>ML785601.1:135057-287132 GCA_009831015.1 Picea engelmannii | reverse complement strand
CCAGATCAATGGCACGCAGGGTGATTTCGGATCCCCCCCCGCCTTTCTACCTTTAAGTGGAGGGGGGGGGTCCGGAATTGAGGACACATCTCTCTGACGGATGCGATTTGAGCACCCAGACAAATGGTGCACAGGCAATCTGGACATCCTCTATTTTTCAGCGTTTAATCAACGTGGGGCCCCCTTCCTTGTCGTGTCATCTTGCCATCTGTTCTCCACCCGACAGTGCGATGAGGTTCGCTCCCTTTAGCCCCATCCTCATCCTCCGACATCTGTTCATCTCCCCTCTTCTGGTTCGTGTGGTCCCTTTCCCATCTCATCATCCACTCACCACCTTCCATGTGTCCCGCTCCCCTTCCACGTTAGCCTCCCACTAAAACGTGCCCATTATATCTCATCTCCTGCCTCCTTCCGCTCATTTCCTCTCGCCATGTGTCTTCCCCCGTAACCTTTCTCACACCTCATCACTTCGTATCACACCCTCATAGTTTCAGTGTCACCACTCCTGCTATGCGCCCCATCCTTCGCGCTGGCCTCCATGCCTATTCATCAGGCCGTTCAGCTAATCCAGGTGGCAGCGCGAAGGGTCTTCCACGTCACTGAAGTGTCGAGTTGGTCGGGCCATCCTCAATCCCAATGAAGAAGTTATTGAAGCAGTTGGTGGTGGTTAGACATCGCCTCCGCCATAATGGGAAAGTCCGGCGATGAATTAAAGGCACGTCGATTCACCTATGGAACTGTCAGGAGTTCGATTGCGTCTGCCATAAGTTGTACGATCATTCAGAGATTGCAGGTGAAGATTGTCAGAAACCATGCATACGCAAATCTTTTAATGCAACGTCTCGATTTTTTTGTTGTTGTTGTTTTGAGTATATGAAGGCGTTTTCGCCATTTTTGTATCTATCGAAGGTAGAGCGAAGCTCCCGACTGTAAAGTTTTAATGATCATTCTAGTTCTATGGTTGTGCATCTGTGTTTGAGATTTCTTGTTTTATGACAAACAGTTTTCTTGCTCCATCTATGTTTTTGTCTTATACTAGAGAGTTCATGATCGACTGATTCGCATGAATTGTTGCAGTTATGCTATGATAAAGGATTTATCGTTGCATTATTGTATTCCCTGGTTTTTTGCATTTGGATGTAAGAGGATCTTGCCTTTAGATGCTTTCTCTCACATTCTGTTAGAAACCTGATGTTTATAACAGACCCCTGCACTCTTCTTATACAAGTCTTCCCCCTACTCACCCTTATTACAACTCACTGTTTGAAGTTTATCTAAGACCTCACTTGCTCATGCATGCCTGGCCTAGTTTCAGAGTTGAGATGATATTGTTATGAGTTTACTTCCATCTTATCATCCTTTATAAACAAATTGTGACATTAAATTGATGGGTGTCGGGCTCTGCTCCTGCAAGCAATCCAGGAGTGACTTCCGACGCTAACATTTCTGGCATCGTTTCCAGGGATGAAGCTGAAGATTTTCCCTGGGTAGAACGACATTGAGCCTCTAATTCCGAAGGTGCATCAGACATCAGAGCCCTTAAAGATTGCTACTGTGCACCTGGCGACTCCACTGTGGCGACTCCATTGTTTCCACATCACTGTTTCAGCTGTGGCTACTGTTAGCACACCTGAAAGTTGACCCTAAGGAGATTTCTCGAGAAGGTTTCAGCAGCTGCTTTCTCTGCCTGAGAAGTTTCCTGGGGTAACAACAACGTTAGGATATGGCCTTTGATGGTGAACAAGGACCAGACACATTCGAAGTTGCGCATCTTTCACCTGGCGACTCCATGATTCAAGGATCGATTGGCGACTCCACTGGTTCGATATGGAGAAAATCCTTGCTCGCAGGTTTGCTCCTTTTAATTTTTCTGCTATTCCTAGTTTTCCTAATGTTGTCCCCTCTCCGAATGAATGGGGCGATTATTTGCCCATATTTGGAAAGCGTGAAGAGGACAACCCTGCTCGGCACCTCAGTGAGTTTCATGAACTCATGCATTAGTGGGAGATACATCATGAGGATGTATTACTGAAAATGTTCATGTTCTCGTTAGTAGGGGATGCTCGTAAATGGTATCATTATTTACCCCCTTCTAGCATTTCTTCACTCAATGAATTCCATGCAGCCTTCACTGCCTATTTTCAGGAGCTTTATCCCTCTGAGTTGATTTTTCATAGCTGTTGTGAGGGATACTACAACAAATGTATACAAGATAGAGTTGTCTCTTATGTAGGCTATGAGGATGATCCTGATGACCTGGATCAGGGATTAGTCCTTTCTCCTCCTCATTCTTCTGCTTCGGGCGAAGTTATGGAACTGATAAAATCTATCACTGCCAGACTTAACAGGTGGGAAAATGAACAATGTCCTGAGGATTTCCCATCCTTTGAAGCAGATGCCCTTAGCAGCTCTACTGAGGGTGATTATGAAAAAATCTTTCCCACTGGTCCTATTTATGGTCATTATGAATCTGACCCATGGGAGAGCCAAGAAGAAGAAATCCTCCTAGATATGATTATGTCTGATGGAGGCTGTGATGATGAGGGATGTAAGGATAAAAGACTGGGGGAAGAAGATGCTCTGAGTGAACTGATAGAGCAGGTGAAATCTCTCACTACCCAACGTGCAAAATTGGAATCTGATGGAAACGAAGAGGATTTTCCAGTCTTCGAGGCGGATGATCTAAGCAGCTCTTTTGAAGAGATTATTGAAGATTTCTTGGATGCGTTAGCATCTGCCCCCGATGAGCCTGCTATCTCATAATTAAATGAAGAAGCCATTGTGGAAGAGGATTGTTCTTTCTTCCTTCACGAGATTTCCCATGATGTATTTACATTTGGGATTGAAAGGAAGGATCGGGAGGCCGTTTCATTTTTACAAGATGGGGGAGTGCACGGAGAAGACGAGGAAGAACCAGAAGAGCAGTTGAGCACATATTTCATTCCAGAGCTAGTCAGCAAGCAGCCACTGCCTGAGATCAGTGAGCCTACATCAGTTGTTCACTCACCTGTGCTTATCAAAGATATTCAGTCACATGTGAGAAACTGTGTAGCAGAGGAGGCTGCATGTCACCAATTCTCCGAAATTCGCCACTCATTCTATGACCCTGTCAGCAAGTACATGGAGTGGAATTTCCCCTATGCCTTGGAGCCGCCCTATTTCATCTCAACTCCATCCTGTAAGGAGGAGTTGAAGAGTGTAATCGTTCTGCTTTCACGGTTACATCATATGCTGATGATCATTGACAGAAAGAAGGAGCTTCTATCTAGGAAGCTGCTTGAATGGCTATGGTGGAAATCTGCTTTCACCTAGCCCCATGTAAAGTGTTTTATTAGTTTAGGATTGTATATAAATAAGCTCCTTTGAGCATGTATATTTATTTTGTTGCTTTTATTTTTCGGCCTATATTTTCAATAGCGGGATGTTTTGAGCTTGACTCCATAGACCAACAGCAAGGCACTGAATCTGCAAAAGTGTTCTTAGAGCATCACAGGGACGACTCTATCCCCCATCGAGCCTAATGTTAGCGAAATTTCTAGTAAGGGGGGTTAGGATGCGAAGAAGTGGGTGGAAAACCCATTTACTATAAGATTTGGGCGCAAGTGTGCTTGTGATTAAGTGGAAATCAAATTTGGACGGCAGAGATTCGCGCGCCCGGATCAGCGGTGCACATGGGATTTCGGAGCCTCCCCGCCTTTCTACCTTTAAGCGAAGGGGGGGGTCCGGAATCGAGGGTGGATCTCTTCAACGGTCACGATCAGAGCGCCCAGATCAACGACGTGCAGGGTGATTACGTACACCCCCCGCCTTTCTACCTTTAAGCGGAGGGGGGGGGGGGCGGAATCGAGGATGCATCTCTCCGATGGCTGCGATTTGAGCACCTGGATCAATGGCGCACAGGCAATCCGGACATCCTCTGTTTTTCTGCATTTAATCAATGTGGGCCCCCCTTCCTTGTCATGTCATCTTGCCATCTATTCTCCACCCGACCGTGCGATGAGGTTCACTCCCTTTAGCCCCATCCTCATCCTCCGACATCTGTTCATCTCCCCTCTTCTGGTTCGTGTGGTCCCTTTCCCATCTCATCATCCACTCACCACCTGCCATGTGTCCCACTCCCCTTACACTTTAGCCTCCCACTAAAACGTGCCCATTATATCTCATCTCCTGCCCCCTTCCGCTCATTTCCTCCTGCCATGTGTCTTCCCCCGTAACCTTTCTCACACCTCATCACTTCATATCACACCCTCATAGTTTCGGTGTCACCACTCCCGCTATGCACCCCATCCTTTGCGTTGGCCTCCACGCCTATTCATCAGGCCATTCAGCTAATCCAGGTGGCAACACGAAGGGTCTTCCACGTCGCAGAAGTGTTGAGTTGGCCGGGCCATCCTCAATCCAAATGAAGCAGTTATTGAAGCAGTTGGTGGTGGTTAGACATCGCCTCCGCCATAATGGGAAAGTACGACGATGAATTAAAGGCACGTCGATTCACCTATGGAACTGTCAGAAGTTCGATTGAATCTGCTATAAGTTGCATGATCATTCAGAGATTGCAGGTGCAGATTGTCAGAAACCATGCAGATGCAAAGGTTTTAATGCAACGTCTCAATTTTGTTGATGTTGTTGTTTTGAGTATATGAAGGCATTTTCGCCATTTTTGTATCTATCGATGGTAGAGAGAAGCTCCCGACTGTAAATTTTTAATGATCATTCTAGTTTTATGGTTGTGCATCTGTGTTTGAGATTTCTTGTTTTATGACAAACAGTTTTCCTGCTCCGTCTATGTTTTCGTCTTATACCAGAGAGTTCATGATCAACTGATTCGCATGAATTGTTGCAGTTATGCTATGATAAAGGATTTATCGTTGCATTATTGTATTCCCAAGTTTTCTGCATTTGGATGTAAGAGGATCTTGCCTTTAGATGCTTTCTCTCACAGTCTGTTAGAAACCTGATGTTTATAATAGACCCCTGCACTCTTCTTATACAAGTCTTCCCCCTACTCACCCTTATTAAGACTCATTGTTTGAAGTTTATCTAAGACCTCACTTGCTCATGCATGCCTGGCCTAGTTTCAGAGTTGAGACGATATTGTTCTGAGTTTACTTCCATCTAATCATCCTTTATAAACAAATCGTGACATTAAACTGATGGGTGTCGAGCTCTGCTCCTGCAAGCAATCCAGGAGTGACTTCTGACGCTAACACATACATTCTCAACATGTCTTCTATTACTCTGTTCACTCTCTCTATCTGTCCATTAGACTCGAGATGATACGATGTACTGAAGTTCAGATTCGTTCTGAATCCTTTGAACAGTCCTTTCCAGAAATTCGAAGTGAATTTTGGGTCCCTATCAGACAAATTTGTCTTAGGAATTCCATTCAAGCGTGCAACTTCTTTTAAGAATATATCAACAACATATGCTACTCAGTGGGTGGTTTTCAGTGGAATAAAATGGGCATCTTTAGTAAGCTGGTCCACCACCACCAAGATTGAATCTTGTTGCTTGCTTGTTCTAGGTAGTCCGGTGATAAAATCCATTGTTACCACGTCGCATTTCCATTCAGGAATAGGTAAAGGCTGCAACAACCCTGCTGGGTGCCTATGCTCCTCCTTAACCTTCTGGCACTCCATACATCTGGCGATGTATTCAACAATTTCTTTCTTCAAACCCAACCAAAAATAATGGCTTTTGACTACTGCCACAGTCTTCTGATATCCAGGATGTCCAGCATAAGCCACGTTATGCATCTCCTTTAGAATTGCCAGCTTCAATTCTCGGACATTGGGTACATACACTCTGTTTTTATACAGAAGTAAACCATTAGTTCCCAAGGTGTAAATTTCCTTGGTCTGTGGTCTCTCAAGCTGCTGTAGCTTTGCTACAAGATTTTTGTACTGCAAATCAGCATTTGCAGCTTCCAAAATTCTATCTTTCATCTCAGTCTGTTACATGCTAATGGCTATATCATGTAATTCGTGCACTTTTCTGCTGAGTGCATCAGGCACCTTATTTTCTTTCCATTTGATATGCTTGATATCAAAGTCATATTCACACAGAAACTCCAACCATCTAATTTGTCTGGCATTTAAGGTTGGTTGATCAAATAAATACTTCAGACCGTTATGGTCTATTCTCAACTCGAATCTCTTGCCCATGAGGTAATGTCTCCATTTCCTCAAGGCATGGACGATTGTTGCCAACTCTAAATCATGAGTGGCATAATTCTTCTCATGTTCCTTCAACTTTCAGGATTCATAAAAACCTACAAATCCCTCTTGGCTGAGAACTCCTCCCAGCCCCTCCTTACATGCATCCGTGCATACTATGTAATCCTTGTTTGGATCTGCAATCTTCAGGATTGGAGCATTAGTTAGCAACTAATTCAATCGCTGGAAGCTGCTCTCACATTCTTCAGTCCACTAGAACTTCTTCTCCTTCCTTTGCAAGGAAGTGATAGAATGAGCTATCTTTGAGAATCCAACTATAAACTTCCTATAGTAACCTGCCAGACCCATAAAAGATCTAACTTCTGCCACACTCCTCGGCGTTGGCCATTCTCAAATGGCCTGTACCTTTTTAGGATCCACAACGATCCCTTCTTCAGATATAATATGTCCCAAGTAATGGATCTGCCTTTGGTAAAATGAGCACTTGCTCAGTTTTGCGTACAGCTAGTGTTCTTTCAACACCTGCAGCACCATTCTCAGGTGTTTCTCATGTTCTTCCTCTATCTTGGAATACACCAAGATGTCGTCTAAGAAGACTATGACAAACTTGTCCAAATAATTTCTGAACACACCATTCATTAAGCACATGAAAACAACAGGCATGTTGGACAATCCAAACAACACCATTGTGAACTCATAATGACCATACCTTATTCTAAAGGCGGTCTTGCTGATGTCCTCATCCCTTATTCTCACTAGGTGATATCCATATCTGAGATCTATTTTTGAAAATATTTTCGCATCCTTCAACTGATCAAAAAGATTATCAATCCTTGGCAGAGGATACTTGTTCTTGAAAGTGACCTTATTCAACTGTCGAAAATCAATGCACAGCCTCAACGTCCCATCTTTCTTCTTCACGAATAGGACCGGAGCTCCCCACGGTGACACACTGGGGAAAATGTAACCTTTCTTTAGTATCTCTTCGAGCTGCAATTGCAACTCTTTCAGCTCTGGCATACTCATTCTATAAGGAGCTTTCGAAACTGGAGTTGTTCCAGGCATCAAATTTATAGAAAAATCGATATCCCTCTTCGGAGGTAGTCCAGGTACCTCCTAAAATACATCCTTGAACTCCTTGAGTACTTCATGGTATTCCAGATTCGATACTACATCTTGGAATGATTCTTCCACCCGAGTTGCAAATAATTGACAACCTTTCCGGTAACATTTCTTCAGCTGCATGGCTGAGATTTCCCTCACAGCCACGGCTCTGGGAATTCCTTGGACTGTTACCTGATTTCCCTCTTCATTCAGGCATGTGAATCTCTTGTTACAACAATCTAGAAGGGCATGGTGTTGGTCCAACCAGTCCATCCTAATTAAGAAATCATATGAGCCTAAAGGTAGAATGTTCAATTCAACCTTAGTGCTCATTCCTTTCATGTCCACTGAACATTACTTAACCAATTCAATGACCTTCCTCTTGGTCCCTGTGGCTAACTACACTAACCAAGAATTCTCATGTTTTCTTCTCATTAGATGCAAACTATCCACCACTCTAGGATCTACATAACTATGGCTAGCCCCTGAATCAATTAAAATAACAAGTGGTCGGTTGTTGATCGTACCTTCCACTTCAATCATGTGCGATTGAAATTCTTCTTGCTTATTGTCCAGGGCTGCATAGATCCTCGACATTCTACTACCCATATCCTCCACTGTTTCAACTTGCTGAACAGTATGGACAGTTCTTGCTTTGTCTTTTCTGTGGGGGAAGTCTCTGTACCTATGATTTCCTTTACAGCCCCAATACTCTATAGGTGGAGGCCTTGGCATCTTCTCACTCCCTTCAACCTTCCTAGGCTCTTTAAAAGATGACTGTCCCCAAGGACTGTTTCTGAAAAAGGAAGGCTTGCTTCCCTTTTGCCTCTGTTCCTTCTTAAATTTTCTCCGATCATCCCAGAACTTTCGAAGGAAAGGCCTTTCTCCTTGCTGTTCATACAAGCATTTCTCTTTTCTGATGGTCTCTTCCATGGTCTTAGGATCGTCATATTGAATCCTTTCACTCATGGAAGGTGGCAGTCCACTCAGATACCTCTGAATTTTAACAGCTTGGTCCTTGATGAATGGAACATACTTCAGTAGCTCCAGAAAATTTCGTCCATACTCATCAATGGTCATACTTCCCAACTTGAGTTCAAAGAACTCCTTCATCTTTCTATCATAGTATCTTTTAGTCAGGTATTTCTTCTCGAAATACCTCTTAAACTCCTTCCACGTGACCTATTTCTATTTGATGTGCTGCACCTGTACAAACTGATCCCACCACATGGATGCTTTTCCTTTCAGTTGGTACATTGCAATTCTTCTTTCTGCATGGGCAGAATAATTCTGCAGTTGGAAGTATTTCTTCATGCCAAGCAACTAGGTCTCGGCATATTCCTCCTTCTTATGTTCTCCATCGAATGTTGGAGGCTTAATATTGTTCATCTCTCCTTTCAATTCCTCCTTTCCAGATTTTTGATGTTTTCTGGTAGGGGATGGGCTTGAACTACTGTGTGTCTTCCTGTCAGAATGTCTTTGGGAGCGAATAAGATGTCAGCTACTGCTCCTCGACCCTATTCTTCTTTCATGGGTTTTGCGACTCTCTTTCGTACTTGAGTCTCTTCCCTTCTCAAGTTTCTTCTCTATTCTTTCCAGGCTCTTCAAAAATTTTAAGTTTAATGCACCCTGTCGATCCCTGACTTTCATGAGCTTTCGGCTATCAGCTCGACGAGCCTAGGCCTCTCTTTGCAATCCTTCATTGATTTTCATTATGTGTCCTTCCTTATCCTTCTCTTTTCCATACCCATTGGAGTTCGATCCTTCGATTCCCAGGTTAACATCCTTTCCTTCCTGTTCGTCTTCTATTTCGGGGGTAATTTGCACCTTTCCCCACTCCATACTCAGTCGTTGGTTAACTGGAGTCCTGACCTTCGTTGAACTCTGCACACGCACTGTAAAAATAAAATCGTAGTTTATCAGGCCATTAAACATTCAGGAACAATCTTCAACATTTATAACTAATACCAACAAGAACAAAAGACATTTCGATTCCAATGGGTTTTCTGAGCTCTCGTTCGGCTCTGCAATTTTCATGTTTTCGAAGCTTTCATTTTCGGCACTTCGGGATTTCAGAACTTTGGGTTTTTGTACCTCGGGGCTTCGGGTTTCGGGGTTTCGGAGTCTCAGTACTGGATAACTCTTGTTTAACTCTCCTTTCCAACCCCCGACTTCCGAAATTTTGTTTTACCTTATTCTTCGGGTCTACAGCACAGCTGTCGCCCTTTACCAAAGTGGTGCGTGGCACGTTTCGAAGGATCCTCATCACGTTCGGTGACATTATTAGGGTCCCACCACTCTCGCTTCTCTTTTTGACCCTCTGACACGCGATACATCTCCATGTGTCCACATCAATTCCTAGAAAAATCCAACAGTCAGATCTTTCTCACATCGGACGGTCGTTAAAGACCCGAAGATTCCCTGAAGGAATCTCGTTCGTTCATCGGGACTTATCCACATCGAACGTAGGACCTCAAGTAAGTTCTTCTTACTTTATTTCTTAAAAGTTAGTTACCTTAATCATAATAGTTATGAAGTTTTTGTTATTTTATGTTGTTGGAATTTATTGATCTTTACATGGTTATTGATATGTTTTCGTCTTCTCACAACCATAGTGTATTTTCCCCACAAACAGAACTAGAGAACATACTAGGGATCTTGTCTCCTTTGTGGGTTAGTATAGGGTGATTGCACAACTTTTATTTGCTTTTCTTGATTGCTTCTTGATTTTACTTTTGAGTTCAATCTTTTAGAAACCTAGGCCTTTATTTTCAATCCTTGAGTCAAGTCTTTTTCTTGATTTTTCTTGAAATTCTAGGTACAGTATGCGTTGTTCTTCAATAAAATACATGTACATACATGGGCTGTAAGAAATAATGGTGCATACATATGCTACTTTCCTTGGTGATGGGTGCGTATGTTGGCACAGAGGCAGACCCAGGGTTCAACGCTACAATAATGCACCAACAAAACCCTAACTACTGGCCCTTTCAACATCGCCTGCGAAGCAGATGGAGTCTCACCCGAGGTAGAGGCAGGGGTGGTTGGAGGACTCCAGTGTCTGCAACCTCAGTTGGGACACAGATCTGTGATTAATCACTTAACAATGAACTCAACAGTTATAATTATCAATATTTGGTTCTTAGTTACATCGTAGTTAAACCCTAATCATAGTACAACGCAATGGTCAACCAGATTTGGCATCTAACAACTCTTAGCATGACGAAACAGATCAGATCTTGATAGATTCAACACTAAGAACATGTATATAAGTCATATCTAATAGATTTAACATATCTAACTATCATTCATCTATGTTAAAGCACTAAGCAACAAAACATATAAAGACATCAATACACTGCACAGAGGAAATCAACACAGCATGTGCATGGTTCACCCCCACTCTGGGGCTACGTTCACCAACTCTTCTCTTCTTTATTATCTTCAGTCAATCGTCTACATGCACAGAGCCACAAAATCCCTACTCTGCACAGGACATGAGATCTGCGTGCACTCCGCCAGATCCTCCTTCCCCGAGCTAGGTTACAACACTAAGCCTTTTCAGTCACTTTCACTTATCTCTACAAGTGTAGCACACCCATTTCGGAACTTTGGGCTTACTCGCGCTCTGATACCCATTTGTACAAAGCTCATACAGATATCATATATCCCATGCATTTAAACAAATAAACACATTTAACTCAGAGTAAAACATATCATTACTGCTATAATTAAACAATCCATAGCATTCCATATTAATTCGTATACACAACGGAAAACATGATAACATTTACAGTAGAGACATGATAAAATGTGATAAAACATAGTTAGACACTTATCTTGTAACAATGGTGGGATCCACCAACCAAATGAAGGCCTTCCATGAACCTCCCAGCCTTAGACCGCACTGCTCATCAACTCAGCAGTGGGTCACCCCCGAGTTGGGACTAAGCTCCACCCCGAGGCAAGGAATCTAGGCTCAGGCTGAGGTTACAGGGAAAACAATAACACACAACCACAAGGAAGGGATTCTCTCCAAGGAATATCCCACGCTCACTTCCCATAGACCCTCATTCCCCACATGCCTGTTCCACCCCAGGAGAATGCACCTTCTCTGTCACCTGGACAGTCCTTCGGCTGACAATCTCCCTTACCTTGGGTTACAGGAACAGACCGGACCAGAAGTCTCCGGGCTCTATGGAAGCTCCAGGGTTCCTTCCAGGATTTCTCTCCTTCCCCTGCGCACTCTCTCACCTGGAGGGAGTCACTCACAGGCCAACAAGCCTCACGTAGTCCAGTACTGCGTAGTCTCAACAATCCCACGGGAAAATAGACACAGGCCTTCTAAAAATTGGTTCGGAAATCACAGGATGGCTTCACAGTCATGGATTTGGAACAGGGAATGCTCGCATAGGCTCGCTCAGCTTTCCCGAACAAGCAAAGACTCTTCCCCGAAATCAACACAGGCTTCTCGTAGGCTAGGGTTACATGCACGAGATTTCTCAGAATCAGACACAGACATTCGAGTCACAGGGTCTCCCGAAGGTTCTCTACAGGAGTCGGGTTAGTCATACTTCTCAGAGTTCCATACGCATTTAGACAATCCAGTGGAATGGGAATGGAACCTTCTCACAGCTCACCCTAGCCGTTTTATTCGCATGCACCAGGGTTGATACTTGTCACCCATGGAACTGCATGCGTTCCACCAGCACGCGTTCCTCCCACCACTTGGGAAATCACACGTCCTTCCAAAAGGACTTAGGATGAAAACATATGATGCACATATCTTTTGGAATAATATTAAAATATTATTCCCATGCTTAAGCCCCCCTAGGCTTAGCCCTTAGTCTCAACACTTAGCCCCTTTCCCACCTTCCAGCCCCTAATTCCTTGCCCACTCTGTGGATGCTCTGTCCCCCTTCACTCATTCATCGTGGTCGGTCTGCACCTGGCGGTGTTTATATTTTATTAAATGTTCTGCATACATACAAGTACAACAGCAGGCTCCTGGTCTTCAACACTTAGGCTCCCTGGCCTAACAACACATAAGTCTCCATCTTATAAGAACTTGGCTCACCAGCCTATAAAACATAATCACAATTCCTTTCAAAACTTGGTTTACAACGGGGCTCGGCCTTGGGGACACTACAACAAGTCTCACACAGTATGCACAAAGCACTTACAACTCTTGATCACATAGATCCAATTCTAGCACTTAGCATGACTTGCAAATATATCTTCTTACATTTCCTAGCCTTCTATTTATACATTACAAAATAGGCCTAAGCATGGGTAAACCCATGGGCTGATATCCCATACCCGTTACATAATCCCAAATCCCAAAAAGGGCCCTAAAAGGGGCTAAGATCCCGCAATATCCACTTCATCTTGCGCTTCGCCTTCGACAACCTTTCAAAGTCCCAAAATTAGGTCAAGCATGACCAAGAATTCTCAAAACTTGGCTAAGGGCCAACATGCCCCTAACACTCACCTATGACTCATCCTGAGTCACTCTGATTTGACTAGTTATGCTTCAAAATCCTTGAGCTTGGCTCGAGCTGCTTTGACTTGTTGTTGTGCTACAGCCTCTTGTTCAATGAACTCTTGTATGACTTCTTCGTTGACAAGTCCTTCGAGGCGTTGTTCAGCTACAGTGACAGCTTGCTCAAGTTCCTCTCCTTGGCCTTCGATTTTTGTAAAAAGTTGGTAAGCCTCGTCCTGTATAGGTTGGAGCCTATGAGTTAATTTCATAACTCTGCTCTGAATAGTATGGACCTACTTCTGGGCAGTGTGCTACTCTTGGGATCGCTTCATTCTTTCTACAGATGAGAGGGGATTCAACTGCGCCTGTATTGTCTCTGCTCGATACTTTGCTTCCTGGAGTTGTGACTCTAGTGCCTTCAATTATGTATTCTCAGTGAGTTTCTCATATGTCTGGGCACTGTGATCACTGATTTTCTTGCATTCCAGGGAAAGGACTTTTATTCTTTCAACTTCACTTCGAGCAGTTGCTTCCCTTTGATCCCTTACATCCTGCGGGGTGTCAAGTACAGTGCAGAGCTCTAAATCTGTTATTTGTTGCTGTAGCTACTGGACAACTTCTGTGAGCTTCTCTACTTGATGCGTGAATCAGTCTTCTGCCTATGGTTCTAAGCTTGTCACAAAGTGAAGTGCTCTATTTACTGCTTTTTTCACTTCAACTTGTTCTGCGAGAAATCATTAACTCAGTTCTGTCCATTGTGGCGTGGTCCCAATGGTCTGCTGGCAAACTTTCCGACCATAAATGTCTTTCTATCCATTTGGTTCGTCAATCAAATGGTTATACTGTTCTCAATGACTATATTGCTTTGTCATGGCGAAGTGCCATGTGACGTTGTCCTGATATTCCGACGAAGCTCTAATTTTGCAAATTTTCCTTCTTCGAAGTTCCCTCGGGAACCTTCTGTAACTTTTCAATATTATTTCTCTTCTTACTTAGTTTTCTAGCCTTCTTTCTAGTGAGCTTCATCTCGGAATTCCTTTTTCCATTCTGATTCTTATCTTCTTTCGGCAGAGTAACTTCGCGTTGTCGAGGTTCCTTCCTAGAAATCAAGGGTAATACTTCATCTGTATCTGGAAAAGGTACTTCAGTCTTCTGTGGGTCTTCTAATTTTCTTCCAGCTTTGACATTCAAATATCTGGTTTGGAATAACTTTTCCCGGTTCTCCTGTTCTCCAATCAAGTGTGCGATCCTCCTAGTCATGAAATATTTCAACTCTTTCTTCTTTTGTTCTAAGACTTCTTATTCTTTCCTTCTGGTCTGATCTTTTCCAATCCATGGTTTCACTAGTAACATAGAAAATGGAGTGTTGTTCTCAATAAATTTAACAACTTCAAATTCTTCCTCTATCAAATTTTCATGAGCACTCATAGATATCCTGGTAAGTCTTCCACATAGGGTTATCAACTTTCCTCTGAATAATCCTATTACTCCCAATGAAGGAGTCATAGCAGGCTCCCCTAAAATTTTCCAAGTTCTTTCTGTCATGATAGTCACCTGTGTTTCCTCATCCAGAACACAGTCAACGTTGAAGTCTCCTATTCTTGTTTCAATGCATTCTTTTTCTTTAAACACCTATGATAAACTGACATGTCGGTGGTCATTTAGGGTTTCTTTCATCTATAGCAATACTTTCTCGGATTATTTTTGGGGTTCTGTCATAATCTCAGTTTATGGATCTGCCTTAGGGTTTTCTTGGTTCATATTCATTCTTTCAACCTTAGAAATCATTCCAGGGAAATCCAATACTTCATGGTCCAAAGCTTTACAACAGAGGAAACTAGGTCATTTAGGGTTTCTTTCATCTATAGCAATACTTTCTCGGATTATTTTTGGGGTTCTGTCATAATCTCAATTTATGGATCTTCCTTAGGGTTTTCTTGGTTCATATTCATTCTTTCAACCTTAGAAATCATTCCAGGGAAATCCAATACTTCATGGTCCAAAGCTTTACAACAGAGGCAACTAGGTCTTCCACCAGGGCATGCCTTAGCCAGATGTCCCGATCTTTTGCAACTGTAACAAAGGTTTAATCCTCTCTTTCTCTTAAATGATCCCCGACCTCTCCTGTATTGCGCGCTAAGATCATGGTAGCTAACCTGCAACAAATTCTTTCTAGGATCCTGTATCCATTTGTTAGTCCAAATATTCTTTCTATGCATAGGTATAACATATATTTCCCTATTCTTATCAGATCTACTCATATCAAATCTTCTTTCTTCTATTTGTGCCCTAGTTTTCAATCTAGGACAAATCTTATCAATCATACCTAAATCCATACTTTAGAAACAAAAATTTCCACTAATCTTATCTTCAGCAGAGCATAAATCTTCCATATCTAAAACTTTTCACTATTCTTACCTTTATTAGAGCACAAACCTTGTAGATCTAAGACTTTTCACTATTCTTACCTTTATGAGAGCACAAAGCTTGTAGATCTTACCTCTCTAAGAAAAAATTCTCACTTTCACCTTTCTCAAAGCATAAAGCGTTTAGATCTTACCTCTTTTCTTCAGATCAAACTTCTTTCTTTAGCACAGAGCTTCACAAATCAATTAGAATATTGTGCACTAGAGAGGAAAATCTATGCACAGAGATTTCACAATTTCAGGTCAGGTCTTTGCACAAAGCTTCTCTTTCCTCAGTTCCCAGCAATCATAGTTTCAGGTCATATCTTCACACAGAGCTTTCTCTTTTCTCAGTTCCCAACAATCACAGTTTTAGGTCACGAAAATAGAACCATTTATTGGCACAGGGGCAGACCCAGGGTTCAACACTACAACAATGCACCAACAAAACCCTAACTACCGACCCTTTCAGCATCACCTACGAAGCATATGAAGTCTCACCCGAGGTAGAGGCAGGGGTGGTTGCAGGAATCCATTGTCTGCAACCTCAGCTGGGACAAAGATATGTGATTAATCACTTAAAAAAGCACTCAATAGTTATAATTATCAATATTCAGTTCTTAGTTACATCGCAGTTAAACCCTAATCATAGTACAGCGCAGTGGTCAACCAAATCTGGCATCTAGCAACACTTAGCATGATGAAACAGATCAGATCTTAACATATTCAACACTAAGCACATGTATATAAGTCAGATCTAACATCCATCCATACTATTAAGCACATAGCATTAACATATATATATATCATTCATCTGTGTTAAAGCACTAAGCAATAAAACATATAAAGACATCAATACACCGCACAAAGAAAAGCAACACAACATGTACGTGGTTCACCCCCACTCTAGGGCTACATCCACCAACTCTTCTCTTCTTTATTATCTTTAGTCAATCGTCTACATGCACAGAGCCACAAAATCCCTACTCCGCATAGGACAGGAGATCTGCGCGCACTCCGCCAGATCCTCCTTCCCTGAGCTAGGTTACAACACTAAGACTTTTCAGTCACTTGCACTTAGCTCTGCAAGTCTCACACAGTATGCACAAAGCACTTACAACTCTTGATCACATAGATCCAATTATAGCACTTAGCAAGACTTGCAACTCTCTCTTCTTACATTTCCTAGCCTTCTATTTATACATTACAAAATAGGCCTAAGCATGGGTAAACCCATGGGATGACATCCCATACCCATTACATAATCCCAAATCCCAAAAAGGGCCCTAAAAGGGGCCGAGATCCCGCAATCTCCACTTCATCTTGTGCTCTGCCTTTGACAGCCTATCAAAGTCCAAAAATTAGGTCAAACATGACCAAGAATCCTCAAAAATTGGTCAAGGGCCAACAACATACATGTCATGTAAAGAGGTATTTTTTCTTTTTACTTGGTCAAGGTCTTGTCTTGGTCTTTGAGGGTCCTCCTAGGCTCTCTTGGTTTCTTCCTATGTCCTTAATAGTCTCAAAAACTAGTCTTGGTTTATAAAACTAAAATAAAAACGAGGTTATTTTATGCTTCTATCATTTTGATTCATTATTGGATTTGCTCTTTGTTTTCCATTATTTTTTTTCCTTTCTTTCGATCTCTGTTGTGCATTTGGTGTTTCAGACCTTACACCTAGTTTTTTCCAAGTTTGTGTTGGATTCTTATGGTGTATATGCTCTTTCCTTTGAAAACATAAGTGTGCATACACTTCTTTTATAAAGGTAAAGTGTGTACATACATGCCTTTATAGAGGGAAAAACATGTACAAGTTCCAAAAAAGTGTTTTTTAGATGATCCAAAGGAGGTATGGGGAAAAGGAGTCTATAAGTAGGACAGGGACAAGTCCAACAAAGTAATCAATGCTTCAATGGTGGAAATTTATGTTATAATACTTATCATTAGAATAATATAAATTCTTATAAGGTCTCCCTTACTAGGAAAATGACCCACAGAAAAATACGTAAAACTATAGACAACACTTGCAAACCCTAGAAAATCCTCCTTAGTTGTATGATCCCATTAAATCAAGTATTAAAATTTGTATGTGCATATTCTCACTATCACCCATGTACATGTGTGCTTGTCCTCACTGTAACCCACATACATATGTGTGCATATCCTCACTACGAAGTGTGTACAACTTTGTAACTACTATTGTGGCTCTAATCTGTCGGATCTTCTTGTGGTTGCCTTTTTTCTCTCTTCTCCCTCAACTGTATTGATCTCTAGATGAAATTCCTTCTCCACCTAACTGAGATCTCCTTCAGTAAAAGTGATTATTTTCTCTCACTCTATAATGAAAAATTTCTCCTCCTTTACCCTAGCCTTGCTTTTATAACATTGAGTAATGACCTAACCTTAGTCTCCAAAGTGATTGACAGCTAAGATTAAATCTCACCTCACTTAATATCAATGGCTAATATTTAATTCACTAATGCTAATAACTTTATCATTTTAGTAAATAAAACTCAACTAATTAATAAAAGCATTTTTCTTTAATAATTCCTTTAATTAAAATAAATTACCAAGGTAGAAGTATTTGGATGACTTTCACATGTATAGACACTTAGACCTATGCATAAGTACATGTATGATGCTCCAAACATCAACACTCCCTCTCAGCAAGGAATGTATTATGCACCAGTCCAAGTTTGGCCCTGAAGAACACAAAATTCTCTCTAACCAAAGGTTTGGTCGGAATGTCTGCGACCTGCTCATCTGTGGAAACATATTGAAACTTGATTCCCCCCTTCTGGTTCCCATCTTGGTTGAAATGAAACTTGATTTCAATATGCTTGGACCTATCATGGAATACTAGATTGTAACACCCCATTTCCCCCTGTCTGTAAAAATAACTATATTGGCCAAGAACTATGGAAAACTCAAAGATGTGAATGTTTGATTTGACAGACCTTTGTATAAAAGGTCGATGAATGTAAATTATGTCATGAATATGTGTTACATGACTGCTGGGAGAGGGATGTGCTAAGAGAGACCACGATGGCTAATGAGATGTGCTGGAAGGGACCTGGAATGGTTGCGTTAACTTCCACCGAGCCAGTACCGTACCGGTTTATACTTGCTCAAAAACTAAAGTAGCTCTCTGATCCTGAAATGGATTTCTCGTCAGATTGGTAGGTGGGGAGTCTCCTCAAGAGTTAATGAGGGGATGGGGGTTAACCGCCCATCCGTAACAACCCTCAAACCTGACCATGGACGGCGAAATTCGCGCCACATGAAACCTTGTAGACAAAAATTGGCAAGGGAGGAAATGTGGTAAGAGAGAGGAGAGAGCAGCGCGCGTGATAGGGATCGCAGAAGAGAACTAGAGAAAACCCTGGAAACACAGGGAGTTCTGAATATCATGAGAAGGAGAGTAACCTTTGTCCTTGATTTCTATTGAGCTGGAAGTAGGAGACTGAATATCAAAGCATCGTGGTCTAGCTCGGGGATGGCTAGTGGTAAATCTGTTTGGAGTCACTGAGCCTACGGTTGGGTGGAAGCGAGCACCCCTCTCAGCAGTCACATCACGCCTGGTAGATCTGATAAGTGTTTTATACCTTGTATTTTCAAACTGAATATCATGAATGCATGCTTATGCTTATATGCCCATAATAATTTTTGTGTAGAATGATTGCCTAGTGTCTTAGACTGGAAATAATGGATGCATGTGTATACTTCCATGCCATAGTCAGTTTCTATACAAAGGATTAATTTTGGGGCATGAGTTCGCTCCACTGAGAATCGTCTTGTTTGCTTGACTCTCGTAATGTTCCGGGAAGGCTC
The DNA here is from genome assembly GCA_009831015.1 of Picea engelmannii. Classification (NCBI taxonomy): domain Eukaryota; kingdom Viridiplantae; phylum Streptophyta; class Pinopsida; order Pinales; family Pinaceae; genus Picea; species Picea engelmannii. Next base: position 268,133 of record ML785601.1, on the reverse strand, counting down.
CTCGAGAGTACTCTTCCCCGGGAATTACCCCATAAACCTCGGAACCGTGTCGAACCTTTACCCAGACACTCGACTAAGATCAGGGACGATCACCCAAGAAGCATATGAAGTTTCATGCGATTCGATTCTGGAAACCTTATGCAAGAAAGGGTATCTCTCTAAGGTCGCGGAGTCATGGGAGTTTGAAACCCCGAGAAGTTGGATTTCGCGGTTCAAGCTCGGAAGGAATAACAAGTCCAATTATAGAAAGAGATAATACCCTATTATTTGGTAGATGAACGGTCAAAATCCTTTCAGGAACACCACATATCTTTCAAGACCGATGGATCTAAATAAGGAGAACAGGCGTTAACACCTCGACCCTTTCAGCCTTCGCAAGTAGCGATGGGACCCAGGACCGTAGATCCAAGGATCTGACGGAGCTCTATTGACCATCAATCTTAGCCTTTGCATAGGCAGGAGAGTAACATTTCGCTAACTCGCACCTTGGGGTGGTCAAGGGTAGGACTGCATGAACTCACGAATCACGAGATCGCGACGTGATTGTGATCGTTGGATCCCGGCCACGGGAGAACCATGGGATCAGAACTTTCATGGTTATCGCCTATCGGGGGTTCAGAACTTGAGAGAGTTTCTTTTTTACTGTAGAAGTCATGAATTTCCGAGCGTCGAGGGCTCATGCAAACACGTGGCCCATTTGTAAGTGGGGACTGTGTGGTTGACAGGTGTCATAAAAAAAAGCACCCAGAGAAAGGTGGGAGTGGGTGACAGGTGATGGACACATTTTGCCTAGGAAAGATTCAACCCATTGTTGACTTATCATATCTCAGGAAGTTGCGAAGAAAGAGCACGAGGGCTCAACACTCCAACTCGCGAAGTTGCGAGATGTGAGTAGTGCTAGTTTTTAGCTTAGGAAGCAAGTGATAGGTGATGGACATATGTCACCTAGGGAAGAGTCAACCCATTGTTGACTTATCATGGCTCGGTGTTTCGCAGGAAGAAGGAGTTGCACCCTGATCGCTAAGGCCGCGAAACGTCGAGAGCCAAGGTATCATGCGACGGGCGGTAGTAGCACAGCTCGTGAGCAGAGTACAGTGGAGGAGATGAGTGGCGTGTGCATGTCACTTTGGCAGAGCCCATGTAATATTGACCTCTCGAGTCTCAGGATTTCACAAAGGAGGAGCACGAGGGCTCAACACCTCAACTAGTGAAGTTGCGAGTGGTGCTAGTGTTTATCCTAGCCTACGGTTACATGTAGCAGGTGCTAGTGAGGAAGGATCCATACCCGTATCATATCTTGGGTATCGGTGTTTGGAGAAAGGGGAGTCGAGAGTCTTGACTCCCAACTCGCGAGTTGTGAAAGGCGCTTGCGCTAAGGCCAGGTTGTGGTCATTTGGAGGAGGATAAGGGAAGGGAGGGTCTATGCTAGGCCCCATAGAAGTCTCGGGGATTCTGTCCCTCGAAGACAAAGACGAAAAATCTAGGTTGTCGTAGTGGGTGTGTGACAAATTGGTATCAAATCATGGTTACAACACTTGGCCTGCTTGGGCTCATGGATGAGTTGCACAATAACTCCATCTAAGGTACTCTTAAAAGGATTAACTCTCTATCCTAATCCCCCTTATCAAAATACGAAGTTAAGAATGAAAATTCTTATTGTGTATATGCATTTGAAAAATATGAATTATGCCCTGATTGTGAATGAATATAATGTTGACTAACAACAATTGTTTTTCTTGCACAACAAGTGGACGATCAACCACGGGAAAATTGTAGATGCATAGAATGGTGACGCACCACGAAGTGGGGGATGGCTCCCATAAGAGAGACGAAGAGTCTGACGAAAGGAGAGCGGTAAAGACCCCTCTAGATCTAGCTGGGACTATGAGGAGCCTCATGGTCGAACTATAGAGCTGCAAGGCCGACAACAAGAGGTTGATAAAAGAGAAAGGGAAGAAAACAGAAATTAATGCAATCTTGCTACAGAGTTTATCCGACATAAAAAGACAATTGCAGCATGGACCTGACGCCAGTCACGCGGACCGACTACAGACAAAGAAAAGTCGAAGTCTACCTAAGATACGGAAACGTGGTCTTTTAATTGGCCACACTAGGAAGATCACCTCGAGAAAGGTCCACCCCAAAGATAAGGGACAAGCATAAGATGATTCCTCTAGAAAGGAAACTGGCGACTCAGAGGGATCTTCTAGTAGTAGAATTAGTTCTTATTCCCGAAGAAAATGGAAGAAGCAAAAGAATTCCAAAAGTCATAATATCGAAGAGTTCAAGAAGGCCAAACCACCCTCTTTCGACAGTGAAATAAAGAAGGGGGAGGAAGCGGAGGCCTGTCTGCTTGGACTAAAGATGTATTTCAGAGTCCATGACTTCTCAGAAAACTTGAAGGCCCGAGTAGCCACTTTCAACTTGAATGGAAAGGATTCCATTTGGTGGGAAGACCTTAAAAATGTAAAAGGGATTCACGAAGAGGACCTATCTTGGGAACGGTTTGAGAAATACTTCAGAAAGAAGTATCTGTCAGAAAATTACTTCAATGAAAAGACTAAAGAATTCTATGAACTCAAGTTGGGGCAACTCACCATAGAGGAATATGTCAGGAGATTCCTCGAGTTGCTGAGGTGCGTGCCCTATATAAAAGCAGAAAAGGAAAAGGTGCAATGATTCATCAGTGGACTACCTAAGCACTATTAGAACAGGATTGAGTTTGACAAGCCAAAGACCCTAGAAGACACTATCCGAAAGGAAAGATATTGTTATGAACAATTGGGTTATCGAACAGAACCTCGCGAAGACCTGAAGAAGAAGAATAGTTTGGGATTCCAAAAAAAGGGGTTTAAATCCCCAAGATTTAAAAACTATAAAAAGGACTCAAGGATGAGCTTCCCAACTCAAAGTGTACATCAGCAAAATTTCCCCTCCCAAAGAAGAAATAAACCTTTTGGATCTACCCTAGGAAATATTGATAACCCAAAGAGAGAACCCTTGAAATGTTAGGGTTGTGGAGAATAACATCTACTGAGGGACTGCCCACACCAACAACAGAACAGTCAGAGAATTTACAATGTTCAATAAGCTACCACCATCAATGATGTGGCCAGGAGTGAGCCGCAAATCTATGCAGCCTTGGATAATAAACAAACGAACCACCAAGCTTTAGTGGTGGAGATGGAAGGTATGATCACCAACCATCTAGTGTCTATTCTAATTGACCCTAGTTCAAATTTGAGTTATATAGCTCCTAAGGCTGTTGATAAGTGTAAATTACAGCCACATAAACATGCCAAGCCATGGTTGGTACAGTTAGCCACTCGCACCAAAATAAAGGTAGCGGAGGTCATACCATCTTGCCAATTCACGATGGGTGAATTCCACACCCAAGCAACCCTTAACATACTACCCCTAGGATCATATGACCTGTTGATTGGTATGGACTGACTAGCCACATATAAAGCCAGGCTGGATTGTTACCATAAAACCTTAGAATGTGTAGGTGAAGAAGGAAGAAGGATAACCCTTCGAGGGATCCAAAAGCCTGTCTCAGTGAGACGAATATCATCCCTTCAAATGAGAAATTATTGTAGAAAGGGATGTCCACTCTATGCGATACAGGTGTTGGAATCGGTTGAAGACGACAAACCAAGCCTCGAAGACCACCCCACACTAAGAGAATATAGAGATGTATTTCCGGAAGAGGTACTGAGTCTACCTCCGAGAAGGGACATTGACTTCTCGATAGAACTTGCACCAGGAGCGGTGCTAGTGTCTAGGACACCCTACAGGATGAGCACACCCAAGCTAGTTGAGCTTAAATTACAACTAAACGAAATGATGGACAAAGGCTATATCCAGCCCAATGTGTCTCCATGGGGATCACCAATTCTATTTGTAAAGAAGAAATATGGTACCCTCCAACTCTGCATAGATTATTGACAACTCAATAAGGTAACCATAAAGAAAAAGTACCCCTTACCCAGAATCGATGACCTGTTTGATCAATTGGGAGGTGCTTCCATCTTGTCAAAGATTGACTTGAGATCTGGATACCATCAAGTTCGAATAAAGGGTGAAGACATCCACAAAAATGCCTTCAGGATGAGATATGGTCACTATGAGTTTGTGGTAGTACCATTTGGATTAACCAATGCCCCTGCCACTTTTATGTGCTTGATGAACAATGTGCTCAGCAAATTCCTAGAAAAATTTGTATTGGTTTTTATTGACGATATATTAATTTACTCCAGGAATAGAGAGGAACATGAGGAACATCTTAGACTTGTGCTTCAAGTGCTAAGAGAACATCATCTCTATGCCAAATTTAGCAACTGTGACTTTTTCCAGAAGCGAATACATTACTTGGGGCATGTCATATCTGAAGAAGGAGTAGCAGTAGACCCTAACAAGATCAGGTCTATCATGGAATGGCCTACCCCAAAGGATGTTTCAGATATCAGATCCTTTATGGGCTTAGCAGGATACTATAGGAGATTTATAAAAGGATTCTCCAAGATTGGTTGTCTAATCACTGCCCTCCAGAAGAAGGGAGCTAAATTCACATGGACACAAGAATGTAAGGAAATATTTCAATCCCTAAAACATCTATTGACCCATGCACCCATGTTGAAGATCATCGACCTTGAAGCTGACTTCCTCGTGTGCATAGATTCCTGCAAGGAAGTGCTCAGAGGATTCCTTAGGAAAGGAGGAAGTGTAGTTTGCTATGAATCCCGAAAATTGAACGAGCACGAAGTCAACTATGTGACCCATGATCTAGAACTGGCCGCCATAGTGCATGCCTTAAAAATGTGGAGGCATTACCTCCTGGGAAGGAAATTTGTACTTATGACAGACCATTGTGGATTGCGATATTTGTTTTACCAACCAAAGCTCAATGCTAGACAAGCTAGGTGGTTGGCCCTTCTTAGTGAGTTTGATTTCGAAATCAAACATATCAAGGGAAAGGAAAATAAGGTGGTTGATTCCCTTAGTAGGAGTATGAAAATGATTCACCTGACAATGGTGAGCACCTGCGAGACGAATATCAAGGAAAGAGCCAGGAATGCACAAGAAACAGACACATTCTTCCAGACCGTGACCTCGTACCTGGAGCAAGAACCCACAGGGATAAAGTATGAAGGCTACCAGATCATAGATGGAGGTCTATTGACTTACAGAAAACAAATTGTATATTCCAGATTGTGATGATTTGAAGAGGTTCATAATGGATGAACTACATAAAAGACCATATACTAGTCATCTAGGATACCAAAAGATGATCACAACCACCAGGAAACAATTCTATTGGCCTAGATTGAAGAAAGACATAGTTGAGTACTTAGCCAAATGCATAAAGTGCCAACAGGTTAAAGAAGAACACCAACACCCAGCAGGATTATTACAACCCCTGCCAATCCCAGAATGGAAATGGGAAACCATCTCCATGGATTTCATCACCGGATTACCAACCTCGACCAAACAGAATGACGCCATCATGGTAGTAGTGGATAAACTAAGCAAGTCCACTCATTTTATCCCTGTCAAGTCAACTTGCAAGGTAATAGACGTCGCCAACATATTCATGAAGGAGATATTCAGACTACATGGTATGCCTAAAGAGATCATGTCTAATAGAGACACGAAATTTACTTCCAACTTTTGGAAATCCTTAATGGTTGGTCTGGAGACCAAATCACTGTTTAGCATAGCCTATCACCCTCAAACCGATGGACAGACGAAAAGAGTGAACCAAATATTAGAATACATGCTAAGGATGCATGTAATGTATCAACCCAAAAAGTGGGAAGATTTCCTGCCACTGGTAGAATTTGCCTACAACAATGGCTACCAAGAATCCCTGAATATGAGCCCTTTCAAAGTCCTCTATGGTAGACCGTGCAACACTCCAGTCAGTTGGAGTAATCCTGTGAACAGAGTTACTATTGGAACCAACATGTTGAAATAAATGGAACAATAAGTGGCTCAGATAAAACAAAATCTAAAGGTCGCTCAGAACATACAGAAAAGTTGCACCGACCGATAGAGAACTCCAAGAGAATTCAAAACGGGAGACCATGTATATCTCAGAGTTAGGCCCAGGAAGAGTTCCCTGAGGATGGGAGCTTGTGCCAAGTTGGGACCTTGGTATTGTGGACCCTTTGAAGTTCTAGATAGAGTGGGACCTGTAGCCTATAGGCTAGCACTTCCTCCCACAGTAAAAGCACATAATGTTTTCCATGTTTCATTATTGAAGAAATATGTACATGACTCTAATCATATAATTGATTGGTCTATGATCTAGGTGGAAACAGAGGGAGAATTCCTGCCAGAAACTCAATGCATACTGGATAGAAAGGAAAGCCCACTTAGAAACTGAACCATTTCACAGGTCAAGGTGCAGTGGAAACATTTTGGCCCAGATGAGGCTACGTGGGAAATGGAAGATGCCATGAAACAAGCATATCCAATTTTGTTTACTTCTGTACATACACGTCATATTGATAGATATAACATTGAGGACGATGTTCCTTTAAGGGGGAGGGAATTGTAACACCCTGTTTCCCCCAGTCTGTAAAAATAACTATATTGGCCAAGAACTATGGCAAACTCAAAGTTGTGAATGTTTGATTTGACGAACCTTTGTATAAAAGGTCGATGAATGTAAATTATGTTATGAATATGTTTTGCATGACTACTGGGAGAGGGATGTGCTAAAAGAGACCACGATGGCTAATGAGAGGTGGTGTAAGGGACCTAGAATGGTTGTGTTAACTTCCACCGAGCCAATACCATACTGGTTTATACTTGCTCAAAAACCAAAGTAGCTCTCTGGTCCTGGAATGGATTTCCCGTCAGATTGGTAGGTGGGGAGTCTCCTCAAGAGTTAATGAGGGGATGGGGGTGAACCACCCATCCATAACAGCCCTCAGACCTGACCATGGATGGAAAAATTCATGCCACACACAACCTTGTAGACAAAAATTGGCAAGGGAGGAAATGTGGTAAGAGAGAGGAGAGAGCAGCACGCACGACAGGGATCGTGGAAGAGAACTAGAGAAAACGCTGGAAACGTGGGGAGTTCTGAATATCAGGAGAAGGAGAGTAACCTTCATCCTTGATTTTCGTTGAGCTAGAAGTAGGAGACTGAACCTCAAAGCATCATGGTCTAGCTCGGGGGTGGCTATTGGTAAATCCGTTTGGAGTCACTGAGCCTACGGTTGGGTGGAAACAAGAACCCCTCTCAACAGTTACATCACGCCTAGTATATATGATAAGTGTTTTATACCTTGTATTTTCGAACTGAATATCATGAATGCATGCTTATGTTTATATGCCCATAATAATTTCTGTGTAGAATGATTGCCTGGTGTCTTAGACTAGAAATAATGGATTAATGTGTATACTTCCATGCCATAGTCGGTTTCTATACAAAGGATTAAGTTTGGGGCATGAGTTCACTCCACTAAGAATCGTCTTGTTTGCTTGACTCTCGTAATGTTCCGGGAAGGCTCCTCGGAAGTACTCTTCCCCGGGAATTACCCCATAAACCTTGGAACCGTGTCGAACCTTTACCCAGAGACTTGACTAAGATCAGGGACGATCGCCCAAGAACCATTTGAAGGTTCATGCCATCCGAGTCTGGAAACCTTAAGCAAGAAAGGGTAACTCTCTAAGGTCGCGGAGTCTTGGGAGTTTGAAGCCCCAAGAAGTTGGATTTTGCAGTTCAAGCTCAGAAGGGCTAGTGACTCCAATTATAGAAAGAGAGAATACCCTATTATTTGGTAGACGAATGGTCAGAATCCTTTCGGGAACACCCCAGATCTATGAAGACCGATGGATCTAGAGAAGGAGTGCAGGTGTTAACACCTTGAGCCTTTCATCCTTCGCAAGTAGCGATGGGACCTAGGACTGTAGATCCAAGAATCTGATGGAGCTCTATTGACCGTCGATCTTAGCCTTTGCACAGGCAGGAGAGTAGCATTTCGTTGACTCACAACTTGGGGTGGTCAATGGTAGGACTGCATGAACTCACAAATCCCGAGATCGCGATGTGATCGTGATCGTTGGATCCCAGCCATGGGAGAACCATGGGATCATAACTTTCGTGGTTATCACCTATCGGGGGTTCGAAACTTGAGAGAATTTCTTTTCAACTATAGAACTCATGAAGTGCCAAGCACCGAGAGCTTGTGCCAACACGTGGCCCGTCCGTAAGTGGGGACCGTGTGGTTGATAGGTGGCATAACAAAAAGCGCCCAGAGAAAGGTGGGAGAAGGTGACAGGTGATGGACACATGTTTCCTGGGAAAGAGTCAACCCATTTTTGACTTATTGTATCTCGGGAATTCGCGAAGAAGGAGCACAAGGGCTCAACACTCCAACTCGCAAAGTCACGAGATGTGAGTAGTGCTAGTATTTAGCTTAGGAAGTGGGTGATAGGTGATGGAAACATGTCACCTGGGGAAGAGTCAACCCATTGTTGACTTATCGTGGCTCGGTGTTTCGTAGGAGGAAGGAGTTGCACCCTGATTGCTAAGGCTGCAAAACGCCAAGAGTCGAGATCTCATGTGACGGGCGACAATGGTACAGCTCGTGAGAAGAGTACAGTGGAGGAGACGAGTGGCGTGTGTGCGTTGCTTTGGCAGAGCCCACATAACATTGACCTCTCGCGTCTCAGGATTTCGCAAAGGAGGAGCACGAGGTCTCAACACCTCAACTAGCAAAGTTGTGAGTGGTACTAGTGTTTATCCTAGCCTATGGTTACATGTAGCAGGTTCTAGTGAGGAAGGAGCCATACCCGTATCGTATCTCAGGTATTGGTGTTTGGAGAAAGGGGAGTCGAGAGTCTTGACTCCCAACTCACAAGTTGCAAAAGGCGCTTGCGCTAAGGCCAGGTTGTGGTCATTTGGAGGAGGATAAGGGAAGGGAGGGTCTATGCTAGGCCCCATATAAGTCTCAGGGATTCTGTCCCTTGAAGAAAAAGACGAAAAATCTAGGTTGTCGTAGTGGGTGTGTGACATAGATTCTCAGAGAGTTTGATACAACTCTAATTATCATGGAGTAACATTGTGGGCTCCAACTCCTGATCAAATAACCATGTAAGGAATTTGTGAAGCCAAATGGATTCACAACTATCCATACTCAGTGCCATATACTCCACCTCTACTGAACTGAATGCTATATAAGTATGCTTCCCATTGAACCATGTAATCACTACTGATCCCAAGTTGAAGTAGCACCCTGAGGTGATATTCCTATCTACTACACTCCCTGCACAATATGAGTCTAAATATCCTTCCAACTTCACTCCATCACGTCTAAGATACCTTAACCCATACTCCATTGTACTTCTCATGAACCTAAGCACATGCTTCGCTACTATCCAATGCACTTGCCTCAAATCCACCATGAACTAACTCAAGATGTTCGGAGAAAAACATATATATGTCCTGGTGTTGACCAAATACATCAAGAAACCTATTAATTTCTTGTATATCCTAGGATCTACCAACTATGAATCTGAAGTGACAACCTTCTTCAGGTTGGTAACTATAGGTGTAGCCATTGGTCTAAACTAATCCATCCTAAATCTCCTCAAGATATCTACTATGTACTTCCCTTAACCAAGTAAGATCTCTCTCGATATCTACTATACCTCTAACCCCAAGAAATAATGCATCAAGGAAATATCCTTCATCTTGAACTTTGTAGCCAAATTTTCTTTGCACCCTGCTATAAGCTCGTTTTCACCTATGAGAAACAAATCATCCATGTACAATACCAAGATGAGTGGATAAGTCCCAACAAGTATAAAGTACGAGTTAGGATATGCCTCACTCTTTGTGAATCCCATACTCTATAAGTATCCGTAAATCCTAGAATACCATGCCCCGGGTGCCTATTTGAGTCTGTACAAGGATTTCTTAAACTACACACATGAGACTACCTCCCATGTACCTTAAATCCCTGAGGTTCCTCTATATATGATTCTTCCTCAATGATCCCATTGAGGAAAGTTGTCTTCACATACATCTGGTTAATCCTCCACACCATAACCAAAGCAATAGAAATAACAGCTCAAATAGAAGCATACCCGACGACTGGGGAAAATGCCTCTTCATGGCCACTCCCTCTCTCTGAGAGAATCCTCTCACCACAAACCTTTCCTTGAAATTCTCAATGCTTCCATCTGCAACATGATTTATCTTGTAGAGACACCTGGAACTCATAACTGACTTCCCCTCTAGTCTCAAAACTATGTCCCAAAATTCATTTCTCATGATAGAGGTGTATTCCTCCACCATGGTATCCCACCAAACCTATTGATATATTTCTTCCTAAAAAATAGAAGGCTTAGCATCAATGATGCTACTCATATGGGCCATATAGTTATGAAACTTCCTTGGAGGCCTTCTCTCCGTGAATTCACTCCTAGGAGCCTCACTTGCATCCCTCAATGTCTATAATAACCACCTGGGTATCCTCATAGAATTGGAAGGGGATAATGCCTCCTCCCCACCTGAATTATGACTTCTTGAATTGGAGGTTTCTCATCCTTTGGAGGCTCCTTCTCCTCATCCTTTGCCACTTCTAGTGTCTCTTGATATTTCCTAGATGCCAAGTTCACCTCGAAATTAGTATCTCTTCTCACAATTTTCTTTCATTGCGCTAGTATAAATATCTTGTGATCCTTTGAAGTATTATTGTACCCTACAAATATACCCTTCTAATCTGAAGGCTCCAACTTCATCCTCTTTTCCATAGCCACAGGGATGTATACTAGAAAACCAAATATCCTCAAATGTCCTATCTTTGGCTTCATTCCTGAGAATGCCTCCTCTGGAGTCTTGTCCCCCAATATCCTATGAGGACTCCTATTTTTCACATATATTGCGGTGTTACATGCTTCTTCCCAAAGAAACATAGGCAAATCCTGCTCATGTGTCATAGCCCTGGTAGAACCTGTTATCACCATGACAATTTTAAGATCAGGACCCAAATTTCGGAAATTTAGCAGAATGCCATATCTCCATGGGAGCATGATAGTTTGGAGGGGCTGGCTACATCTGGCAGATATGGACAAATATAGTGGGAGCACAATGGAGAGAATCCCACAGACCGTTGATCTCACAACAACCCGGATCAACGGCCGAAACCCATATCGGGCGGTGAAGTGGCGCGGAACTTAACCGATCGAGGGTGGGCCGGGGAAAACCACCATGGTGTTGGGCGCGAATGCATGGCAACCTCAGAGGTGCATCGGGGCGAAAGGTGGTTTGCCTGTGACCACTTTCATAAAATCCCCGATGTCACGTGCTTTAAAGCAAATCAATGACTCGTTGGAGGAAGTGGTGGCTGGTCAAATCATTTCACATCGTCAGTAATTCTCGTCCAATATGTTAAGTGAACGCCGTCACATAATGAACTCAAAATCTCATCATTCAAAATAGATTGATGAAGCGTGGAAAGCTAACATATCCTATCACTAATGATTGGAACCTGATAATTATTGATATGCGAGTATGAAATGTATTACTCTGCTCATTCGTGAATGAGGAAATCTCGAGCTAGTACAATTCCCTACGTGTCGTAAAATTAAGGAGGGTGAAATCATGGCCTCTAAGGATAGGGAGAATGAGAATAGAATAGTGTCTAGCACAACGGTGTTCTCGACTAATGTCCCAATCTTGTCAATAAGAAAGAAAGAAAAGTGGGTTGCGTAGGTGTTAGAAACGAAATTCCATACAGAACCCATGATTGAACCAGGAGCAGGGGTCCGATTAAACCCTATTATGAAGGACTTAATCATCAATGAGCACGTGGAAGAGCCATACAGGTGAGGGGCGAAAACGAAAAGATGCAAATGAAAGAAAACTGAAATCGAAGCAGAGATGATGGAAAATGTTGGAGACAACCAATGTGCCTGGTTGAGTACTTTGAAGGAGGAAATCTCCAAGTTAAAATAAATCCCCTGGCAGGATGGCACACATCTCAACAAATTTTGAATAGATGGCGACCGAAGAAAGGGCTCCAGTTATGACAAGCATGTTCGTAACAACCCCTTTGAAATAGGATAACGGTTATTGTAAATCATTCCTTTTTGTAACTTATTCCTATTTTTAGAATCGTGGGGAAGTCTAAATGTTTGAGACTCCACAAGTAATTCCCCTATATATGTATTACCTGGAAGATAGGAAGGCATGGAGAAAAGAGGAGCCTGCCCTCTGTGCAGGAAAACTTTGTAAATCTCTGGGGCTTAAATGAATACATATGTTGAAGCATTTTGAATTGTTCATGAAAAGATTCTAATTGGATGTGATATGAGTTTTGTCTTCTTTCGTAGTGCATAATTCCTATGATCTTTATTTAATTTCACTTTCATCTATTGAAATTGGAGAGACAAAGCCCATAATTCATCTCATGATGCTTTTGGCTTAGCGATTTAGACTGTGTATGTTTCTTCTTAGCTAATTCAGAATTCATTTACGTAATGCTCTGATGCAGTTATTTGTTTCCTCTTTCCTCTTACCACTCTGATTTATTTTAAGTTATGACTCAGATGCATTTCTTCATTTATCCTTTATCCTCTGGAGAGTTCTATTAGTTGATCATTGGTTTCATTCAATTTCAGAGTCTTGACTCCATAGCCCAGGTTATCTTCATTTCTTCATCAATTTCATTAAAAAATCCTCAAAACAAACCAAGTCTAGCCATTGATTCCCATAGATATATCATGTGACACGAGAGAGCCCTCTCTAATTTGAGAAGGCTAGCGCTTCAGCTCTAAAGTTGGTTGAAACAGTTACCCCTGTCATCTTGTTTTTACATTCGAATAGATTTACAGGGTGCTAACATTCTGGCGTCGTTGTCGGGGATCGAATTTGAGAAATTTTCCCTAGGAAGAACGACATGGTTGAGATCTAAGGTCTGATAGCAGTAGACACTTAGGCACATATTGGCTGTATTCCTGCTCTGGTGACTCCACACATCAAAATTCTGTTTGAAGGTGATTCCACTGACAAAAGAATCTAGAAATTCAAATTCTCGATGGCAATTCCACTCCCATCGCAGAATCCAGTTTCCAAACATTTATGGCAACTCCACACTCAATACTTTGGGCGAAAGACAACGACTTCACTGGAATGTGAGGTCCCTTGATAGAAATATGAATAATATCATGGAGGAAAACAGGTACTCAAAATGGGTTCTCTTTCAAAGAATTTTACTATTCGTTTTAAGTTGCATCTGTTCTTTCCTTGAACATACCAAACAATTTTTTATTTACCTATTATATTTCAATGATGATCATAAGAATCTTGGAATTGTATACCCTCCTCTTAGATTCGTACATGCATATCCTCACCGTATCACGGATTTTGATAGAAAAATTCCATCTGAGCTATGTGATTATCATAACCAAGTTGACGAGCCTCATGAAGCTAAAACTGACATTTCCCCTCTTCTATTTGCTCCAACATCCTCCAGAACCCAACATAGATACACACCCTTGAAGCTGCCTCAAGTTCTTCATGACTTCCCTCTAAAATACTATGAGTATCTTCCTGTGTTTGATGGGAAAGTTGATGTTATCTCAGCTGAAAAACACATCCAAGGGTTTGAGCATTTTATATATTTGTTTGAGATTGACCATGATGATTTTTGTATGAGGTCCTTCTCTCAATCCTTGAAAGGAAACAACAAAGAATGGTTTAAACATTTGCAGCCAGATACAATTAGCTCATGGGAGGAATCGAAGGATGTATTTTTAAAGTTTAGGGGCAGGAAGAAATCCTTAGATCTACAGCTTATAGAGCTTTATGCCTTAAAAAAAAAGAGCAATGAAACTATTTCTATATTCATCTGAAGGTTTTCCAGTATCTATTACAATTTTTCCAAAGAAATTCAACCCGTTGAAGCTGTTGCCATGCTCCATTATGCAACTACTCTTCATCCAGATTTGTCTTTCCTCCTGATGGAAAGAAGACCTAAGTCCTTACAGCAAATGTTTAATGATGCTTAGTACATTCAACACAACATCCAAGCATGTAAACAGAGCCAAAAGGAGGGATTGAATTCTCAAGAACATGAAAGTGAATATGAACATAAAATAATTGATTAGAATCTTGAGCATAGAATTGACAATATCATGGATCCTCTTGAAGTTTCCAATGCTAATGAAGAAAGTTATATTCCACTTATTGAAAGAGGAGGTGTTGAGTTAGCTTCTGATCCATCCCATGATAAGCAGGGAGCTGATTGTTTTATGTGTTCATGTGTAGATAGTCAAGAAGATGAATTTGCAGATCAATTTGCTGAAGAACATGTTGATGTTCCAGGTTTGTTCTTGTTGGATAACATTGCATTTGTTGTTGATTTGCCTATATATGATGAATATGATGATGATTATGATGATGATTATGATGTTGACTCCCCAGAACAACCAATTGCATGTTCTCTATAAAAAAATGTTCCTTTTCGGCAATGTAATGAGAGCAATCAACCAACATATCACAGTTACGAAGAAGAAAGCATTGAATCAACTGAAGGGAATTCTTTACCTTTATGTTTTTCTTCATTCAAATGGTTGAAATAAAATCCTAAGATCATCATTGAAGCAAAGGAATGTGTGTTAATGCCAAATCTCATTGATTCACTAAAACAATTTGACAAGAAATTGCAGCTATTGGTTGAAGACAAGCCTGAAAATGAGTATGTTCAGCAATCCAAAGAAATTGAAAAATGTGCCTGTGACAACAGTGAAGAAAATGAAGAGAGTTTTGAATTAGGTGAAAGAACCTTGCCATTGTGTTTTTCCTCTTTCGAATTGTTGAAACAAAATATCTATAATGTTTCAAATCAGAAACCCTCTAGGCATGATGTTAAATATGAAGAAAGCAATGGACTTGCAAATGAAAACTATCTTCCATTATGTTTTTCTTCCTTTGAATTGTTGAAAGAAAAACATGAGATAACAGAGGAAGTAGGGAAGTCTGATTGCATTCACGGTGGCGCTGCTTTACATGAGCAAATGGTTATCAGTAAAGAAGACCAACAACCTTCTCATGCATTTAATGATCATGTTGCTGACTACATGGAAGGTTATCTCAGTTTAGATTTGCAGCCTATGCTCAAATACCAACTTGGATATAAAAATGATGGTCAATCAACGTCCATATTATATATGGATTGCTTTCCACCAGGGTTTTCATTTCATCCATCACTTTATTCTGAGTCAGAAGATCATTATTTCCGACAGTCTCAGCATATTTTTCAGACTCTTGGTGGCAATCAACAGGATAACTCACATAAAAGAAAGAATGCAGTAGAAGGGGTGAAACACGATCTTTGTTTTGTGCATATTTTATAAGATCCATTTGTATTTTTGTTGTAGGAAATGAACAGTCCAAATGTTTTTAATTTTTTGAGATTTGGATTGACACGTGAATTTTTGAATGAATTACCAGTAAGCGGGATTTGGAGCAAGCACATGCAACATAAACGAACAGTGGACAAAATGCTTGCATGGCTACATTGGCATTTCAATTTCACTTGATTGACAGATCGTTTTAGAAGCTAGAGTTGGTAGGAGTGTGCGAATAAGCTTGATTGGTCAATCATTTTTTCAGTATGGATTTCCAGTAGTATGTACAGTCAGATTTTAGCAGTGTATTCAGTGTTCAGTATCCAGTTGAGAGTAGCGTGCAGAGTTTGGTTTTCAGTAGACACTAGTGACATGTCAGAGAAAAGTACACACACATGTTTTGGGAGCAACCCAATGGATTAGGCACAAGGTCTACAAGTTCTTTGCTACATCGCAGGGAGGATAGCATCCCCAGTTGGAGCCAATGCTATCACCATGATAATTTTCAGATCAGGACCCAAATTTCAGAAATTTAGCAGAATGCCATATCGTCGTGGGAGCATGATAGTTTGGAGGGGCTGGCTACATCTAGTGGATATGGACAAATATAGTGGGAGTGTGACAGAGAGAATTCCACAGACCGTTGATCTGGCGACAACCCGGATCAACGGCCGAAACCCATATCAGGCGGCGAAGTGGTGCAGAACTTAACCAATCGAGGGTGGGTCAGGGAAAACCACCATGGTGTTGGGCATGAACGTGTGGCACCCTCAGAGGTGCATCGGGGCGAAAGGCGATTTGCCTGTGACCACTTTCGTAAAAGGCCCAATGTCACGTGCTTTAAAGTCTCAAATCAATGGCTCATGGGAGGAAGTGGCGGTTGGTCAAATCATTTCACGTCGTCAGTACTTCTCGTCCAATATGTTAAGCAAACACCGTCACATAATGAAATCAGAAGATCATCATTTGAAATAGATTGATGAAGCATGGCAAGCTAACATATCCTGTCAGTAATGATTGGAACCTGATAACTACTGATATGCGAGTATGAAAGGTATTACTTTGCTCATTTGTGAATGAGGAAATCTCGAGCTAGTTCAATTCCCTGTGTGTCGTAAAATTAAGGAGGGTGAAATCATGGCCTCTAAGGATAGGGAGAATGAGAATAGAACAGTGTCCAACACAATGGAGTTCTCGGCTAATGTCCCAATCTCGTCAATAAGAAAGAAAGAAAAGTGGGTTGCGTAGGTGTTAGCAATGAAATTCCATACAAAACCCTTGATTGAACCAGGAGCAGGGGTCCGATTAAACCCTTTTATGAGGGAATTAATCATCAATGAGCACGTGCAAGAGCCATACAGGTGAGGGGTGAAAAATAAAAGATGCAAATGACAAAAAACTAAAATCGGAGCAGAGATGATGGAAAACGTTGGAGACAACCAATGTGCCTGGTTGAGTACTTTGAAGGAGGAAATTGCCAAGTTAAAATAAATTCCCTGGCAGGATGGCGCACGTCTCAACAAATTTTGAACAAATGGCGACCAAAGAAGGGCTCCAGTTATGACAGGCCTGTTCGTAACAACCCCTTTGAAATAGGATAACGGTTATTGTAAATCATTCCTTTTTGTAACTTATTCCTATTTTTATAATCGTGGGGAAGTCTAAACGTTTGAGACTCCACAAGTAATTCCCCTATATATGTATTACCTGGAAGATATGAAGGCATGGAGAAAAGAGGAGCCTACCCTCTGTGCAGGAAAACTTTGTAAATCTCTGAGGCTGAAATGAATACATATGCTGAAGCATTTTGAACTATTCATGAAAAGATTCTAATTGGTTGTGATATGAGTTTTGTCTTCTTTCGTAGTGCATAATTCCTGTGATCTTTATTTCATTTCACTTTCATATATTTAAATTGGAGAGACAACGCCCAAAATTCATCTCATGATGCTTTTGGCTTAGCAATTTAGATTGTGTATGTTTCTTCTTAGCTAATTCAGAATTCATTTCTGTAATGCTCTGATGCAATTATTTGTTTCCTCTTTCCTCTTACCACTCTGATTTATTTTAAGTTATGACTTAGATGCATTGCCTCATTTAGCCTTTATCCTCTGGAGAGTTCTATTAGATGATCATTATTTTCATTCAATTTTAGAGTCTTGACTCCATAGCCCGGGTTATCTTCATTTCTTCAGCAATTTCATTAAAAAATCCTCAAAACAAACCAAGTCTAGCCACTAATTCCCATAGATATATCAAGTGACACGAGAGATCCCTCTATGAGTTGAGCAGGCTAGCACTTCAGCTCTAAAGTCGGTTGAAATAGTTACCCCTATCATCTTGTTTTTACAACCGAACAGATTTACAGGGTGCTAACAGAACCCATAATGGAGTGATTCTTTCTCTCCACAACCCCATTCTCTTGAGGGTTGCATGAGACTGTCAACTCCCTCTTGATCCTTTCCTCCTTACATAAATTATTGAATTCATTGGAGGTTTAATTTGCCCCATTATCCGACCTTAAGACTTTGATCTTCTTCCCTGTCTAATTATCCACCTAGGCCTTGAAATTCTAGATTCGAATGAAGACCTCATCCTTGTTCTTCATAAAGAAGATCCATGTTTTCCCGGAAAAGTCATAAATAAAAGTCACATAATATGACACTCTTCATTGATGCAATTGACATTGACCCACTCACATTTGAGTTGATAAGATCCAAGATCCCCTTGGACCTACTCTCACTTCTTAGAAAATCATCCTTGGCATTCTTTCCAAGTGCACACCCTCGACACATGCCCTTCTACTCAACACTGAAATTTGGTAGACCAGTGACAATCTCCCTTAGAATAAAAAACACCTTGTAGAGTAGGTGTCCTGACCTCCTGTTCCATAGCTCACATAGGTTATCAATGTCATGTACCAAATCCTAAACAATCTTGCATGCCAACTTGTATAAGGTACCCTCTCTAACCCCAATAACCATTGTTATGTTCAGGCTAGCTCCATATGGATGCATGCGTACCTTCCCTCCTTGAAATGTAATGAAAAAACCCCAATCCTCCATAACTGATATTGAGAGCAATTTTTTCCTAAATCTTGATACATTATAAGTACATCCAAAACATTAAACGAACCACTTAACTCAAGATGGAAAAAAATATTTCCCTCACCCTTCATTGCATACTTGGTATCATCGGAAATCTCCACATGGATCCCTAAGTCCTGCTATGTTAGACTACTGAATAGCTCCTGTGCTTTTTTCATATGATGAGATGCACCACTATCCAAGTACCACACACTCCTAGTGGTTGTGATGCATAATATCCATTCTTATGGCTTGCAAAGCACTTGATATTACTCAAGTCCTTCTTCTTCCCTAGTTGTGATATACCTCCATCAATGTTACTCTTCTTGTTGGCAACCTTTCCTTTTCCCTTCTTTGTCTTACTGACAAGGGCCATGTTCTCATCATTACAATCGTCTCATAACCTTCACCAATCTGGAAGATTTTCCTAAGCACAAACTCCGTTGACAAAGGGTTCCTAATACTTTGGGAAACCATTCAATGCCACATTTATAACTTATACGCCTTCCACTTTCTCAACAACAGTTGCAAATTGATCACGTACTTGAGTGATCCTCATGAAGCAGCTGGTAATGTTGTCAAATCTAAACATCTATACTGGTCTGATTTTATTTCTTAAGATCATCTTCCTATTCAAGTTATCTCCCTAGAATAAACCTACCTTCCTTGGTCATCTTCTTGTCAGATAAGTGGGGAATCAAATGATCCTTGATTACATCCAAGATTACCTGCTAGGATTTGATCTCCTTCTTCTAGTGAGTTTCCAAATCTTGCGGATTTGTCGTTGGAGAAACTACTTTGTCTATAATCTCCCAAAGGTCATATTCCTTCAAAAAACAGTAACTCTTTGTTTCCAAGATAAGAAGTTGTATGCTCCATCTAATCTATCTTCAACTTTCAAACTTTCTACTACCATCCCTTAGACTTGATAATCTGTTGAGGAAATAACATGTTGTTGAAACTGCCCCTATACTAACTTGTATGATCATGTATGCACTTTTTACTACTACAACCCTCCTATGTACACACCCTACAATAATGCAACCCGCATATGTACATGCCCTAGCCCTCTACAACCCGCGTATGTACACACCCTACAATAATGCAACTCTCATATGTACGCACAATAGCCTACTACAACCCACATACAACTTTATATGACTGCAAAATCAAGTTCTGCTTCAATACGGTTGTTTCCCTGAAATTGGTTCTTCGATTTTTGACTATTGGTTTATAGATCTACAAAGAGCTCATTGCAGATTTGAAATATTTGTTGCAAACTACTATGGATCTGTAATTTGGCTCCCTCTCAAAGTGAAAGCTCTGATACCATGTTGATTTTCTCTAATTCTGACAGCTAGGTATATTGTTTACTAGTGATTTCCTTATTGTAAATCAAATTAGCATCTCACATAACAAAATACACTTGCTAGATTAATCAACTAAAATAAATAGCATAAGTAATAATGGAAACCAAATCTGATACACAATACACAAAGATATTTTCCCCTTTAAATAAGCTTATCATTAGAATAATATCAAATCTTAGAAGTGCTCCCTTACTAGGAAAATAACCCACATAGAAATACAAAAAATTATAGACAACTTGCGAACCACAACAACTCCTCCTTAGTTGTATGATCCCATACAATCAACTCTAAGAACTTGTACACGCCTATCATCACTTTCACCCATGTACATATGTGTTTTTCCTCACTGTAGCCCATGTACATACACCTGTCATCATTGTGAAGAGCATACAAGTCTGTAACTGTTGTTGTGGCTCTTATCTACCATATCTTCTTGTGGCTACCTATGTTCTCTCTTCTCCCTGACCTATAATGATCTCTAGATTAAATTTCTTCTCCGCCTATCTGAGACCTCCTTGAACAAAATTCCTTCTTTGCAGCTCTCACTCTATAATGAAAAGTGTCTCCTCCTTTACCCTAACCTTGCTTTTATAACATTGAGTCATGACCTAAGCCTAACATTCAAAGTGATTGGTGACTGAGATTAAATCTCACCTCACTTGAGATCAATGGCTAAGATTTAATTCACTGATGCTAATAACTTTAGCATTTCATTAAATAAAACTCAACTAATTAATAAAAGCAATTTACTTTAATAATTTCTTTAATTAAAGTAAATTACCAATGTAGAAGTCTTTGGATGACTTCCACATATCTATACACTTAGACTTGTGTAGAAGTACCTATCTAAGGCTACAAACATCAATAGGGAGTAAAGTCCTTCGTATGCAGCAAGTTGGAGGCCACTTTTTTTTATGAGATAAGTGTTTTATCTCTATTCTATTTCTTATGATTAATTCCACTATGTAAATGTTTTATGTGAATGGTGTGTTTGTTTTAGTAGATCTATATTTAGGAAATTTAATTTGTTTTTAATTTGTTGTTGGATTGATGAGAAATTATGGGCATGGTACTTTGTTAATTTTATTTGTATTAGAGCATTTTATTTGGTATTAACAAACCTTGTACATTACAACAATTATAATGGCTTGATTCCCCTATATTTTCGTGGAGGGTTTCCTTTATATGAACTTTAATAAGCTAATTATGTTTGCATGAACAAAACATTTAATATAAATGAACAAGTTGGACCTTCAAAGACTTTGTTAGGGGGGAGTGCGTTTATTTTCTAGGGGAGGGGAGCATTTTTTTTGCAGCAGATCAAATTAAGATGGAGACCTGAATTAATAAAGATCAAGAAAAAAGCTCAAAATGGGGGAATGCTGAAAAATGTAGCTCATGATTTTCTTGTAGGGTAGGATGACTTATTGATTCACTTTCTTAGTTGGTTGTTGGATTCCATTAATGGTAGATGATGTCATGGATGATGAATTCATCCTCAAACTAATCCTATAAATGTAACCATTCAACTTATTTATATTAATTCAATTCTCGACGTGTCTAGGATATATATAAACTCTTTCTCCTTAGTTTTCCTAACAATCCTCGCATTTGAGAAGAAACATAAAGAGATCAAGGGCATGGGAGAAGAACATAAATACTTATTGAGTTGACCACTCCTACTGAATTTATAAGAACCTTTAACAACCTTTTCAATTTTTGGGTGACAAAGAATGGTTTTATAATTTAATAGAGAATCTTGTTTTTGATTGAAGATGGAACAACTTTAAGTAAGGTCCCTCATTAGATGAGGTATAGAAAATGTCTTTTGTCAATCTAATATCCAACTTGGGATTTGCACTGGGGCTTGATAAGTCTACACAAACACTTGACTTGAATTACAATAACATTGCTTAGTCATGAAGATTTTAAGTTTGACCAAAAGTGTCAATTGATAATTTATAATGTTTCCATCAACACATACATGAAAGTAAATTGTGTATCTATTTTATATGAAAAGATTAAAAATGCAATAAATTTTACAAAATCATTTGAGATTGAATATAAATAAAATGAAATTAGCATGTGATGAAAATAAATGAAAATAAAATATAACTAATTAATTAATTTTAGCCAAGAGTTGTAGAGGTCTAGTCATCCTACTACAATTCACACTTATTTGACAACATTAATGGTAATTTCCTACCATCATCTAATCCCGTTATATAACAAGCATATATTCACCATGGTGTACATGCTAGTGAACTCAACAAACTTGAATACATAATATTGATTTTTTGTAAGAACCATTCCACCCATCACATGCATTGATAACCAACCAATATTATGACCATAAAACTTGTCAATAACCCAAGGTTAATCTTCTAATATTGCACAAAACTAAGTTAAGAAAGGAGGAAGATTATATAGGTGAATGAGCTTGTTGTTGTTAAGATTGACAATGTCCACACAAGCTAGAAGATGGACATGATGGAGCAAAGTGTTGTTAAAGAAACTGCATATAAAGATATAGACAATGTAAATTTATATGGTCGGATATTCTGGCAAAAAAAACCATTTCGAAGAACAACTAGACAATGCTATATTGAAAGGCCAACAACAAAGTATTGCAAGTGTATTATATCATATTTTTATTTATATCCACAATCTTCTAGATATTTTACAATCTGCGTTGGCTAAACGTTCTACCTTTTGGTGTTTTTGGTTGGAATCCGACGATTTAAATATGGACAAAATCTCTATTTTTTGTTTTTTAAATTGTATTTCCGAATCCATAAATGGATTCAGCGTGCTGAAAAACCCCTGTGGCACTCCGATTATACAAACTTAGCCACTCAAATCTTTCGATCCAACCATTCTTAACCGGATTTCTGACAAAATCAAACTGCCAAACAACCAAAAGGTAGAACATTTAAACTATTTTTTTTGGCATTGTCTAGTTGTTTTACGAAATGGTTTTTTTTGCTGGAATATCCGACCATATAAATTTACACGAATCACTATTTTTTGTTGTTCAAAATCCATTTTTGAATGTAGAAATGGATTCAGCATGCTGAAAATCTCGAAGCACTTGGTTATATAAAAATAATCACTCAAATATACAAATCTAACAACTAATCATCATTTTGTAAAATATTTACCTACAACTTTACAATCTATAAAATCAATAATTAAAAAATTAAAAAAATTGCAATGTTAATATTTTTACATCTTTTATTGTAAAAATATTTTAACTTGTCATATTTAGTTTTTGGGATGTTTTAAAACATTATAACAATTTTAAAACATTTTTTATATAAGAATTTTTGGTGTTAACAAACTCAAAAAGCTATATAAACTACTCAAATTCAAATTTTAACGATACTTTGTTTTTTATTTTTTAATGTATCATCACATGCACCTTATTCTCATCTTCTTCTTTAAAAAGACAGAAAGTCGGGAGAAATTCTTAATACGAAGTTATCCTTCGCAGTTGCGATGATATGACATTTAAGTATGGCAAAGAACACAACATTCCATGATTTTTTTTCAGATGGGAGAATCGCTACACACCATTCTGATGGTGGAAGACTACCCGACATTTTTGTAGTTTTCCACCATTCTAATGGTGGAAGACTACCATTTTACTTAGATGAAGCTTGCAAGCTGTACGGCCTATTTTACTTCGTGACCCATTTTAATGGTGTTATATGGATGAATGATGCATGTTGTTATTTAATATGTCATTTTATTTTAATTATTTGTTTGTTTTCAAAATTTATTGAACTAATTTTGTTTACAACAACTATATTTTTAGTGTTAAATAAATAATTTATTTAATACTAAGTTATTTGATTCCATTAATGGTGAGTGAGATTTTATAACTAACTCTATAAATGTAATTATTTCATTTAATGATATTAATTTAGAATTATATTTTTTTAGTTTTTTCTTAACGTGATATTAAAGTGGGCATGTTTTTTAATTTCATGAAAGGGGTTCATAATCATGAAATTTAAGCATTGTTATTTTTCATAAAGATAAGGATTAATGTACATAAGAGTAAATTATTTCTTTTGGTATTTTTACTTATTAAAGTGGGCATGTTTTTTAATTTCATGAAAGGGGTTCATAATCATGAAATTTAAGCATTGTTATTTTTCATAAAGTAGAGGATTAATGTACATAAGAGTAAATTATTTCTTTTGGTATTTTTACTTTATCTAATGTGTTTTTGTATTATATTTCTATAGTGTTGATAATCATTGGAGAAATCAAATTGTTTATTGCACCTTTTGAACAAGTTCCTGTTTTATTTCATGAAAATGTATGTGTCACAAAGAAATCCTAGACATATCAACTCATTGTGATAATGTGATACATCATGCCAAGTGATTATGTGTGTCACACTAAGAGATTTGGAGTAGAGATCATTGTATTGTATGTGGATATGATGGATTTTTTAGTGTGACATAAATAAATATGTTGATTATCACTAAGAAATTTGCATAAAATTTGTTATATGGGGTATGTTCTTAGTCTTGGGTGACCAACTTCATCAAGTGAAGAATGGGTTGTTTGTTGATATTTACATGATGAGTATAGAACAAGTGGGTTTCCTCCATATCCATTCATATAGGGATATAATCAAGTCAAGCAAGCATATTCTAGGGTTTTGAGATACCAAATTAATAACCCATGCTATGTAATGTCGTGGTTGTTGCAATAAAGATCAACCTCAAAGGAAGCTTGTGTGTGGGGCATGCTACTACTTTATAGTGCAAAGATTATAGCAACAAAAAACTCTTAGGAATGCTTATTTGGAAAAGGAACATGAGACACCTTAGTTCAAAACAAATAAAAGATATCATCATGTCTAATCTATTCAGATTATTGCTACTCGAGTGTATTTATTGCTTAGAGTGAGTGTAGATATGCTCATGGAATTTGAGAATCGTGCATGATTTCCTCCATAGCTTCCTAATATTTATGTGCCAGTTGGTGCATTTTTTGCTACATGTGCTCATGCATGGTGTAAATTTGTTGTTCTTGGAAGATAAACTAGCTTACTAGTCTCTACTAGTACTTCAATCTAGTCAAGACTAGCATAATCCTAGCACATAGTGTTAATACATGTCTTCATGAATTATTGTGATAGTGTCTTATGATGCATTGAACTTGTTATTGTCGACCTAATGTGGTTTCGTGCTTGCAATATGGTGAAAAAAAAGTAAAGAGGACCAATCTAATCATTGTTAGGGTGTTCAATTTTATGTCTCAAGGCAACTGAAATGTTGATAAATCTAGAAAGAAAAGAAAAACCTATAGAGGTTTTATAAATTTACCTTCTAAGTAAGTAGCCTGATGATTATCGGGAAATTCTCTAAAAATTATTGTAGAGGGGGTGTATAAATTCTACTAGTTATGGTAGTAGTCCTTTCTCATAGAATTCACAAGAGATCGCTTGAAAAATAATTGGAGCTTCTTGTTAGAAATTTGGCCCTTCCAAATGGGTGATTATGAAGAGAGAGGAGATTGGTTTAATTTTTTACCCAATGTTTGTTTGGAATGCATAGGGTAATAAAGAAAAGTCTGTTTTTGTTGTGTGTTTAATATAACAATTGATTTAGAACCTATGAATAACTATCTATAGCTTTATAGCACCTTTAAGCACTTCCCTGCTTTATTTTTTGTTGAAATATGCCTATGTATTGTATTTTATTTATCTGATATGTGTTAAATACACATGTAGTTATTTTTTGTAATACCTATGGTCCCAAATTCATGTAAAATGTATATGACTATGAAACCTACATATGTATGTTTACCCTTGATTTAGTTGTATCATATTAGACTAGTGGTATGGATTTTAATGGTATATAGGTGTATAGGAGGTTGAGTGTGTCTATTTATTTTCACTTCTCACCTAAAGGCTACTCAAATTTGTTCAATATTCTTGTGGGATTGGTTACTAGTGTTTTTGGAAGGAGGACTTCAAAGAGTTGAAATAGATATAATGAGTTTGAGTTAGTAATGCCAATGGTGATGCTTATTGTTGAGTTACCTTGATGGGGAAGGTTGTTTTCTTGTAAAGGATTTGTCAACATTTATTTGTCGAGTAGGCCATTTGTTGGTTCTAGACTCTAGGTGATTTTCAAGCTTGAAAATATCTATATGACTTGACTTGTATGTTGGAATGATGGGGAAATAATAAATAGAGAGTGGGAACATAAGTTGCATAGGATTCTCTCTTGGAATTTTTAATGGAATTATCAACACATTCAAGCTAAGTTCAATGTAAGTGAAGGATTTTTTGAAACCATGTAGACAATGATTTCCTATTAGATCAATAGTTGTAACATCCCTAGTTTTTTATCCCTGTGAATTGTACATGTCATTTAGGTTGGTGAGCCAATATGTTTTAGGTTGGAGAGCATGTAATGATTAATATGGTTGAAGGTCGAGCTATGTATATTATACATTGAAATTATTAATAAAATAAATTGTTGGCTATGATATGAGAGCGACGACAATGTTAGGGGGATATGATTCCACAAGAGAGGGTGTTAAAGCGAGGTCCAAGGGGTTTTGCATACCTAATAAACCCAAGCCACTTTTATAATTCATTGTTGTTATTAAATATTTACCCCTTTGACTTATTTTAGAATAGTCATTAAATGCATGTAAGAGGTTGGTGGGCAAGTCATCTCACCAAAATATTTAAGTATGGGCTAAGTACACTCATGTAAGAGGTTGGTGGGAAGGTCATATCACCCATATATGATAGCATGGGTTGGGTACAATCTCTCTGGATAAATGTGTAAGATTCAAAGAATGCATGGAGAAAAGGGAAATTTGAGTAGGAAGAGGGAGAAATTTTACAAGAAAATGTTTGGACAACAAGAGGGAGTTGGGTGTTGGGAAAGAGCACTAGCCATCATGTGTATGAGAGAAACTATGAGAGGGTTGTGTTTATGAAAAGAATCAATTTGTGTGACTTTAAGAGATATTTTTGGGAGAAAATCACCCAAGAGCCAATGGATTTGCTACTATGAGGACTCATGGAGTACCTGAGAATTCCTGGAGTCTCCATCTAAGAAATTTCCTAGTCGACGATGCACTAGATCCATAGAGGAAAGAGGGATGGCCCGAGGAACTGTGTGGTACAGAAGGGGATCACATTCATTTGGTTTCGCAAGTTGAGTGGAAAGAGACCTGGTGGATTGGAATTTTTTGTAGGAATTAGAATTTGGGTATTGGGTTATGTGAGGATAGTAGCCAATTATGAGAGCCATACCTCCTTATGAATTCATAGCCCCAACACGAGGGTGGATTACTATTGAGAGAAAAGGAACAACATAGTCTATGGTTGGGAGTGTTGATTTTCTCTAATCTTGGCACCTAGGTATATTGTTTACTAATGATTCCCTTATTGTAAACCAAATTAGCAGCTCACATAAAAAATATACTTGCTATAATAATCAACTAAAATTAATAGCAAAAGCAATACTCAAAACCAAATCTCATAATCAATACACAAATATATTCTTCCCTTCAAATCAACTTATTGTTATAGCATCAATTGTCATCATTGAAGCATTAGTGACTTTGTTGGTCTTGTCCCTATCCTACTTGCAGACACATTTTCCCCATACTTCCTTTGGATCATTTAAAAAACACTTTTTTGGAAATTTTACGCACCCTAACATCTATGTAGCACGTGCATACACGGGTTTCCCAAAGGAAAGCCATGTACATGTCATTAAATGCTCTTTTTTTTTTTTTTTGCATAATTGCAAGTTGACTTATGTGTTTGGTTAGTTATATAACTCTTTTTACCCATACTCAACCGTCTCTAACTAACTGGAGATGAATTAAAGAGAGAATGAGTCTAAGGATAAAGGTAATGCATGAATGCATAAGAAAGAAAACTAATGTTGGTTGAACCTCACCATGTCTGCAAGCCCCTAAATATCCCTTTCTATGTTGGTCCTCAGACCTAGAAACCCTTGTTTCCAATCATCCCTGTACACTACCCTATCTAACTAAGAAACCTTCTTGGGTTCTATTTGAGTCTGTTAGTGTATCATAGTCAAAGGTCTACCGTATTTGCAGAAACTTAGGTGGAGGGACCCAGGGTCCTTTCGACGGAGCAGTGTTGTGACAGAATTGGTAACAACTACCTCATATTGTTGATTTTAATATAAAGATGCTCATTCCATCGATATATTGTGTTCTTGGTATGCAATTCATAGTTGTTGAATACTTATGGTTTAGAAAACTAATTGCAGTGAATGTTTTCATATTTGATCTAGTTTTTTGGTTAGATATTAGTATAAATAATTGTTCTTATAGTCTTATGTGCACAAGTTTTGCAGGTTTCAGAAGAAGCAATCGAGGAGGAACGAAAGAACTTCAAGATTTGGATTACATCGAACGTAGGACCTCAAATAAGTTCTTCTTACTTTATTTCTTAAAAGCTAGTTACTTTAATCATATTAGTTATGAATTGTTTGCTATTTTATGTTGTTGTAATTTGTTGATCTTTATACGGTTATTGATTTGTTTTCGTCTGCTCACAACCATAGGGTATTTTCCCCACATACAGAACTAGCAACCATACTAGGGGTTTTGTCTCCTTTGTGGGTCATTATAGGGTGCTTCAATAAATTTTCTTTGGTTTTCTTGATTGCTTCTTGATTTTACTGTTGAGTTCAATCTTTTATAAACCTAGGCCTTAGTTTTCAATCCTTAAGTTTAGTCTTTTTCTTGTTTTTTCTTGAAATTCTAGGTACAATATGCGTTGTTCTTTAATAACATACATGTACATACATGGGTTTTAAGAAATAATGTTGAATACATATTCTCCTTGCCTTGGTGATGAGCGCGTACATGTCATGTAAAGAGGCATTTTTCCTTTTTGTTTGGTCAAGGTCTTGTCTTGGTATTTGAGGGTCCTCCTAGGCTCTCTTGGTTTCTTCCTATGTCCTTAGCAGTCTCAAAAATTATTCTTTATTTATAAAACAAAAATAAAAACGAGGTTATTTTGTGATTATATCGTTTTGATTCATTATTGGATTTGCTCTTTGTTTTCCATTATTGTTTTTCTTTCTTTCGATCTCTGCTGTGCATTTTATGTTTCGGGCCTTACAACTAGTTTTTTCCAAGTTTTTGTTGGATTCTTATGGTGTATATGCTCTTTCCTTTAACAACAAAAGTGTGCATGAACTTCTTTTATAAAGGTAAAGTGTGTACATACACGCCTTTATAGAGGGAAAAACACATACAAGTTCCAAAAAAAGTGTTTTTTAGATGATCCAAAGGAGGCATGGGGAAAAGGAGTCTACAAGTAGGACATGGACAAGGAAAATAAAGTAATCAATGCTTCAATTGTGGAAATCGATGCTATAACACTTATCATTAGAATAATATTAATTCTTACAAGGGCTCCCTTACCAGGAAAATGATGCACAAAGAAATACATAAAACTATAGACAACACTTGTGAACTGTAGAAACTCCTCCTTAGTTGTATGATCTCATACAATCAAGTATCAAAACTTGTATGTGCATATCCTCACTATCACCCATGTGCATGCATGCTTGTCCTCAATGTAACCCACGTACATACGTGTGCATGTCCTCACTACGAAGTGTGTACAACTTTGTAACTATTGCTATGGATCTAATCTATCAGATCTTCTTGCAGTTGCCTTTGTTCTCTCTTCTCCCTTAACTGTATTGATCTCTAGATGAAATTCCTTCTCCACCTAACTGATATCTCCTTTAGCAAAAGTCCTTCTTTTCTCTCACTCTATAATGAAAACTGTCTCCTCCTTTACCCTAGCCTTTCTTTTATAACATCGAGTTATGAACTAACCCTAATCTCCAAAGTGATTGACAATTGAGATTAAATCTCACCTCACTTGAGATCAATGGCTAATATTTAATTCACTAATGTTAATAATTTTATCATTTTAGTAAATAAAACTCAACTAATTAATGAAAACATTTTTCTTTAATAATTCCTTTAATTAAAGTAAATTACCAAGGTAGAAGTATTTGGATGAATTTCACATGTCTAGAGACTTAGAACTATGCAGAGGTACATGTATGATACTACAAACATCAACACTCCCTCTTAGCAAGGAAGGTATTCTGGACCAGTCAAAGTTTGTCCCTGAAGAACACAAAATTCTCTTTAACCAAAGGTTTGGTGAGAATGTATGTGGCCTGTTCGTCTATGGAAACATATTGAAGCATGATTTCCCCCTTCTGGATCCCATCTTGGATGAAATGACATTTGATTTCAATATGCTTGGACCTGTCATGGAATACTAGACTCTAAGAGAGTTTGATACAACTTTGATTATCACTGTATAACATTGTTGGCTCCAACTCTTGATCAAATAAACCTATAAGAAATTTGTGAAGCCAAATGGATTCACAACTAGCCATACTCAGTGCCATATACTCCGCCTCTACTGAACTGAGTGCTATATAAGTATGCTTCCCATTGAACCATGTAATCATTGTTGATCCCAAGTTGAAGTAGCACCCTGAGGTGATATTCCTATCTACTGCACTCCCTGCACAATCTGAGTCTGAATATCCCTGCAACCTCACTCCATCACCTCTAAGATACCTCAACCCATACTCCATTGTACCTCTCAACAACCTAAGCATATTCTTCACTACTATCCAATGCACTTGCCTCAACTCCACCATGAACTAAATCAAGGTGTTCGTAGAAAAACATATATATGTCCTGATGTTGACCAAATACATCAAGAACCCTATCAATTTCTTATATATCCTAGGATCTACCAACTATGAATCCGAAGTGACAACGTTCTTTAGGTTGGTAACTGTAGGTGTAGCCATGAGTATAAAGCCCTCCATCCTAAATCTCCTCAAGATATCTACTGTGTACTTCCCTTAACCAAGGAACATCTCTCCCTATATCTACCATACCTCTAACCCCAAGAAATAATGCAACAAGGAAATATCCTTCATCTTGAACTCTGTAGCCAAATTTTCTTTGCACCCTACTATAAGCTCCTCTGCATCTATGAGAAACAAATCATCCACGTACAGTACCAAGATGAGTGGATAAGTCCCAATAAGTATAAAGTACGAGTTAGGATATGCCTCAATCTTTGTGAAGCCCATATTCTACAAGTATATGTCAATCTTGGATACCATGCCTCGGGTGCCTATTTGAGTCTGTACAAGGCTTTCTTAAGCCCACACACATGAGACTCCCTCCCATGTACCTTAAGTCCTTGAGGTTCCTCTATATATGCTTCTTCCTCAATGATCTCGTTGAGGAAAGTTGTCTTCACATCCATCTGGTTAATCCTCCACCCCATAACTGAAGCAATAGAAATAACAGCTCGAATAGAAGCATACTTGGTGACTGGAGAAAATTCCTCCTTGTAGCCACTTCCTCTCTCTGAGAGAATCCTCTCGCCACAAACCTTGCTTTGAAATTCTTGATTCTTCCATCTGTGGCATGCTTGATCTTGTAGAGCCACCTGGAACTCACAACTGACTTCCCCTCTAGTCTCAACACTATGTCCCAAACTTCATTCCTCATGATAGAGGTGTATTCCTCCACCATGGAATCCCACCAAACTTGTTGATATATTGCTTCCTAAAAACTGGAAGGCTCAACATCAATGATTCTAGTCATAAGGGCCATATAGTTAGGAAACTTCCTTGGAGGTATTCTCTCCCTGACTTCACTCCTAGGAGCCTCACTTGCATCCCTCAATGTCTATAATAACCACCTGGGTCTCTTGACAGAATTGGAAGGGGATAAATCCTTCTCCCCACCTGAATTATGACTTATTGAACTTAAAGTTGCTCATCCTTTGGATCCTCCTTCTCTTCATCCTCTGCCACTGCCAGTGTCTCCTGCAATTTCCTAGATTCCAAGTTATCCTCGAACTTAGCATATCTTGTCACGATTTTCTTTCGTTGCGCTGGTATGAAGATCTTGTGATCCTTTGAAGTATTGTTGTACCCTACAAATACACCCTTCTAACCTGAAGGCTCCAAATTCATCCTCTTTTCCATGGCCATAGGGATATATACTGGAAAACCAAAGATACTCAAATGTCCCATCTTTGGCTTCACTCCTAAGAATGCCTCCTTTGGATTCTTTCCCCCAAATATCCTATGAAGACTCCTATTTTGCACATATATTGTCGTGTTACATACCTCTTCCTAAATATACATAGGAAAATCCTGGTCATGTATCATAGCCCTGGTAGAACCCATAATGGATCGATTCTTTCTCTCCACAACCCCATTCTCTTGAGGGTTGCATGAGACTGTCAACTCCCTCTTGATCCTTTCCTCCTTACATAAATTCTTGAAGTCATTGGAGGTTTAATCTGTCCCATTATCTGACCTTAAGACTTTATTCTTCTTCCCTGTCTAATTATCCACCTAGGTCTTGAACTCCTGGAACTGAATGGAGACCTCGTCCTTGTTCTTCATAAAGAAGATCCATGTTTTCCTGGAAAAGTCATCAATGAACATCGCATAATATGACACTCCCTGGATTGATGCAACTAACATTGACCCACTCACATTTGAGTTAATAAGATCCAATATCCCCTTGGACCTACTCTCACTTTTTGGAAAAGTAGCCTTGGCATTCTTTCCAAGTGTACACCCTCGACACACGCGTTGCTGCTCAACACTAAAATTTGGTAGACCAGTGACAATATCCCTTAGAATCAACAACACCTTGTAGAGTAGGTGTCTCGACCTCCTATTCCATAGCTCACATGGGTTATAAATGTCATGTACCAAATCCTAAACAAGCTTGCATGCCAACTTGTATAAGTTACCCTCTCTAACTCCAATGATCATTGTTATGTCTAGGATATCTCCATATGGATGCATGAGTACCTTCCCTCTTTGAAATGTAATGAAAAAACCCCAATCCTCCATAACTAATATTGAGAGAATGTTTTTCCTAAATCTTGATACATAAAGTACATCCTGAACATTAAACGAACCACTTGACTCAAGATGGAAAAAGATATTGCCCTCACCTTTCATTCCATACTTGGTATCATCACCAAGCTCCACATGGATCCCTAAGTCCTCCTCTGTCAAACTACTAAATAGCTCCTGTGCTTTTTTCATATGATGAGATGCACCACTATCCAAGTACCACACACTCCTAGTGGTTGTGATGCATAATATCCATTCTTATGTCCTACAAAGCGCTTGATATTACTAAATTCCTTCTTCTTCCCTGTCTGTGATGTATCATGTACCTCCATCAATGTTACTCTTCTTGCTAGGAACATTTCATTTTCCCTTCTTTGTCTTACTGCAAGGTCCATGTTCTCATCATTACCTCCTTGCTTGATAACTTTAGACTCCTCCCAAGCCTCTTCCTGGATACAATCATCTCATAGCCTTCACCAATCTAGAAGATTTTCCTGAGCACAAACTCCATTGACAAAGGGTTCCCAGTACTTTAGGAAAACATTCAATGCCACATTTATAAGTTATACGCCTTCCACTTTCTCCCCAATAGTTTCAAGTTGATCACGTACTTGAGTGATCCTCATGAAGTAGCTGGTAATATTGTCAGATCTAAAAATCTGCACAGATCTCAGTTTATTTCTTAAGATCGTCTTCCTATTCAAGTTATTGCTCTAGAATAAACATACCTTATGTTAGCACATAATTATGACTAGGGGTACTCTCTTGAAGAAGCATCCCTTGGGCAAGAAAATAATCTCCAAAAATCCCACTTTCCCAAAGTTTTGAGGGTGGGCGCGTTATTTTAATGGACAGGCAGTTTTGGGTGATCACAATCCGCCCGCCTGAATCGACGACTCTCATGCGATTTCGCACCCCCCTTGCTATTCTGCCTTTAGCGGAGGGGGGGGGGGTCCAGAATCGAGCGTGCACCTCTCTGACGTCCCAGATCTAAACGCCTAAATCAACGGCTCACAAGTGATTCCAAACCCCCCCCCCAACTTTCTGCCTTTAACGAGGGGGGGGGGTCCAGAATCGGGTGCGCACCTCTCCAACGGTGGAGATTGAGGCACCCAGAACAACGGCTTTGAAGCCTTTCGGGACCCTCTCGTCATTCTTATTTTAATGAGAAGGAGGGGGGTAAGGTGAGGCCCCCACCTGTCGTGTCAACCTCTTGCACACCTTTCCCATCTCAGGACCCACATATCCTACCAGGTCTAGCCGCATGGCCCCCCTCCGCCTCACCTTCACTATACTGGCATCTACAGCCTCCTTGTCAAGCATGCCACATCTTTCACCTCTCATCCCGTGAACCGTTCGGTTGGTCCAAGTGGCACCTCGAGAGGACCTCCACGTCCCCAAAAGACAGAGTTGACCAGAACCATTCCTGATCCCAAGAGGGAAGTTATTGCAGTTGTTGGAGGTGGATAGATATCGTCTCCGCCATAAATGGAAAGTCCGGCAAAGGACTAAAGCACGTCAATCCATCCGCAGGACAGTCAGGAGTCTGATTGCAATTGTCCGGAGTCTGCATGTGCAGACTGTCAGAAAGCATGCAGACGTAATGCTTTTATTGCAGTGTCTTGTTTTTGCTGCTAGGTTTTTTGTATGGAGTATATTTGGGCATTTTCGCCATTTTTTGTGATCGATCAATGGTTGAGAAGGGCTCCCGGTTGTAAAAAATTTAATGAAGCACTTGCTATTCTGGTTATGCATGGACTCTTGAGACTTATTGCCTTATGAATGTCATTTTCTTTCACGTCTTTGTTTACACTGTGTTAGAGTAGCTCGGAATTGGAGGATCCAGTCGGGTTGTAACTGTTATAGGATGATGTAGGTTGGATCACTGTAACAGTTGCATTGTTTCTAATCAGTCCCTATGATTTTCTTAGCGTTGAATGACTTGGAATTGGAGGATCCAGTCAAGTCCCCCTTTCAGTTCCTCGCAGCCCTGAACCAAGAGGATCTTGCATTCAGAGTTTTTCTTCTGCAAACTGCTGAAAGGCCTGTTGCCTAAGGTAGTTTGCTCACTCCTCTCACCAAGTCTTCCACCTTCACATCTTTTAATCAACTCACCGACTGAAGTTAGATCAAGACCTCCTTTGTTCCTTACATATCAAGTCCAGTCCCCGAGTTAGAGTGATATCTCCCTGAGTCTCTACCCATTCGATCACCCATTAAAACTATCGTGACATAAAATTGATGGGCGTTGGGCTCTGCTCCTGCAAGCAATCTAGGAGTGACTTCTAACACTAACATTTCTGGCGCCGTTGCCGGGGACGAAGTTGAAAATTTTCCCCGGGATTGAACGACATTGAGCCTCTGATTCTGAAGGTGCATCAGGTATCAGAGCCTTTGAAGATTGCTACTTTTCACCTGGTGACTCCATTGTGACAACTCCACTGTGGCGAACCTACCGTGTTAATTGTGGCTTTCAGAGGCAGACACACGCGGTCCCATCCACAGCTGCCTCTAGCTACACCTGAAACTGATCCGGAGGTGGTTCTCAGAAAAGGAAAGACCTCTGAAGGAGAAGTTTCCACCGCTGAACCAAGTAATACACCATCTCTTTCTGTAGGAAATTCATTTTCTCCTCCTCAGTTTCTTAACAGACCTTTTTCTGAGGTTTCCCATTTCCTAAATTTCGGGAGTGTTCCTGCTGAGTTTTCCCCTCCTGGTCTGGAATTGGAGGGAGAAATCCTTGTCACTCCCCTCTCCCCTGAAGTTGTACTTTGGCATGGACCCAGGACCACAGAAGATTGCCCCAATCCTATCTTTACCAGTCCTCCTCTTGTTATTGTTGCCACTTCTGCACGAAGAGAAGCATCTGCTGACTTAGGCCCATTAGCCTTTTCCTTAAATCCCCTATTGTTTCCCATTCCACTTAGAGACTCATCCCCAGTAGCTCCTTCACGAACTCCTTCTCCTCCTAGTTCCACCACACCTGTTGTTCACATGGCTAGTGCTAATCCCCCTATAACCAAGATGTATTCCATAGTCGCTACCAGATATGCTCCCTTAACCCTACCCCATCCTATGAATCCTCTCCCTGCTGGAGATTACTTGAAGTATATTCCCAAGTTCACTAGGGAAGGGGACATAACTGCGGAAGAGAACCTGGCTGATTTCTACAGTTATGCAGACAACATGGACATTGAAAATGAAGATGTCTGGATGAGAGTTTTTGTCCAGAGCCTGGATGGTGAGGTGAGGAAATGGTTTAGAGGATTAGCCCCCAGATCTATTGCTGGGATTGAAGCTCTGGATAGTGCTTTCCTGAGGCAGTGGGGAGATAGGAAGGATTTCATGTATTACATGACAGAGTTCGGGTACTTGAAGAAGATGGAAGGATAGTCTCTCTTTGACTTCTCCAAAAGATTCAATAAGATGTATAATAAGATTCCTACTGAGATAAATCCCTCAGAAGCCTCTGCCAAAATTTCTTATGCTAGTGCATTCGACCCTAATTTCTGTCTTCTATTGAGAGAAAGAAGAGTCACCTCCTTAGCCCAAATGCAAGATGCAGCCATAGAGGTGGAATATAATGCATTAGTAGTTGATAGATTGAGGAACAAGGATGACGCAGACAGGAGAAAGGGAAGATCTGAAGCCTCAACCTCTGGTCCATTGGTCCCCCACCCTCAAGTGGATGAATTGACCAAGATGGTGAAGTCTTTGTCTACAGAGATGGAGAGAATGAAGGTGGAGGGAAGGAAAGCATACAAAGGCCCTCAAAACGCTGAAAAAAAAGGAGGCTTCAGGAGGCCAAACAATGTTGCTTCCCCGACTATGCAAAGAGAGAGGGGAAGAGACAGAGAAGACCAAAAAATTCAGGCCCCTTTTCAAAACAATTTTGTGGCCGAAGAGGAAGAAGGGGAAACATATGAGCTTGATCCTGAAATCCACTGCTTCAGAGACACTCCTCCTTTTCCTCATCTCACTCAATCAACATACGAAGAGTCCCTCATGGACAGTCAGCTAAATGAACTTAGCAAGGGAGACGAGGCTAGTGGCAGCCAAGGCAGGTATAACCTGGGGTCCAAGAAAAAGACAGCAACACCTGATGTTCCTAAGCAGTTCACTAGAATAGAGAAACCTGCTAATGAAGTAGCAGACAGTTGCACAGGTAAGAAGGCCCAACCCCTCTCTCCCATTGTCCAAATTCATGTTCCCAAAATAAGAGAAATCCCGAAGCTTACATCTTCTTTTAATTTCGAGCATGAAATTCAAAAGATCGGAATCCCTGTGCCCCTGACCGAATTGATTAAACATGAAGGGTTTAAAAAATGCTTCTCTGAGCTTTTACAGTCTGAGGTCTCATGCCTTCTCACAGACTCCATCAATTTGCAAGATGAAAAGCCTACAGTTATTTGAGGTCCTATGGTAGAAGACCGAAATGATTCATCCCCTCCCTTCTACACTTCCTTGAACATACATGACAAGGTACTGCACAACTTCTTGATGGATTCAGGGGCTTCTCACAACCTCATGCCCAAAACTGTCATGGAAGAGTTGGGACTAGAATTCACCCGAGCCTATCATGACCTCTATTCTTTTGACTCCAGGAAATTTCAATGTATGGGAGTCATCAAAGACCTGGTCATGACCTTGTTTCAATTGCCCATGAAAAGTGTGGTCATGGATGTTGTAGTGGCTGATGTCCCCCCCAAGTTCGGTATGTTGTTATCAAGATCTTGGATAAAAAGACTGGGGGGAACTTTGCAGATGGACCTAACATATGCTGCTATCCCAGTGTTTGGAGAAGAACATAGGAGGCTATACAGGGAAGCCCAACTGGCCTATATAATCAGTGATGAAGCCAACCCTACCAACCATCCCATTTTTTCCTTAGACACTGATTTAGGTTCCAGTGTACTACAACTCACTAATTCTCCCAAGCCTCCTCTGAAACTCAGAAAGAAGCCCACCACTTCTCATAATTTTCCTCCCTCCATCGCCCCCGTTTGGAAAATGTTTTTTGATGGAGCCTGTTCCAAGGAAGGCACTGGTGCTGGGGTGTTTTTTGTGTCACCTGCTCAGGAAACCATATCTCTGTCATAAAAACTAGAATTTGAAGCTACCAACAATGTGGAACAATATGAAGCCCTTGTCCTAGGATTAAGAGCCGCAAAGGAAATGGGAATTCAAGAGGTAGCAGTGCACGGAGATGCAGATTTAGTGGTCCAGCAGATCAGAAACACTTATCAAGCTAAGCATCCTCGACTCAGAAGCTACAGAAATGAGGTATGGGACTTAATTGATAGTTTCTTCTCAGCATTCAACATTTATTTCATCCCAGGAGAGAAGAACACAGTGGCAGATTCCTTGGCTACATCAGCAAGCAATTTCAAAGTGCCCTTGCCGCACAAATTCAGATACGATGTAGAAGTAAAATACAGGCCCTCTATACCTAACAACGTCAAACATTGGAAGGTATTCGAGGATGATCTTGAGATCAAGAGATTCTTGGAGACTGTCGAAGAATTTTCAGAGATGCATATCGACCAAGACTCTGTCTCTGAAGAGGAGCTTGATGAGGGTAAGTTTCTGAGAAAAATTGTAGAGCGTAACATTGTGCAGCTGCCCAACAATCATATTCCAAGGGGACTGGTCCCTTTGGAAAGGATTTTTGATAGAAATGATGTGTCATTAAAAGGGGGAATCGCAGAGGATGACGCTGATACAACTCAGTGCAACATTGGCTCTGAGAATGAACCCAGGTTAGTCAAATTGTCAAGAAATCTGACAAAGGAGCAAAGGGATGAATATGTTGGACTATTGAGGGAATTTGTTGATGTTTTTGCCTAGACCTATGAAGATCTCAAAACATATGACACTTCTGTCATCGAGCATGAAATCCCGATGAAAAGGGAAGCAAAACCATTTAGGTAGAAGCTAAGACAGATCAATCCTATGCTGCTGCCTATCATGGAGAGAAAAGTGAAGAAGCTACTACAGGTCTAGATCATCATACCACTGATATTCAGAGTGGGTGGCCAACTTGGTACCAGTAAGGAAAAAGAATGGAGAAATCAGACTCTGTGTAGACTTCAAAAACCTGAACAGGAGCTCACGGAAGGATAACTACCCCTTACCAAAGATGGAACATATATTGCAGAGGGTAACGGGAGCATCCAGGATGTCCATGATTGATGGCTTCTCTGGATACAATCAAATCTTTGTTCTGCCTGAGGACAGAGAAAAGACGACATTTACCATTCCATGGGGCACATTCATGTATGCCAAAATTCCTTTTGGATTGATGAATGCAGGGGAAACATTTCAACGTGCCATGGACATAGCTTTCATTGGGGAAAAGGATAAGTTTGTGGTCATCTATCTGGATGACATAACAGTTTTTTCAAAATCAGATAAAGAACACTGTTGTCATCTTAGGAAGGTTTTTCTTAAATGCAGGATTTTTGGCATTTCTTTGAATCCCAAGAAATCTTTGTTCGCCATGCAGGAGGGAAAGTTACTGGGCCACATAGTATCAGCGGAAGCAATCAGGATCGATCCTAGCAGAGTTGAGGCAATACAAGCCTTATCAATCCCGAGATCCAGGAAAGAGATCCAATCTTTCCTTGGCAAGATTAATTTTCTAAGGAGGTTTGTTTCTAACTTTATTGAGGAGGTAAAACTTATAACAGCCATGTTAAAGAAAGGAAATGAAGTAAGGTGGACTTCTGAATCACGAAATTCCTTTGAGAAAATAAAGAAGGCCCTAACTGAAGATCCTGTGCTTATCAGTCCCGATTACTCAAAGGATTTCCTTATTTTTTCCTTTGCCTCACCTGACACAGTGGTTGTTGTTTTATTACAGACAAACAAGGCTGGGCTAGAGAAGCCTATTGCCTATTTTAGCAGAGCATTGAGGGATGCCGAAGTCAGGTATGACATTATGGAAAAGCAGGCCTATGCCCTAGTAAAGGCACTCAAAGCCTTTAGAACCTATATCCTGTAGTCGAAAATAATTTCCTATGTCCCCTCGGCTACTGTTAAAGACATCTTTATTCAGCCTGACATAGACGAGAGGAGGAATAAGTGGATAGCCAAGATCCTAGAATTTGACTTGGAAATAAAGCCTACCAAATTGATCAAAGGTCAAGGTTTAGCCAAGCTATTGGCTGAAACAAATTTCCAAGATTTGGGGGTAAATTTCATCAACGAATGCTCAGGAATTCAGCAGGAGCAGCTGTCTGAAATAGACCCTTGAACAGAACCCCCATTGGCTCAATGTCCCTGGTATAAGGATGTCGTGTATTTTCTACAAGAGTTGCGGCCTCCAAACGACCTGCAAAGAAACAAGGAAAGAGCTCTGAAGATGAAAGCAGTCAGATACTGCCTTATCGATCAAGTTTTATATTGGAAGGATCCCCTGGGGTTGCTCTTGAAATGTGTAGATCCACAAGAGGCTGACAGGATCATGGTTGAATTTCACGATAGCCTATGTGGAGGGAATCATTTTTGGAAAACCACGGCCTATAAAATCCTCAGGGCTAGATACTACTGGCCCACCGTGTTCACTGATGTTTGCAGAAGGGTCAGAGCCTGCATCAAATGTCAAAGATTTGTAGGAAAACTACAGCTCAAGTCTTTTCCTTTGAAGCCTGTGGTTGTTTCAGGACCTTTCCAGCAATGGGGCCTAGATTTTATTGGAGAGATCCACCCTGCTTCTGGTGGGCAGCACAGATGGATCCTGACGGCTACAGATTTCTTTACTAAGTGGATTGAAGCTATCCCCACCAGGAGTGATTCCCACAAGGTAATCATTGGATTCTTGGAATATATCATCACAAGATTCGGCTGCCCAAGTAAGATTGTCACTGATAATGCATCCTCCTTCAGGGCTAAGCCATTAGCCCAGTTCTGTGAGAATTTTGAGATCAAGCTGATTCATTCCACCCCATACTATCCCCAGGGAAATGGTTTAGCAGAGTCCTCCAACAAAATCCTAATAAGGATCATCAAAAGGCTATTGGAGGACAACAAAAGGGCCTAGCATTCAAGGTTGAAATTTTTCCTATGGGTCGATCGAGTGACCCCAAAGAGATCTATAGGCATCTCCCCTTTCCAATTAGTCTATGGAGCAGAGGCTATTTTTACTTCTCAGCTAGCCATCCCTGTAGCAAAATTCCTCCAGGATCATCGAGAAGAGCCTGATGACATGATCAGGAGGATTCATCATCTAGTGGAAGTCCAACAGGCTAGAGAGCAGGTAATGAGCAGAATTCAGGACCATCAGCAGAAGATCAAGCAGGTTTTTGATAAGAAGGCTAAGAAGGAAGAGTTTCAGATAGGAGACTTGGTACTGAAATGGGATGCTCCTAAGCAAGATAAGGGCAAGCACAGAAAATTCGAGGCCCTGTGGATCGGGCCCTTCAAAATCTTCAAATCATTCTCGAATAATACCTACAGGTTACGGAATTTGAAGGATCAAGAAGCTTTCAATGTCCATGTGAATGGGCATTTCCTAAAAAGATTTTTCTCTTGAGCCGCACCTGGCTCTTTCGCGGTTGTAAATATTGTTTTTCTTTCCATCTTTAAGTTTTAAATAAATGACTCCATAGCCCAACAGCAAGGCACTGAAGCAGCAAAGAAGTTCTCGGCAGCCCGCAGGGGGCGTGTCGTCCCCCATGGAGCCTAATGTTAGCACATAATTATGACTGGGGGTACTCTCTTGAAGAAACATCCCTTGGGAAAGGAAAGAATCTCCAAATATCCCACTTTCCCAAAGTTTTGAGGGAGGGCGTGTCATTTTAATGGACAGGCAGTTTTGGGCGATTACAATCCGCCCGCCTGAATCGACGAATCTCACGCGATTCCGCACCCCCCCCTTTCTATTCTACCTTTAGCGGAGGGGGGGGGTCCGGAATCATGCGTGCACCTCTCCGACAGCCCAAATCTAAACACCTAAATCAACAGCTCATAGGTGATTCCAGACACCCCCCCTCGACTTTCTGCCTTTAACGAGGGGGGGGGGTCCGGAATCGGGCATGAACCTCTCCAACGGTGGAGATTGAGGTGCCTAGATCAGCGACTCTCAAGCCTTTCAGGACCCTCTCGCCGTTCTTCTTTTAATGAGAAGGAGGGGGGTCCGGAGTAAGGTGGGGCCCCTGCCTGTCGTGTCGACCTCCTGCACACCTTTCCCATCTCAGGACCCACATATCCTACCAGGTCTAGCCACATGGCCCCCCTCCGCCTCACCTTCACTATACTGGCATCTACATCCTCCTCGTCAAGCATGCCACATCTTTCACCTCTCATCCCGTGAACCATTCGGTTGGTCCAGGTGGCACCTCGAGAGGACCTCCACGTCCCCAAAAGACAGAGTTGACCAGAACCGTTCCTGATCCCAAGAGGGCAGTTATTGCAGTTGTTGGAGGTGGTTAGACATCGTCTCCGCCATAAATGGAAAGTCTGGAAAAGGACTAAAGAACGTCAATCCGTCCGCAGGACAGTCAGGAATCCAATTTCAATCATCCGGAGTCTGCATGTGCAGACTGTCAGAAAGCATGCAGACGTAATGCTTTTATTGCAATGTCTTGTTTTCACTGCTAGGTTTTTTGTATGGAGTATATTTGGGCGTTTTCGCCATTTTTTGTGATCGATCAATGGTTGAGCAGGGATCCCAGTTGTAAAAACTTTAATGAAGCACTGTTTATTCTGGTTATGCATGGACCCTTGAGACTTCTTTCCTTATGAATGTCAGCTTCTTTCATGTCTTTGTTTACACTGTGTTAGAGCAGCTCGGAATTGGAGGATCCAGTCGAGTTGTAACTATTATAGGATGATGTAGGTTGGATCACTGTAATAGTTGCATTGTTTCTAATTGGTCCCTGTGATTTTATTAGTGCTGAATGACTTGGAATTGGAGGATCCAGTCAAATCCCCCTTTCAGTTCCTTGAAGCCCTAAACCAAGAGGATCTTGCATTCAAAGTTTTTCTTCTGCAAACTGCTGAAAGGCCTGTTGCCTAAGGTAGTTTTCTCACTCCTCTCACCAAGTCTTCCACCTGCACATATTTTAATCAACTCAATGACTGAAGTTAGATCAAGACCTCCTTTGTTCCTTACATATCAGATACAATCCCTGAGTTAGAGAGATAT
This sequence comes from Picea engelmannii, assembly GCA_009831015.1. NCBI lineage: Eukaryota > Viridiplantae > Streptophyta > Pinopsida > Pinales > Pinaceae > Picea > Picea engelmannii. Next base: position 225,187 of record ML785601.1, on the reverse strand, counting down.
CTCCCTGAGTCTCTACCCATTCGATCACCCATTAAAACTATCGTGATATAAAACTGATGGGCATTGGGCTCTGCTCCTGCAAGCAATCCAGGAGTGACTTCTAACACTAACACCTTCCTTATATGTCTTCTTGTTAGATAAGTGGTGAATCAAACGATCCTTGACTACATCCAAAATTATCCACTAGGCTTTGCTCTGCTTCTTCTAGTGAGTTTCCAAATCTTGCGAATTTGTCAGTGGAGGAACTACTTTGTTTGTAATCTCCCAAAGGTCATGTTCCTTTAAAAACAAAGTAACTCTTTATTTACAAGATTAGAATTTGGATGCTTCATCCTGATGCAGGAGCATCGCCTTCAAAGTCAAAGACACAAGCGTGGAGGCAAAGATATGACATCTCAGCATGAAATAATTTCAAATCAACATATAACTCAGAAGTAAATCGAGTTGTTGAGATATTTTGAAGAATTTTTTTTTTAATATATCTTGTTTGTAAAGTCTTATACGACTGTAAGGGGTTGCACATATAGCGTGCCGACTCTTATCGGGTAATAACTGATAGTTATTGTAATAGGACAAGGTAGGTAACCGCTAGAACCTGATAGGATCGGTTGCAGACAGGACATAGAGAGTTCGTGGAGCCACTCCTTAGATGGTTGTTGTTGTATTGTAATAGATAATAGAGATAGGGATATATAGATCAATAGAGAAGAATAGAGTAGAAGAAAGATGCAGTGAAGAACTGCAATACTATGTAGTTTATTTCATGAATGAATAGAACAAAGAGAATTGTCCCAATTCTTTGGACTTTGTTCATTTTGATGTGTGATTGAATGAACTTATATTCTGTGTGTGTGGTTTAGTTCATTTTGTTCATATATGATTGTTCAAGACTTGATCATATGAGTTTGTCACGAAACTGGATAAGTTTCAATTATTTCTTTTCTGAAACTCGTATGCAAGGTGTGCATCTCATACGCAAGGAGTGCATCGACAGAGTCTCAGATTGAATCAGAGGAGTTCAGAGGGAACAAAGGGAACTTAGAACAGGTTCAAGGAGTGTACAGTTTCAAGGAGTGACTAAGTGTCGAAGAACCAGAATAGAGGAGCGCAAGGAGTGCGGGAAGAATTTCTTTTCAAGAAATCCTTCAGATATGAGTTTATTGATATCCCAGGAACACAATGAGTGCATGGGAAATCGAAATCCTCAAAGGAAGCTAAGCTTAGAAGGGATAGCACTTTTCAGAAGTGCAGACGAGGTCCAAGAGATGGAATCACAAGAGGAGAAAAGGTTGAGGCCTTTGAACACTGACAAAACCTTCTAAGTCGGAAGAAGTTGGAAGCTCAGGAGGAGGAGTGACAACAACCGTTGGATCTAAGAGAATAGGATAAACAACCGTCTGATCAAGGTAAGGTGCATAAGCCTTAACTCTTTGTGTACGCGAGAGAGAGAACTTACCAAAGTTTTGAAGTCCCAAAGTAATTTGGGACCGTCCATCGTCAAGGAGGACATGTAGCACAAGATCCACAACTCTGGAAGTTCGTGGACAAGGAGGAGGTGAAATAGAAGAAGTGGATCCTGACCATTGATCACCAGGAGATATGTGTCAGCAGATCAATGGCTTCGGGAAATCACTTTGAGAGTTTCAATTGAGAGTTGAAACTCCCAAAACCTAAAGTCTGAAGTAAATATGGACTGTCAGATCCAGAGGGACACGTGGTGATGGATCATGAGCTTCGGATAAATGAATTTAGGTTTCAGTTGAGAATTGAAACTTCCAAAATCCGAAGACCTGAAGTGAATCTGGGCCATCAGATCTAGAAGACACACAACATAAATCTGTGGCATCTGGGTAAAGAACTGAAGTGATTCATAACCATCAGATTAAGGGGGACGTGGTGCAAATCCGTGGATTCTAGGTAGAGACCCGAAGTAAATCTCAATCATCTAATTCAAGAGGACACATGGCAGAAATCCGCACACTTCGAGGGAAAGTGAAATTTGAAGATTGAGAAATCCAAAATCTGAAGACCCAAAGGGATCGCAGTCGTTGATCTGCGGGAGACACGGGTCAGTGGATTGTAGGCTTCAGATAAAATCCATTGGAGGAAGGTTTGAAAGTTGATATTTTTGAAGTCCAGAATCCCAAAATGATCAGCATTGTCGATTGAAGAGGACATGCAGCATGAGACCTGTCATTGTGGGAGAAGGCAAGGGTTTGAGAGTTGAAAAATCCAAAACAAGAAGTGTGAAGCAAATCACGTCCGTTGATTTGAAAGGTTCATATATCATCCACTAAGTTGGAAGGGACGGATCTGAGCCGTCAGTTCAGAAGTACCGTCAAGATTGTGAGATCGATGGTCCCATCGCATTGCAGGGACAGAATGTGCTCGAACTTTAAAATTTTTAGGGCGGGCCACAATTGAGACCACGGTATTGGAAAAAGGACACGTGGTGTCTCGTGGTGAATTTCAGGGCAAAAAGTAGTTTGGTTTCAAACCACCCTTGGCCATGCCCGCAATCATGTGTTTACGTGAGGTCATCACCCAAGGTCATATCTAAGAAGGGGCCAAAGGATAAGGAGCTAATGCCCGAACTCTGAGATTTCATGAGTGCACAGGAAGGGATCGTGGGTATCATAAGACCTGTAGCTAAGCCGAAAGAGCCTATGTTTAGATAAAAATCGAGACCATCAAGGTTTCAAAGAGTCATTTGACTCAAGAATCGAAGATCCTTGACCAGGAGGTCATGTAGAACTATGGGGGAGTAGGGGGGATGCATCAGGTGGTATCAGAGATGATATTGATATTGTTTGCAGACAAAAGACAAATGATAAAGGAGATAAATGGTATCAATTGTGGTATCAAAATTTGATTTTTATTTGTAGGGATCATAAGGTGACGCAGTGGAATCATGCCACCCAAAAGGCATAGAGCGAATGCATAAATGGAAGAAGAAATGAGGCAACTCAAAATCTGGATGCCATGGAAACATCGCAGAGGAGAGCACCAGATGATGGAGATATCAATGAAGCTGAGAGTGAAGACATAGAGGTCAAAGAAAATGTAGCAGAGGATGATGCACAAGATCTCTTATTGAAAGTTTTTTCAAGAATAGGAGCCAGAGCAAAAATAGAGGTACCAATGTATGAAGGCAATTTAGAAGTTGAAGAATTGTTGGATTAGGTACGTGCTATGGACAAGTACTTCGATTATGAATATATCTAAGAAGACAAGATGGTGAAGCATGCAGTGACAAGAATGAAAGGTCATGCAACATTATGGTGGGACGAACTGCAAGCCGAACGCAGGTGCACAGGTAAGCAGAAAATTAAAAACTGGGATAGGATGGTAGGAAAGATGAAAGCCAAATTTATCCCAAAGGATTACCAAATCAATTTGTTCAGAAGATTGCAAAACCTGAGACAAAAAATCTTATCAGTGAAGGAGTACACTGAGGAATTTTATAGAATGAACATCAGGTTTGGACAGAAAGAAAATGAAGATGAAAAAACAACAAGGTATATCAATGGGATGAGATATGAAATACAAGAGGAGATTAGCATGATGTCTATTAGTAAATTCGAGGATGCTTATCAAGAAACCTTGAAATCTGAAGAAAAATTGGCCAAGAAATAAATACAATGAAACAGAGGAGGAAATTCAAGCAGATGTAAGGGAACCAGCAGAGAGAAGTTCCAGAAACTGAAGCATGAAGCTGGCAAACAACATAATCACCCTGAGAAAGGTGGGAGTTCTAAATAAGGACAACATGGAGGAAGAATTTATTTTTCCAGAGGAAGAGGAAGAGCCAGAGGAGGTGAAATTAGATTTTATTCCTATGGAAAGCCAGGGCACAAGTCTTGGGAATGTCCTGAGAGAAAGAAAGAAGGAGGAGGTGAAGCACACATTTCTGAAGCACATAAGCATGTGGAAGAAGAAGCAACAGAAGTAGGAAAGAACCTCATGATGAGGAAAATTCTTCTTAAACCAGAGAAGGAGGTAGAGGAACCAGTTCAGCGAACAAGTCTGTTCAGAAATGCTTGCAAGACTAAAGATAGAGTTTGCAAGGTGATCATAGACAGTGGGAGCACTAACAATCTAGTATCCACAGAGATGATGGAGAAACGGAAGTTGAAGACAACTGCACATCCAAACCCATACAAGGTATCATGTTTGCAGAAAGGACATCAAGTAATGGTAAGTCAACATTTCCAAATTGAATTTAAAATAGGAGGTTATAGGGATGACATATTATGTGATGTAATTCCTATGGATGTCTGTCATATTTTATTGGGGATACCATGGCAGTTTGATAGAAAAGTTATTCATGATGGAAAGAAGAATACTTTTACCCTAGAAAAGAATGGTAGGACACATATGTTGTTACCAATAGAAGACAAAGAGAAAAAGAGGGAATCTAGTTCAAGCATACTTCTCATGAGTGGGAAGGAACTCTTGAATGAAGTCAAGAAGGAAAAAGAAATGCAGTTTTTTGTAGTGAGGAAGCCTAGAGTTATCCTTACAAATAATTCTGTGGAATATTTTCCTAAAGAAATCCAGGAACTATTAGAAAACTTTGCTGACATAGTAGTGGATGAGTTACCTCACTCATTTCCACCCATTAGGAGTATAAGCCATCATATTGACCTTATTCCAGGAGCTAGTTTACCAAACAAAGCAACTTATAGGTTGACACCTAGAGAGAATGAGGAAGTCAAAAATCAAGTCCATGAGTTGTTGGATAAAGGTTTAGTCAGGGAAATCCTAAGCCCATGCCCAATACCAACTATGTTAAGTCCAAAGAAGGATGGAGGATGGAGAATGTGTACAGATTCTAGAGCCATCAATAAGATCACCATTAGGTATAGATTTCCTTTGCCAAGGATGGACGATTTGATGGATTGTTTGAGTGGAGCAAGCTATTTTTCCAAGATAGACTTGAAGAGTGGATATCATCAAATAAGGATGAGAGAGGGAGATGAATGGAAAACAACATTCAAGACAAATGAAGGATTGTTTGAATGGCTGGTCATGCCATTTGGGTTGACAAATGCACCAAGCACATTTATGAGATCAATGAATGAAGTATTGAAAGACTTCATAGGAAAATTTGTCATAGTGTATCTGGATGACATACTAATCTTCAGTAAGACAGAGGGAGAACACTTAAGACATCTGACATCAGTGATGGAAAAGTTGCAACAAGAAAAATTGTTGATAAATCTGAAGAAAAGCTCTTTTATGAAGACATAACTCATATATTTGGGTTTTGTGATATCTTCAAATGAATTGAAGATGGATCCAGAAAAGGTGAGAGAAATCAAAGAATGGCCATCACCAGGAAGCATATTTGAGGTAAGAAGTTTTCATGGGTTAGCAAGTTTTTATAGAAAATTTATCATAAATTTCAGTGTTATATGTATGCCCATGCTGGACATTGTGAAAAAGAAACACAAGTCTTTTATTTGGAAAGAGGAAGTTGAAACAAGTTTCAAAGTGTTAAAGGAGAAGATCACAGAACAACCAATTCTGGTCTTACAAGATTTTGGAAAAACATTTCAAGTAGGATGTGATGAAAGTGTATTAGCTATTGGAGCAGTCTTGAGTCGGGATAATAGGCCAGTTGCTTATTTCAGTGAGAATCTAAATGACACCAAGAAGAAGTATTCCATGTATGACAGAATTTTATGCAGTGATTCAAGCTTTGAATAAGTGGAGGCACTATCTAATTCCAAAATAATTTGTCTTGTATAGTGATAATCAAGCTTTGCAGCTTATTACTACGCAAGAAAAGTTGAATCAGAGACATGCTAAATGGGTAGAATTTATGCAGAATTTTACTTTTGTTATTAAACATATTGTTGGAACTTCTAACAAATTTGCAGATGCGTTGAGCAGGAGGAGTTTAATTGTACAAGAATTCCAAGTGGATACCTTAGGGTTTGAACACCTCAAGGAAATGTATCAAGAAGATTCGGATTTTAAGGAAGCTTGCGAGGCATGTAAGAATCCTTTGTTGGGAGAAAAAATCCCATGGACAAAATATTTGATCCAGGATAGATTATTGTTCAAAGGAAGCCAACTATGCATACCAATAAGCTCAATGAGAGATAACCTCCTGAAAGAGAAACACAATGGAGGTTTAGCTGGACATTTTGGTCATGATAAGACATTTGCACAACTGAGAAATTCGTACTATTGGTCGAGCATGAGGGTAGAGGTGAAAACGTTTGTGAAAAAATGAAGAATTTGTCAATATGCAAAAGGAAGAAAACAAAACACTGGATTGTATCAGCCATTACCAATTCCAGAAAGGATGTGGGATGCAATCAGTATGGATTTTGTATTAGGATTTCCTAGAACTCAGAAAGGGAGCGATTCCATATTTTTTTTGGTGGAAAGATTTTAAAAAGTGGCACATTTCATACCATGCCAAAAACAAAATGATGCTACACACATAGCCAATTTTTTTTTCAGAAAAGCGATGAGATTATATGGATTGCCTAGGAGCATAGTCTCAGACAGGGACACCAAATTTGTAGGACACTTTTGGAAGACTCTATCGAAGAGGCTAGGGAAAAACTTGTCCTTTAGTTTAGCATATCACCCTTAGATAGATGGACAGATTGAAGTAGTAAACAGGATTCTGAGAAACTTGTTAAGAATTTTAGTCACCGAGCAAGGTCGTCAATGGGATAAGATTTTGGCACAAGCATAATTTTCATTTAACAATTCAGTGAACAGGACCACAAGGAAAATCCCATTTGAAATTGTGTATGGTATACAACCAAGAGGGATCAAAAAGTTGATAGATATGAATCAAGATCAGTTCAGAAGTGCTGGAGTAGAATATTTTGCAACATAAATGAAGAAACGCCGTGACAAAGTCAGAGAGAAGCTACAAGGAAACAACATGAAATATAAGAACAAAGTTGACTAGAAGAGGAGAGAACTTCAATTTGAAGTAGGAGATGAAGTTTTAGCTCATTTGAGAAAAGAGAGGTTTCCAAGGGGAACATATAACAAGTTGAATATTAAGAATATAGGACCATGCATGATTCTCAGAAAATTCGCAGCCAATGCTTATGAAATTGGGTTTCTAGACAATGTTGGGATATCACCGATATTCAATGTTGTAGACATGTATCTTTACAAGAGAGATGATGAAGGTGAATCAGATGATCAGAAAGATGTTCAATGGAAAGAAAAAATGCCCACAATAGAAAAAACTCAGATGGATAAAATCATTGAACATAGATCTAGAAAGAAGACCAAGAGGAAGACATATCTTGAATACTTAGTGAAGTGGAAAGATTGTCCAGTGGAAGAGTCACGTTGGGTCACTAAACCTAATATTTTGAAGCATGGAAAAATAGTGCAGGAACTCATGGACATGATTCCATGAATATTTTAACCAGAGGAGTATGATGCAAGAGCATCACCTTCAAAGTCAAAGACGCAAGCATGGAGGAAAAGATATGGCATCTCAGCATGACAGAATTTCAAATCAACATTTAACTCAGAAGTAAATCGAGTTGTTGAGATATTTTGAAGACAACATTTTCTTATATATCTTGTTTGTAAAGTCTTATATGACTATAAGGGGTTGCATATATAGAGTGACAGCTCTTATCGGGTAATAATTGATTGGTATTGTAATAGGACAAGGTAGGTAACCGCTTTTCTTTCATATTTTCATGGTTCGTCATATTTTCTTTGTTTTCCTTCTTGTCTGAATGCAATCTCTCTGATTTATGGATTCCTGAGGCGATGGAGTTTATGTTGCTATCATGCCCATCTTTCATTGTTCATCATATTTTATCTATTTTTCTCATTGTCTGGATGTAATGTCTCTGATTTATGGATCCCTAAAGCAATGGAGGATCTATTGCTATCATGCCCATCTTTCATGGTTCACCAGACATTTTTTGTCTTCTTGTCCTCATCACCACATTAATCCTTTTGTCTGATAGGTGGTTTAAATGTCTTCCTTATGTATGATACTTATGAATCCATAGACCAATGGTCCCGAACTGATTTGCAGTTACTTCTGTTATCTTTTCCTCTCTCTACAGTCTCACTGATCCACCTTCTCAAACTGTTTCAATCCTTTTACTTTATTTTGATGGGTACTGGGCTTATCCTCTTGCAGTCAGAGGGTGACTCTCAGTGATAACACCATGAATGGTGGATGATGTCATGGATGATGACTTCATCCTCAAAATAAGCCTATAAATTTACCATTTAACTTATTTATATTAATTCAATTCCCGACATGTCTAGGATATAGATAAACTCTTTCTCCTTAGTTTTCCTAACAATCCTCACATTTGAGAAGAAACATAAAGAGATCAAGGACATGGGAGAAGAATATAAATACTTATTAATTTGACCACTCCTATTGAATTTATAAGAACCTCTAACAACCTTTTCAAGTTTTGGGTGACAAAGAATGGTTTTATAATTTATAATAGAGAATATATTTTTTTATTGAAGATGGAACCACTTTAAGTAAGGTCCCTCATTATATGAGGTCTAGAAAATGTCTTTTGTAAATCTAATATCCAACTTGGTATTTGTAATAGGGCTTGATAAGTATACACAAACCCTTGACTTGACTTACAATAACATTGCTTAGCCATGAAGATTTTAAGTTTGACCAGAAGTGTCAATTGATAATCTATAATGTTTCCATCAACACGTACATGAAACTGAAATATGTATCTATTTTATATGAGAAGATTAAAAGTACAATAAATTTTACAAAATCATTTGACATTGAATATAAATAAAATGAAATTAGCATGTAAATGTGACAAAAGGAAATGAAAATAAAATATAACTAATTAATTAATTTCACCCAAGAGTCCCATAGGTCTAGACATCCTACCACAATTCACACTTATTTCACAACATCAATGGTAATTTCCTACCATCATCTAATCTTGTTATATAACAAGTATATATTCATCATGGTCTACATGCTAGTCAACTCAACAAACTTGAATACATAATATTGATCTTTTGTAAGAAGCATTCCACCCATCACATGCATAGATATACAACCAATATTATGACCATAAACCTTGTCAATAACAGGTTAATCTCCTAATATCACACAAAACGGAGATAAGCAAAGAGGAATATTATATAGGTGAATGAGCTTGTTATTGTTAAGATTGACATTGTCCACACAAGCCAGAAGATGGACTTGATGGAGCAAAGTGTTGTTAAAGAAACTACAAACTTGATAAAATTTGTAGCTATAAATGTTGCAGCATTGGAAGAAGAAGGTACATGAGAGGACACGATGGTATCACTGCAACATCTAGGTTTGATATAATTTCTCAAGAAGATGATAGAAAATAACGCAAAAGAGAAATATGCCAAGTTGGAAAAAATGTTGTATTGATCCAAGAGGTTGCTTATGGAAACTTAGTTCGACATGGAGCCATTTCACTCCATTAGAAAATTTATTGTAATGGATAAGAACTCCATGTGTCAACAAAGGAACACTTCCGTTTGGGGAGTGTAGAACAAAAAATGGTTCAAGGTGTGGAGTTGGAGGAAGAAGAGAAAGAGACACCAATTTGTTGGTGTTGTGTATGTCAAGGTGTCTTGAGCATAGAGACAATGGGAGAGAAGGCTTGATAGAGAGTCACAACCTCAACATAGGGTCATGTTTTTATTGACCTAGGGAGTCTAAAGTAGGAGCATCATCAACTTACCATTGTTGCAATAGTGCGCACACATAGAGATGGTCGAAACAAACAACATTGAAAAAATTGTGAAGAATCGATGTGACAACATTTTTTTGTTTTCATAGGATTCATCTCAAACCATTTGATCATTCAAGTTTCATCCAACAACTGACATTTTCCCTCAGATGATTTAGGAGAATGAATTTCCTTGCATATTTGGTCTCAAGATTCATGGGGACCATATGACTTGTCCCTAAAATTGATAGCTCTCTTCTTTTTCATAATAGCTTCATCCTCTTGTCCATAGCCATAGGGATGTATACTCGAAAACTAAAGATCCTCAAATGTCCCATCTTTGGCTTCACGCCTAAGAATTCCACCTTTGAATTCTTTCCCCCCAATATCATATGATGACTCCCATTTTTCACATATAGTGTCGTGTTACATGCCTATTCCCAAAGAAACATTGGCAAATCCTGGTCATGTATCATAGCCCTGGCAGAACCAATAATGGACCGGTTATTTCTCTCCACAACCCCATTCTCTTGAGGGTTGCATGAGACTGTCAACTCCCTCTTGATCCTTACCTCCTTGCATAAATCCTTGAAGTCATTGGAGGTGTACTGTCCCCCATTATCCAACCTCAAGACCTTGAACATCTTCTCTGTCTAATTATCCACCTAGGCCTTGAATTCCTGGAACTGAATGAAGACCTCATCCTTGTTCTTCATAAAGAAGATCCATGTTTTCCTGGAAAAGTCATCAATGAATGTCACATAATATGACACTCCCTGCATTGATGCAACTAAAATCAACCCACTCACATTTGAGTTAATAAGATCCAAGATCCCCTTGGACCTACTCTCACTTATTGAAAAATCATCCTTGGCATTCTTTTCACGTGCACACCCTCGACACACACCCTGCTGCTCAACACTGAAATTTGGTAGACCAGTGACAATATCTATTAGAATCAACAACACCTTGTAGAGTAGGTGTCTCGACCTCTTGTTCCATAGCTCACATAGGTTATCAATTTCATGTACCAAATCCTAAACAATCTTGCATTCCAACCTACATAAGTTACCCTCTCTAACCCCAATGACCACTGTTATGTCTGGGATAACTCCATATGGATGCATGAGTACCTTCCCTATTTGAAATGTAATGAAAAAACCCCAATCCTCCATAACTAATATTGAGAGAAATTGTTTCCTAAATCCCGATACATAAAGTACATCCTGAACATTAAATGAACCACTTGACTCAAGATGGAAAAATATATTTCCCTCACCCTTCATTGCATACTTAGTATCATCACCAAGCTCCAAATGGATCCCTGAGTCCTCCTCTGTCAGACTACTGAATAACTCCTGTGGTTTTCTCGTATCATGAGATGCACCACTATCCAAGTACCACACACTCCTAGTGGTTGTGATGCATAATATCCATTCTTATGGCCTGCAAAGCACTTGATATTACTTAAGTCCTTCTTCTTCCCTAGCTATGATGTACCTCCATCAATGTTACTCTTCTTCCTGGGATCCTTTCCTTTTCCCTTCTTTGTCTTACTGACAAGGGCCATATTATCATCATTACCTCCTTGCTTGATAACTTTAGACTCCTCCCAAGTCTCTTCCTAGATACAATTGTCTCATAGCCTTCACCAATCTAGAATATTTTTCCGAGCACAGACTCCCTTGACAAAGGTTTCCCAATACTTTGGGAAACCATTCAATGAAACATTTATAAGTTCTATGCCTTCCACTTTCTCCAAAATAGTTGCAAGTTGATAACGTACTTGAGTGATCCTCATGAAGTAGCTGGTAATGTTGTCAGATCTAAACATCTGCACTGATCTGAGTTTATTTCTTAAGATCATCTTCTTATTCAAGTTATCTCTCTAGAATAAACCTACCTTCCTTGGTTTTCTTCTTATCAGATAAGTGGGGACTCAAATTTTCCTTGACTACATCCAAGATTACCCGCTAGGACTTTATCTCCTTCTTCTAGTGTAGAAATTTTAATACAAATTATGTATTTCCTGGATTCTCCTGATCTAAGAATTGTATGCCACTATTAAATACATAATCGCTTCTACAAATATTCTTGCGGAATTTAAAACACGATCGCCAATTGCAATATCAAGAAGAAATATCAATCACACATAACACAGATGTTTTATTGGGAAAGCATAAATCTAAAAACCCCACTATCATATATTATGTTTATATCATGGATCATGAACCAATCTCATACAAAACTCTAATCCAATATATCTCAGTACAATACAATCGTCTCACACTATCATACAAAAATTAGCAAATACATGTGCCAATTCTCTGCCTCCAGATAGCATGCCTCCTCTGCGCAATCCCTGCAATGGAAAATTTGCAAATGATTTGAATGCCTCTTGCCTAGGCTGCACATTTCTCATGGGAAAAACCACTGTGTGTGTGATTGCATGAGTGAACTTTACTCAAATCACAACTGATAGCCAAATTGTCCCTTTCACTTGTTATCTCAACTGGGTCTCCACTGGATCTGACATGCATGTAGTTAACAGTGGTAAATCTTCAATTTCATGTGAGATCATTGATTGTGAATTAATTAATAATTAATTCACTGAACTCTCACTAGTTTAAGTTGAGTTACAACTAGTACAATTGAGCTTAACTCACTTAACTGAGTTAAACTACTTCACAACTCACATAACTACACTTATAACTCTGTTACAACTTCAAGTCACTTAGTTACAACTAATTCGAATTCCATGTCCCACTAGTCAACCTTCAAACTCGAATTTCCTATAGATAACTGATTTTCCATTTTAGTTAACTATTTCAAGTAATTATGATATAATAAATTAATATTTATTGTCCAATTTATTTAAGGGAAAAATAAATTAGACACACATTTCTTGTTGACTTTTCAACACTCCCTCTCAACAAGAAAGGGATTATCCTTCACCCCAATCCTGTCTCTATGGTATTCGAATTTTCTTCTGGTGAGCGCCTTCGTCAGAATGTCTGCATCCTGATCTTCCGTAGGAATGTACTGAAGCAACATGATCTTCCGCTGCACACAATCTTTGAGATGATGATACCGAATATCTATATTCTTAGATCTATCATGAAACAGAACATCAATCGAGAGTTTAATGCAACTCTGATCATCACAATGAATCACTGTCGGATCTAAATGAGAACCAAACAAACCAACCAAGATCTTTCTCATCTAGATAGCTTCACATGCAACTTGACTCACTTCCATGTATTCCGCTTCCGTTGAACTAAGTGCCATGGATCTCTGTTTCCTGTCATACCAAGAAACAACTATAGATCCAATACTAAATATCCCCCTGATGAGCTCTTTCTGTCCGTTGGGATGCCCTCCCAATCTGCATCCGTGAAGCCATGCAACTTCACCTCATCCATCTGTCTGTACCATAAGCCATACTCAGATGTGCCCCTCAGGTATCTCAGGAAATGCTTTCCCACCTTCCAAAAGTGCTTAGTAGGCTTAACCATCGCTTGACTCAGTTGGTTAACCACATAGAAAATGTCCAGTCTCGTGTTCACTAAATACATTAGCGAACCCACTAACTATCGATAGATAATAGCATCCACTACCTCTCCAGAAGTAGCATCCTCTTTCCTCCAGTTTCTTGGAAGAGGATTATCCATGGGTTTGCAGCCCTCCATGTGAAACTTACCCAATATCTCCCTTGCATACTTTCCTTGAGACACAAAAAGTTCACCATCTCGCTGCCATATTTCCAATCCAAGGAAATAATGAAGAAGGCCCAAATCTGTAATATGCCAGATATAAAAAGTATGTAGAACAGAAATAAAATGCTAGAAATGGAAGAATAACAGTAATATAACCAGCATAATATCCACAATAACACAGAAATGATATAAGAACAACAACAGAAATAACACTTTGATTCAGAAAGAAATGTTCATGGGCCTCTTCGAGGGGGAAACCTCTAGTCGAGAAGTTCTCTGTTACAATAATATCCAAGCTAGGGATTTCATACCCTTGACCCTTATTTATACTAAATATGTCTATCAAGAGAAGCATCTAGAGGAAGATCCTTCTAGAAGCGGAAGCTTCTATTAGGTCTTCTTACATCCGCCTTATTCTATTTTATTGAAAGGCCTTATTAATATTGACCTTTATTACATTCGAATATTGATCTACCTATGTGTGGGTTAGGACCCTAACATGTCCACCCCCTTAAAAACAGCCTTGTCCTCAAGGCTTGAGATGTGGAAACTGCTACAGAATGGTAGCTGGTTCCCAAGTGGCATCTGCTGGAGTTGTATCTTTCCACTGGACTAGCACTTCCTTGATGGTTCGCTGATGCAGGCGATGCTCACACTGGTCCAAAAATGCTTCTAGCTGTAGCCAAATGGATCCTTCTTCAGCTAACTCGGGAAGGTTGGTTTGAATTTGGCACCTAATTCCAATCACCTTCTTTAAGCATGAAACATGAAAAACAGGATGTAGCTTTGACTGACTGGGCAGAGCTAACTGATAGGTGACTTGTCCCACACGCTTGAGAATTGTATAAGGACCATAAAACTTGGGTGCTAGCTTCTGACACTGCTCAGCCTTGAGGAAAGTTTGCTTGTATAGTTGCAGTCAGAGAAACAACTGATCCCCTTATGCAAATTGACTTTCATAGTGACCTTGATCTACTTGTTGCTTCATGCGATTCTGTGCCATGACCAAGTTCTCTTTAAGGGTACGACAAATATCCTCTCGAACTGTAAGTGTTTGGTAAACCACTTGGACCTTCGAGGTACCCGGTAAGTATGAGAGAACTAAAGGGGGATTTTGTCCATATACCGCTTCAAAAGGAGTCATGCGTGTAGTTGTATGGTAGGAAGTGGTGTACCACCATTCAGCTAAGGGTAACCATTGAGCCCACTGATTTTGCTTTTTAGAGGAAAAACACCTTAGATATGTTTCCAAACACTTGTTGACAACTTCCGTTTGACCATCAGTCTGGGGATGATAAGTTGTTCTTAGATGCAATTGGGTGCCCTGCAGCTTAAACAGTTCTTGCCAAAAATTGCTTGTGAAAGTTGGGTCATGATCAGAAACAATAGAGTGCGGCATGCCATGAAGCTTGAAGACCTAGTCCATGAACATTTGAGCCACCATGGATGCAGTAAATGGGTGTTGAAGAGCATAGAGATATCCTTCCAAATTTCCCGATTTGGGTAAGCCGGTAATAAAGTCCATAGAGATATCCTTCCAAATAGCAGGTGGAATCGGAAGCGGTTGTAGTGTGCCCAGAGATTTGACTATTTCTCCTTTGTTGTGTTGACACACCTCACATTCAGCGATAAAATTACGGATGTACTGTTTCATACCATCCCAGAAGAAATAACGTTTGACCCTATCATAGGTTTTGGTGAACCCGAAGTGCCCCGTTGTGGGTGTAGCATGAAGCTCAGAAAGTACCGTGGATTTAAGCTTTGATTGTTTACTTAAATACAAACGGCCTTTGTATCGAAGCTCATCCTGGAGCCAAGAGTACCCTGGGGGAGTTGGAGCATTGGTCTGCAATTGCTGGATCAGATGCAAACTTTTGGGATCTTGTAGCCATTCCCGGCGCACAGCTTGGAGCCAATCTGGTACAATGAAGGAAAGAGAAAAAAGGGATCATTCTTCTTCATATTTTCAGGATAGTGCATCCGCTACCACATTGTCTTTGCCCTTATTGTAAATAATCTCATAATCATATCCAAAGATCTTAGTCACCCATTTTTGTTGCTTCGGGGAGGAAATGCATTGTTCCATAAAGTACTTGAGGCTTTGACGATCTTTCTTAATTTGGAAACGTTGCCCCAAGAGATAAGGGCACCACAGATCAATGGCATGTAGAATAGCCAACATTTCCTTTTCATAGATGGGTTTGCCCAGATTCCTTTTAGATAGTTGCTTGTTGGTGAACGCCAAAGGTCGACCCTCTTGCATAAGGATAACACCGATTCCTTTCCCCTGAGGCATCACATTCCAACACAAAGGTCTTTGTGAAATCAGGAAGGGCCAGAACCAGAGTGGTGCACATGGTCATCTTCAAGGTTTGAAAAGCTTGAGAAGTGGTTGGAGTCCAAGTGAAAGAGTTCCTTTTGAGGAGAGCTGTGAGATGCGCTGCAATCTTGCCATAATTCTTAGCAAACTTGCAATAATACCCTATTAAGCCCATAAATCCATGCAAGATTTTGAGAGTCTTTGGGTGCGGCCAGTCTTGCATAGCTTCAATATTTTTCGGATCCACCCTGACGTCATCCTTGCCAACCAGATGACCCAAGTATTCTACTTCTGAGGCACCAAAAGCACATTTAGACTGTTTGAGGAAAATTTTGTTCTGAGAGAGTAGATGGAGAACTCGATCCACATGAGTAAGATTGTTTGTCCAGGTTTTTCTATAGATTAGGATATCATCAAAGAAAACTAATACAAAATGACAGAGAAAGGGATGGAAGACATGATTCATGAGGCTTTGGAAGGTGGAGGGGGCATTACACAAGCCAAAGGGCATGAACAAAAACTCATAGTGGCCCTCATGAGTTCAAAAGGCCATCTTGGGAATGTTTTCCTCCTTCATACATATCAGGCGATATCCTGAGTGAAGATCAAGTTTAGTAAAGAATTGGGCACCACTCAATTCATCCAGGAGGTCATCAATGACAAGAATGGAAAATTTGTCTTTAATGGTCAGTTTGTTGAGGGCACAGAAGATAGGACACATTCTCCAAGAACCTTATTTCTTCATGACCATGACTACAGGAGAAGAGTAAGGGCTCGTACTAGGGCGGATAATGCCAACAGTAAGGAGTTCCTGGACCATTTTCTCAATTTTGTTTTTTTGTGAAAAGGGGTGGCGATACAGACGGATATTGGGAGGAAGGCTTTCGGGTACAAGGGGAATGAAATGATCATGAATACTGCGGGAAGGAGGGATTCCTTGGGGAGTGGAAAATACCATTTGGTGTTTAGAAAGGAGGGCTTGGAGGTCTTTCGACACCGGGGGTGTCTCTGTTGCTTGGATGGCATGGAGTTGGCAATGACATCGGAATGACTTTTTTTGAGCAGCTTTTCCATGCGATGGGAACTAATGACCTCAGGTGAACTAGCCGTGATGCATTGGAATTTATATTGGTGGCCTTCCTGGTCGAATTGCATGGTTAATGCCTTAAAATCCAAGAGAATGGGACCCAAAGTCCTTAGCCAGTCTGCACCCAACACAATGTCACAACCGCCCATGTCGATAGCAAACATATGGTATTTAAGGTGGTAGTGACCGATTTGGAGACGCACATTTTCACAGCGCCCTCCGCATTTCATGGAACCACCATTGGCAATCATGATTTGGAAATTGTTGATGGCATGGATGTAGCAATGAGTTTCTTGGGCAATGCTGCGATGAATAAAATTATGGGTGCTTCCACTATCAACCAGAATGATGACCTTCTAATTCTTTATGTAACTGATTAACTTGAGGGTTTATGGGGCGGAGAAGCCAATGAGAGCATTCAGGAAAATGATCGGTTCCACTTCGGGAGGGTCTGAGGGAGGGGTTATGTCAGTGATTTCAGGTGACTCAGGCACAAGGAAAGTTTCAACATCCTCTTCTGAAATATCCTTAGAGATGGCCATAAAAAGATTTTCTTCCTTACACTTGTGGCCCAGGAAATATTTTTCATCACAATTATAACAAAGGACTTTGAGTTGGCGTTCATCCATTTCAGCCCTGGTCAATTTTTGGATCTTTAATGGGGCGGAGGGAGTAGTGGGATTTACAGGTTTAGGGCGAGGGATAAAGGAGGGTTTATGGTTTTGAGAGGAGGATACAACCTGTTGTTCTTCTTTATCTTTTTTAGTAGCCTCCACCCAACTCAAAGGTTGAGCCATGAGGACATGGGCCCAAATCTCCTCCTTGAGGCCACTGATAAAACACTCTCGAAAGAAAGCATCAGTCATGTCCTCTGTTCGAAAAGCCAGTCACTCAAAGGCAGCTATGAAGTCTTCTATTGTTCCTGATTGTTTTAACTTTGTCAAACGGCCCAAATGGTTGGTGTCAGTGTCAAAGCGTTCATAAAGCTCAGTAACAAATTGGGTCCAAGCAATATACCCTTGACGGGAAGTTTTTCTCCATTGCCACCATTGCCAACGTTCTTGATCTAGATGGAGAACACCATACTAGAGTTTGGCCAAGTCATCTGTAATGTCGTATAAAGAGAAATAATGTTCCATTTGGGTGACCCAACCAGTGGGGTCCGAGCCATCAAATTTGGTCACATCCACCCGTGAAAGGTGTAGGTCACGTTGAAAGTGATGGGGCTGAAAGGTATGGGAATGGGAGGAATGTTCACCTTCAGTATTAGGAGGTGCATCAGAGAAAGGGACATCTGTAGGGACCTTTAGTTTAGTGTAGAGTGATGCAAAGATAGATTCAAGCTGGGTGGTCAGTTCTTGTTTGACTTCCTCCATTGAGGACTGCATGGTTGTATTTATGGTTGTATTGATGGATGAATCAATGGAGGCAATAGTAGCACTGAGTTGTTTCACTTCTTTTTGGTTCTCGAGGAAACCAGATTGCAAGGTGTTGAAGCGAGCTTCCAGGTCTTGGCTACGAGTATGGGCCATGAGGAAGGGTGAACTGAAAAGGGGCGGGCAGGGTCAATTTTTTTTCCCGAAAAATGATATGGATGAATGTGATAAGGGAGAAGAGATGAATCCAATGAAATAGGTCTCAAATAATGGTGAAAATATTTCCAGACTTTTTTTTTTTTTTGTAACACCTGTGGAGTTATACTCCGGTCTAAAGAATACTGCAACGATGAAATCCCCAAATGCTTAACCAGAAATAAATGTGTATTTACTTGGCAACCCGAACACAGTTGCACGACAATAGATCTTGTCTGTTTTAATTTGTTTATGTTTCTGTCCCCCAAATGTTAGGTATTCAAGGGTTCTATAGACAAGGGCTTGCCATGTGCTATAGCTCTCTGATATACATGCGGGGTCGAATAGTAGTACTCGGCCCAATATCTCAGGGCACTAACTAAGGAGGATTGACCATACTCTTAGTCGTACTACCCGACTACCTAGGTACTAGAGAGTATCTTCCTGAGTGCTATTCTCGGTGGCACTATAGCAGTCAGGCAGCCGATCGATTTATCTAAAGAGGGCTTTAGGAAATCTAGGCCGATCCATACACAGGTGTTGTCTGATGCGGTACCACTCGAAGGGGTACCAACAGGGGTTACAAGGGTGGCCAACAGATGTGCGCTTAAGAACCACTTGTATTTTCTACGTGTATGAATCCCTCAACTGTGGGTTTATGCACGTAATGACAGATCTCTGTGGCTTAAAGATGCCAGAATACGTCTCTACCCTGAAAAAAAAATTCCCACAATTTCTGCCAAGGAAAGTGCTCTGATACCACTTGTAATATACCATATATAAAAAGTATGCAGAACATAAATAAAATGCTAGAAATGGAAGAATAACAGTAATATAACCAGCATAATCTCCACAATAACACATAAATTTGATATAAGAACAACAACAAAAATAGCACTTTGATTCAAAAAGCAATGTTCACGGGCCTCTTCAAGGGGGAAACCTCCAGTCGAGCAGTGCTCTGTTACAATAATCTCCAAGCTAGGGTTTTCATACCCTCGACCCTTATTTATACTAAATATGTCTATCAAGAGAAGCATCTAGAGGAAGATCCTTCTAGAAGCGGAAGCTTCTATTAGGTCTTCTTACATCTGCCTTATTCTATTTTATTGAAAGGCCTTATTAATATTGACCTTTATTACATCTGAATATATTGATCTACCTATGTGCGGGTTAGGACCCTAACAAAATCCTTCATCTTGAAATCCCTTGCAAGTTCCTCCTTGCATGAGTGTATCAACTGCTCATCACCAACTAGTATTAAATCATCAACATAAAGATCAATGATTAAAAGCTTACCTTCCACCACAATTTGGTATAGGTTTGCATCTGCTTCACTTTTGGTAAAGCCCGGTCTGGTGAAATAGTTGTCTATCCGAGTGTACCAAGCACGGGGTTCTTGCTTTAGCCCATACAATGCTCTCTTGAGTCTGCACACATGTGAATCCCTGTCAAAGGTCTCAAAACCCTCTGGCTTCTCAATGTACACTTCTGCCTCAATGATCCCATTGAGAAACACAGTTTTTACATCCATCTGATGAATGCGCCAACCCATCTGCACTGAGAGTGAAAAGATGGATCTTATGGAAGAGTACCTTGCGACAGGTGCAAAGGTGTCATCATAATCTATCCCCTCAATCTGTGAGAAGCCCTGGGCCATAAACCTGGCCTTGTATTTCTCCACACTCCCACCAGCAGCTTTCTTTACCTTGTAGATCCATCTCGAACCTACCACTGATTTGTCAGCCGGTCTTGGGACAATTTTCCATGCACTATTTTTGACAATGGAGTCATACTCCTCCACCATTGCATCTACCCATGTGGGATCCTACACTGCTTCTTGAAAGGAATATGGTTCAGTCACAATACATTTTCTCAAGAGATCCATGTATTCAGTAAATCGATCAAGAGACTGTCTCTGTCTACACTGTGAAGTAGGTGCTCCTACATTATGTGCAACATCTAGTCTCAATCTATCAGCTTCCGTGGTGTGATTTCTGCCATTTTTGATGGATGGCTCTACTTGAGTGGCTTCCTCCACTCCATGAACCTTCTCATGTGGCTGGTCCACATATTGAGACTCATCTTTGGGAACCAACAGTTCCTCCTCCACATGCAAGTCTAGCTCCCTCTCAAGCGACAACCGCATGGATTTCCCCTCATCAAATTTTATATCCCATCGCATAACATTCATATTACTGTTAGGAAAATACACACGATAATTATGAGGTGTTTCTGTGTACCCCACAAATATCCCAACTTCAGCAGTCGGTTCCAGCTTCTTCCTGGCATCCTTGGTCACATGCACATAAACAAATGAGCCAAAAATCTTAAAATGAGAAACATCAGGTTTCTTACCAGTGAAAGCTTCTTCAGGTGTATTCATGCCAAGTACTCTATGAGGACAACGGTTTTGCACATAAACCATAGTATTGCATGCTTCCACCCACAAATGCATTGGTAGGCCCTAATCATGTAATATCACTCGTGATACACCCATGATCGTTCTATTCTTCCTCTCCGCAACCCCATTTTGTTGTGGGTTATGAGGCGCTGTGAGTTCTCTTCGAATTCCTTCTTTGCTACATAATTACTTTAATTCGTTAGAGATGTATTCTCCACCATTATCGATCCTTAGAGCCTTCACTTGCTTCCCCGACTCTTTCACCACCAATGCTTTAAACTCACAGAACTTTGAGAATGTTTGATCCTTCTTCTGCATTAAGAAGATCTATCATTTACAAGAAAATTCATCAACATAAATAACATAATACTTATGTTTTGTTGTTGAAGCTACCGAGAATGGTCCACACACATCTGTGTGAATTCTCTCCAGGATCACCGAAGCATGGTTCTCCTTTTCATGAAATGTGGACTTTACATACTTCCCCATGGTGCAACCTTTGCACTGATCTAACTGAGCAAGTGTTCCCATTGAAAGTCCAGTAGATATTTGGTGCATGATCTTCAAGGCTCCATGATGAAGATGGCCCAATCGCCTGTGCCATAATTCGCCCTCATCCCAACTCACTACTTTTTTTACCTTTCCCATCATGACAGCGCAACCATCTACCTCCAACATGTAGATATTCTTAACTTGAATCCCTATCCTCTTGACTTGACCAGTTGTTTTATGTCGCATAAAATATTTTCCACCACTGAAAACAACGTCATAGCCTCTGTCCTCCAACATTGCGACTAAGACCAGGTTTTTATTCAGACCTGGAACATGCATAACATTTTTAATATGAAATGGTTTACCTTAATCCCTCTGAAAGGTAATGGTACCAATTCCAGTCGCACTGTATCGTCCATCGTCGCCCATCTCTATATGCATTTTGAGATCTCTCTCCTCCAAGTCACTGAAAAACTCCTTATCTCTCGTCATGCGGAAGGAAGCGCCACTATCCAAATACCACATCGATCCTGATGCACTTGATGCCATGCATGCGATAAAAGAGAAGTAAAGTTCAAATTGCAAGGCAAGGGCCTCACTGGTTGCAGTGCCAACAACCTTCTTATTCTTCCTCTTCTGTGGATAGTTAGTAGCGAGATGCCCATGTTTGTGACAGTGAAAACACTTCACTTTGGACAAATCCAAATTCTTGACTTTAGACTTGGATTTTGAATGGAATTTCTTCCCCTTCCCTTTCCTTGCCTTGTAATCCAAAGCACAATCCTCTTCATTATCATGCTTTGATAAAGATCCATCTCTGGTGTTTCGCCTGAACTCCTCTTGCACTAGATCTGACCATAGTCATTCCCAATCTGGAAATTTTTCCCTTCCATTGATAAAGTATTGATAACTGTGCCAACTCTTGGGAAGTCCTAGGAGAGCCAAGATCACCAAATCGTCATCAGCACCTATTATTCCCACACTCCCCAGCTCATCCCGACATTGGACAAAATTCGTGAGATATTTTGGAATGGAGTCGCCCTTCTCCATCTTGATCTTCTTGAGTTTATCTTTGAGCGCTAATTTCCTATGGTCGCTGTTGTTTTGGAATAGATCTGTCAAAGTATTCCACATTACATGTGGTGTGGATTTCCCATGGAGGCTTGAGACAATGTGGTCTTGTACTCCCTCCAATAGAATCCTCTTCACCTTTTCCACTTTCTTTTGCCATGCATCAAGATTTGCAGCGCCTGCAACATCTGGCTTAGGAACATCTTTGTCAATGAATTCCTTCAAGACATTTTCTTCGAGTACTGCCTCCATCCTATCCTTCCAAGCAATGTAGTTTGAGCTACCCTCGAGTGCATACTCTAACCTCAAGCCATTGAAGGCCATTTTGATCTTGAATCAGCTATAGCACCAAGAAAGTCTTTCTGCAAATTCGAATTCTATCCAATCACAAACTTAGCTTCTGCAATTTTCTGCGCTCTGATACCATGTAGAAATTTTAATACAAATTATGTATTTCCTGGATTCTCCTGATCTAACAATTATATGCCATTTTTAAATACATAATTGCTTCTACAAATATTCTTGCAAAATTTAAAACACGATCGCCAATTGCAATATCAAGAAGAAAGATCAATCACACATAACACAGATGTTTTACCGAGAAAGCATAAAGCTAAAAACCCCACTATCATATATTATGTTTATACCATGGATCATGAAACAATCTCATAGAAAACTCTAATCCAAGAGCTCTCAGTATAATACAATCATCTCACACTGTCATAGAAAAATCAGCAAATACATGTGCCAATTCTCTGCCTCCAGACAGCCTGCCTCCTCTGCGCAATCCCTACAATGGAAAACCTGCAAATGATTTGAATGCCTCTTGCCTAGGCTGCACATTTCTCATGGGCACATACACTATGTGTGTGATTGCATGAGTGCACTTCACTCAAATCACAACTGATAGCCAAATTGTCCCTTTCACCTGTTATCTCAACTGGGTCTCCACTGGATCTAACATGCATGTAGTTAACAGTGGTAAATCTTAAGTTTCATATGAGATCACTGGTTGTGAATTAATTAATAATTAATTCACTGAACTCTCACTAGTGTAAGTTCAGTTACAACTAGTACAATTGAGCTTAACTCACTTAACTGAGTTAAACTACTTCACAACTCACATAACTACACTTATAACTGTGTTACAACTTCAAGTCACTTAGTTACAACTAATTCGACTTCCATGTACCACCAGTCAACCTTTGAACTTGAATTTCCTATAGCTAACTGATTTTCCATTTCAGTTAACTATTTCAAGTAATTATGAGATAATAGATTAATATTTATTGACTAATTTATTTAAGGGGAAAATAAATTAGACACACATTTCTTGTTGACTTTTCAACATCTAGTGGGTTTACAAATCTTGCAGATTTGTCGATGGAGGAAATACCTTGTCTGTAATCTCCCAAAGGTCATGCTCCTTCAAAAAAAAAGTAACTCTTTGTTTCCAAGATAAGAAGTTGGATGTTCCATCCAATCTATCTTCAACTCTCAAAATTGTTATTGCCATCCCTTAGACTTGATAATCTGTTGAGGAAATAATATGTTGTTGAAAATACCCCCGTACTGACTTGTATGATCCTATATGCACTTATTACTACTGCAACCCGTGTATGTACACGCCCTAAAATAATGAAACCCACATATGTATGCGCCCTATCCTACTACAACCCGTGTATGTACATGCCCTACAATAAGGCAACCCACATATGTACGTGCCCTAGCCTACTACAATCTGCATACAACTCTGTATGACTGCAAAATCAAGTTCTTCTTCAATACGACTGTTTCCCTGAAGTTTGTCCTTCAATTTTTTACTATTGTTTTATAGATATACAGATACCTCCTTGCAGATTTGAAATATCTGATGCAAACTACCGTGGATCTAAAATCTGGCTCCCTCTCAAAGTGAAAGCTCTGATACCATGTTGATTCTCTCTAATCCCGACACCTATGTGTATTGTTTACTAGTGATTTCCTTGTTTTAAATCAAATTAGCATATCACATAAAAAAATACACTTGTTATAATAATCAACTAAAATAAATAACATAAGTAATAATGGAAACCAAATCTCATACACAATACACAAAGATATTTTCCCCTTCAAATCAGTTTATTAATAGAATAATATCAAATCTTACAAGGGCTCCCTTACTAGGAAAATGGCCCACATAGAAATAAAAAAAATTATAGACAACCTGCAAACCACAAAAACTCCTCCTTAGCTGTATGATCCCATACAATGAAGTCTCATAACTTGTACATTCCTATCATCACTTTCACCCATGTACATACACTATTTTCCTCACTGTAGCCCACGTACATACACACCTGTCCTCATTGTGAAGTGTGTACGAGTCTGTAACTGTTGTTGTGGCTCTTATCTACCATATGTTCTTGTGGATTCCTTTGTTCTCTCTTCTCCCTGACCCATACTGATATCTAGATTAAGTTCCTTCTCCGCCTATCTGAGATCTCCTTGAACAAAAGTCCTTCTTTGTAGATCTCACTCTATAATGAAAAGCGTCTCCTCCTTTACCCTAGCCTTGCTTTTATAACATTGAGTCATGAACTAACCCTAACATCCAAAGTGATTGGTGACTGAGATTAAATCTCACCTCACTTGAGATCAATGACTAAGATTTAATTCAATGATGCTAATAACTTTAACATTTCATTAAATAAAACTCAACTAATTAATAACAACACTTCAAGGGCATGGGAGAAGAACATCAATACTTATTGAGTTGACCACTCCCACTGAATTTATAAGAACCTCTAACAAACATTCAAGTTTTGGGTGACAAAGAATAGTTTTATAATTTATAATAGAGAATCTTTTTTTTGATTGAAGATGGAACCACTTTAAGTAAGGTCCCTCATTAGATGAGGTCTAGAAAATTTCTTTTGTCAATCTAATATCGAACTTGGGATTTGCAATGGGGCTTGATAAGTCTACACAAATCTTTTACTTGACTTACAATAACATTGCTTAGCCATGAAGATTTTAATTTTAACCAGAAGTGTCAATTCATAATCGATAATGTTTCCATCAACACGTACGTGAAACTAAAATATGTATCTATTTTATAGGAGAAGATTAAAAATGCAATAAATTTTACAAAATAATTTGACATTGAATATAAATAAAATGAAATTAGCATGTAAATGTAACAAAAAGAAATGAAAATAAAATATAACTTATTAATTAATTTCACCCAAGAGTCCCACAGGTCTATCCATCCTACCACAATTCACACTTATTTCACATCGTCAATGGTAATTTCCTACCATCATCTAATTTCATTATATAACAAGCATATATTCATCATGGTGTACATGCTAGTCAAATCAAACAAACTTGAATACATAATATTGATCTTTTGTAAGAAGCATTCCACCCATCACATGCATAGATAAACAACCAATATTATGACCATAAAACTTGTCAATAACCCAAGGTTAATCTCCTAATATTGAACAAAAAAAAGTTAAGCGAGGAGGAAGATAATATAGGTGAATGAGCATGTTATTGTTAAGATTGAGTTAATGTTAAGATTGACAGTGTCCACACAATCCAGAAGATGGACATGATGGAGAAAAGTGTTGTTAAAGAAACTACAAACTTGATAAACTTTTTAGCTATAAAAGTTGCAACAATAGAAGAAGAAGGTACATGAGAGGACACAATGGCGTCGTTGCAACATCTAGGTTTGATGTAATTGTTGAAGAAGATGATAGAAAATAACGCAAAAGAGAAATATGCCAAGTTGAAAAAAATGTTGTATTACTCCAAGAGGATGCTTATGACAACTTAGTTGGACATCGAGCCATTTCACTCCAGTAGAAAATTTATTTTAATGTAGAAGAACTCCATGTGTCAATAAAGGAACACTTTCGTTTGGGGAGTGTAGAACCAAAAATGGTTCAAGGTGTGGAGTTGGAGGAAGAAGAGAAAGAGACACCAATTTGTTGGTGTTGTGTATGTCAGGGTGGCTTGAGCATAGAGACAGTGGGAGTGAAGGCTTGATAGAGACTCACAACCTCAACATGGGGTCATGTTTTTATTGACCTAGGGAGTCTAAAGTAGGAGCATCATCAACTTACCATTGTTGAAGTAGTGCACACACATAAATATGGTTGAAAAAAACAACATTGAAAATTTTGTGAAGAACCAATGTGACAACAATTTCTTTTTTTCCTAGGATTCATCTTAAACCATTTGATCATCCAAGTCTCATCCAACAACTAACATTTTCCCTCAAATGATTTAGGGGAATGAATTCCCTTGCATATTTGGTCTCATGATTCATGGGGGGCATATGACCTGTGCCTAAAATTGATAGCTCTCTTCTTCATGTAACTTTCAATTTTGAGGTGTGCATCTTTACTTAGGGGAGACCACAACATATCTTCCTCTACATGATTTATGTGTGGTAGATTAATTGGTGGTTGGACTGATTTTCTAGTGGTGTTCATTCACATTTTTGGTGGTGATTAAATCCCATCACTTTGTATGTTTTTAGAGATTGGGCCTTAGTCATTTGGTGGAGGTCATTATAGTTAAAATGGAGATATGAAAATGGGAAAAGTAGGGATTTTTAAGGGAGAGGGGCTTTTAGATATAATCTCTCTTGGAGAAGGGAAGAAGAGAGAAGCATGGAAAAGAGAAGGAAATAAAGGGGAACAAATATAAGAAAGATTATGATTATGATAAGATGACAAAAAGAAAGAAGAGAGAACATGTTTATCCAGTAATCGAACATGTCTTAAAAGTTTGCAGGTTGAAGGCATCAGATTAGTGTTTCTGCAATTGTTAAATGGGTTTGCGCTTTTAAGAAAATACGTTGTGAATTGATCTTGCATGGCTGCTATTTTATTTATTATAAAATTGTCTAAAAAAAAATTGTCACAATTTAATGGTACGAGTGCTTGAGTTGTGTAGAAGAGGGCATGGAAAAATTACGAAGAAGATCTTCTCTGTGTTGTCTGTCGTAAGGAATTACTATGAATGCCACATATGTAGATCATAGCCATTTTATGTTTTGGACTATGTAGTTTCTGAGTGCATTGGGTGGCAATTCAATGGTTTTCATATGAATCAAGGAAGTTGAGTGCATGTGCACTGATAGATTCTAACATTTTTATTAGTTCTCCTAAGCGGTTATCTGGCCATCCACAATAGTGTTTTTTTTAAGTTTTGTAAATTGTTAGGGTTTTAATATTAAGAAAATTCTTTGGCTAAAGGTTCTACCTTTTGGTTTTTTTGGTCGGAATCCGGCAATTTAAATATGAACAAAATCTCTATTTTTTTGTTGTTTAAATTGTATTTTTGAATGCATAAATGGATTCAGCATCCTGAATGATTATACAAACTTAGCCACTCAAATCTTCAGATCCAACCATTCCTCACCATTCCTCACCCGATTTCGAACAAAATAAAAAATCACCAGAAAACAACCAAAAGATAGAACATTTAGACTACTCTTTTTTTATAATTGTGACAACTTGGCCACTTTTCTAGTGCAATTCAGTGTTCATTCACATGTTTAATAAAACATTATATTAACATTAATTGATATGTCTAGGTTCTACCATCATTTTTCAAGGCTAGGGAAGTGTCTTTGTCTTTACCATAATTTTTTTTTTTTTTTTAAAGTTAGCATGTTGTGTTTTAGAAGAGCGAATCAAAATTTGTTGTTACATCTTCTTTAGAAGTGGATACTAGCACACTTACATAATTAAAAGTAGTTGATACACTCAAATTGACATCATTAGTTAGAGAGGGAGCTTACCATTTGCAAATAATAATACTAGCATAACCACATAATTAAAAGTGGTTGATATACTCACATCTTTGTCAATAGTTAAGATGGAAAATGACACTCACTGGCTTATATCAATCACTTTTAATTATATGCCTCAATGGTTATTTTGTATTGCTATGTATATTATGGTTGCTTTTTCTTTTTAAGTGAAAAGTTTTAGTTTGATTTTTTTCAGTTTTATTGGAGAGTTTGTTTCAAATTGTGACAAAAATTGTTAGACAAAGTTTTATGATAGAGAAAATAGCAACCATACAATATCAACTAATCAATAAATTAAACTCAAAATAATGTTAAAAAATGATATGCCAATTCAAACACATTCAAAGAAACAATATTTTCTTAAGCCTTAGGCTAAACATTCTACGAAACCACGATTAATTGTTAGATTCGTAGATTTGAGTGATTATTTCTATATAATCCTAGTGCCCCAGCGCTTTTTCAGCATGCTGAATCCATTTCTGCATTCAAAAATGGATTTTGAACAACAAAAAATAGTAATTCGTGTAAATTTATAAACCATTTAGTAGAACAACTAAAAAACACCATATTGAAAGTCCAACAACAAAGTATTGTAAGTGTAGAATATCATATTTTTATTTATATCCACATATCTTCTAGATCTTTAACAATCTATGGAATCAATAATTAAAAAATATTACAATGTTAATGTTTTTTATATCTAAAAATATTTTAACTTGTTATATTTATTTTTTGGGGTGTTTTAAAACATCATGCGCAAAATTTGGTCTTTTGAGTCTCCCAAGTCATGGAGTCTCCGCAACCTTTGGTCTTTTAATGAGTGCGCCCACGATCACTATGATACCCACCCAACTCGCCACCTCTGTCGCAATTCAAGTCTTGACAATTTGTCTTCAGCACACAACGCAAGCACCCAAAGAACTAAGTGTAACAAAGAGTAAGAAAGTGTGTAAATGTGGATAATCTCCAAGTCGTCAACATTCATTGCACACACTAAATTAAAAACTCCAAGTATCCATTACACACAAAGTGTGTCTTAAATCTCCTCATTCAATTTTGAGATAAATCAAGGATATAAAAATATTCTTATACTTTAATAGCCAATATTTTATAAAAAAAATTCAAATACACCACAAACAATACAATGTAAAATAAACCCTCCTTATTCAATTTTTATATACATAATACTAAAAAATATTCCTATACTATAATTACCAAAACAACATTAAAAATTCCAATGCATTGCAAAAAAATACAATTATCCATTTGTCAAAATTATCTTGAACTAGCCTAATGGTTAAGAACATGTGTTTCCTTCTTAAAAATCAGATATTCAAATCCAAATGAGATAAGTTTCGTATACCTTCATAAACTTTAATAGTCAAATAGATATTATTATTATGAACAAATTTTAAACTCACACCCTTCTTTTCAAAACTTGATAAATTACCAACTAATTGTTGATAACATGGATAAATGCTTTGCTTTTAAAAAATTAAAAAAATTAAAAATAAAAAAAATTTACACTTAAGTTTCAACCTTATGCCTATCATACAAAAAAATTACACTGAAGTTTCAACCTTGCTTCTAGGAAATAAAAAATTTAGAAAAAAACAAAAAATTACACTGAAGTTTCAACCTTGAATAAACATTTTAAGAACGGGGTTACACATTATTTTGTTGACAACAAACACCATCCTTTATCAATTTTCTTAGGATACCATTGCCTTCTAAACCGGCCAAGTGAAAAGTCCTGCGATTCTACACAAATAGTCTTTAAATTTGATCATGCATGGTTCTCAAATTTGATAAGATTTTGTTTGAAAGTAACAGTCGGTAACGATACCTATAATTGGAGTGGAGTGGTATGGAAATGTACTCATTTTACTTAGATGAAGCTTGCAAGCTGTACGGCCTATTTTACTTCGTGACCCATTTTAATGGTGTCATATGGATGAATCATGGCACATTTTACTTCGCAATTCATTTTACTCAGTGTCATATGGATGAAGGATGCATGTTGTAATTTAATATGTCAAATTTTCTTTTAATGGTTTGTTTTTTTTAAATTTTGAAAATTTTAATGATTTTGTTTATAACTATATTAATATGTCAATTTTCCTTTTAATTATTTGTTTGTTTTTGTAAAATTTTGAAAAATTTAATGATTATATTTACAACTATATTTTAGTGTTAAATAAATAATTTTCAAAAATAAATTATACAATTATGATTTACACATTATATATTTTATATCACATATTTTGATTTTTTATTTAATAAAAAATGTATTTCTATTTTTTTTAAGCTGACTAATATATATTTAATTGGAATTTATACACCTTTGTATTTGCAACAAATTTATTCTCATATTTATCATAATTTTTTTTTTGTTTATATAAAAAAAATAAAAATAAAAAATACCTTTTTAAAGAGTAAACATTCATGGGTATTCCAATTTTTTTTTCTAATTTTTTGGTCATGTAATTTTCAAGATATTGCTTAAATTTTCTCTACGTGCCTTCACTAATGGAGGAACAAGTTTGTTTATAAGTTTTAGGACAAAAATAAATTAAAAATATAATATGAAAATGGAAATGGAAAAATTATATGATATTGGATAGAGGATTCAATGATGTATCCCCACAACCTTGCATGAAAGAGATGAGGGGATTTCACCCCTTGAAAATTGCAGCCCTAAAAAAATCCTATATAAAGGGAGTAAGATTCATAACTTTTAAACCCTTGCTTGAGGCTTTAAAAGTTATGAA
The DNA here is from genome assembly GCA_009831015.1 of Picea engelmannii. Taxonomy (NCBI): domain Eukaryota; kingdom Viridiplantae; phylum Streptophyta; class Pinopsida; order Pinales; family Pinaceae; genus Picea; species Picea engelmannii. Next base: position 194,224 of record ML785601.1, on the reverse strand, counting down.
TCTTTCCTGTTTTCTGCAACTATAATTTTCAAGGGGTGAAATCATTTCATCTCTTTTAAGAGTTTATTTGACCTCTATTGAGAGCTTAAGATGAAATTTGAAAGATCTCGATTGAGGATTAAATTTAACCCTCGATCGAAGTCTTGTTGGGTTAATCTCAAATGATTCAAGGATTTACCTTGATCAAAGTATGGACATCAATTGAGGAATTGGCCTTGATCAAGGATTTACTATAACTCAACCAACAAAACAATTCATATACTTTATGTTAAAAAAAAGCCAAAAAAGTACATGAAAATATACTTGCATGCTCTATGCTAAGTTGACAAGCTTTATGCTAAAGTTTCTAGAAACTATATAGTGAAGCTATTAATTTAACAATAGAAATGTGAAACAAGGAAAAAAAGTACACAAATATATTATTATAAATGAATTAATGAAGACTAAGTGTGAGAGAAGGATAAATAGAGAATGGGAAAGAGACAAGAAAAATTGAGAGAACATGACAATGTTGTGCATGAAGAGTGAAACCTAATAAAAAATGTAAGTGATACTAGATGTAAGAAGAACCAAACTCACTAGAAAATGTATGGATTATAGTATATTCATAATTGGTAAGTGTATATACTAACCCATTTGTCAACATTCAAGTCAATATGATGGCCAACATTTGTTGCATCTAATTATAGAGTCTTTACGACAATAGATTGAGGGAAAATCACTAATTTGTAACTATGTTTTCCAAATGGATATTGCATGCTCATAATCTTGATTTATATTTCACTTTATAATTTACATATTATTATTTTTTTATATTTTAACATATTTTTTTTCAAGTACACATGTACAAAATTGATTATATTATGTACAAAATTGATTATATTAACCCGTCCCTTCTTTAGTTTAAAAAAATGGAAGCTGTAGTAATTTCCAAAAGGTGGAAAATTTTCAATGAATTTAGATGAAAGTAGAAATGAATAATTTAGGGACTTGATTTTTGATTGGACAATGACATAACATGTTGATAATATAATTAATCAAAATTTTGAGTAAAAATAAATTATTACATAGGCTTAAATCTTATACATGTTAGTATATTAAACACAAAATTAATAGAGGAAACATATTTGTTGGGTTTTTAAGATACTAATGCACTAGAGTGTATCAAATATTGTAGTGAAATAATTCTCTTTGTTTGGGAAATCTATAAAAAAACAACATCTAAGTTGCTTGTAAGGCATTTACAGTTGTGGTTGTTGCACTAAGGACATCAAGAAGTTAAATGGTAACAACATTGTTGGAACATCATGTTTTTCTAGTTCATAACACTTTTGAAAATTCTAGAGATAGTCAGTTGGTGGTTGACTAGGAGGTTGATTGAATGTTCATCTGGGAGGTTGATTGAGGAGTAAAATAGGAGACTAACTAAGTGTTTGACTAGTTGGGAAATTAGAACAAAACAATTGATTAGGGCATAGAAAAAAACAAAAATTAAGGAGATCGTTATGTGCTATATGTTGATGTTTGAACAACATCGGGAAGACATTCTTTAAAAATAATAATTAATAATATGATTATTAACTATAGTATATAATAAGTAAATAATAATAACAAATAGTTATTGATTATTCAAGGGACGCATCCTTTCATGGATGGTCACCTTATGTTCCCTATATATGGAACACTCATCATTGTAATAATATATCGAATATCTCTTATATCTTATATGAAAAAAACCAACATGGTATCAGAACAGGACTGGGCTCGACTCACTCATGGGAGGCCCAGGAAAATAAGAAAAGATAGCTTGCTTCTCAGGCCAATCCCACTGCGCTTCCGACCACAATGGCAACGATTTTCCTTCTACAGGGCTTCTTGGACGTTTTGTGCTTCGTCAAAGGCAAGAAAGCTTGAGTTTGAGGACTAGCAGATATGGCAGCGAAAGGTACAGCTGGGACCGGTGTCATAACACTGCAGGATTTCTGTATGGACTTCCCATAGAAACCCGGATTCCTTCAAAAACGAGATTTTATAGCCGTACAAGGAGCATAGATTCTAATATTTGGATATACAGACATGGAGGCAATTAGTTGGACCGTGAAATTTAGATGTTTGTACAGAGTTTAAATAATCTCCCACCTCCTGACTGTGTACGAAGTAATTGTTACACAGTAGAATATGTTACAGTGTACTGTAACGTTTTTAAATCGTGGTCAATGCATCTCCAATCATTGAACCTGTATCAAAAAGACAGGACTGTACATTGTCGTCCTCAACTGGCCTGGGAGTACAAGGATAAGGTTGTTATATATGCGTGGTCTTTGCAGTAATTCTCAAATATTTTATCAGTACAGTATTCCTTTCTCTATCACCTCTTGATATTGTGTAGTCAATTCATGAGATCTGAATATCCATCAACAATCTCCTGAAGCACACACATTCTTTGTTGCAAAAAATTACACCAAAACCAACATAGAGCGATTGTTGTTGAAGCATGGCCTGCTGCATTAGGGCCTGCTGTTGCTGCTGCTTCAGCCTCTGCTGCAATTGTTGGTCCGACCGAACCGCCCTGTCTTGCTGCTGGGCAATCTACTGTAACTGGGGCTGCGATACTGCATACATTTTTATTGCCCTGCAACCGATGAATTTAAAAGCGCTACCGAGATATATTGAATATACGAAATAAGCCAAAAAAAAACCATCGCGGTGCAACACTATACAGTGTACAGCAAGCCTTATCGAAGCAATTACACTCCCACTGAAGAAAAATGGGGAAGAAAATAACAATTTGAAATGAAACAAAATTGATAAAGCATTACACTTTTGTTACCATTTAATCCTATTTCTCCGTGGTATTTCGATGAGGGTATCTCCGATTAGATGGAGGTGATTTTGGTCTTATCTATGGAGTTGAGTCAGATCAAAATACATTTGGCGATGGTACAATTTTTTAAAGAGAGAGAACAGTAATGTCTTGCACAAAGATCAATCACTTGATTTAAGAAGAATTCATGGGAAAGGTTTAGTTGACAAGATTTACAAAACGTGCTTGGCTTGATTTGCATCAACGCAAGTGACATCTTTCATGTTGGATCCGAGTCCATCAATTTTTCATTAAAATATATGCATGAGAATTTCTGGAAAAGCACAATTGGATAACCTTATCATGGCATGAGCTTCAATCGGTATGATGAAATGGAAATGAATCGTAGATTGTTTAGTTACAGTGCCGACAATGTAACTTCTACATTACTGAATGCACAAAGGACATTGATTGAACCCTTGGGAATCAAGGGGACGAAGGGTATTGTAGTTTTTTCTGTGAATGAGCCGGATGGTTATGAGGGTGAGATGCTTCTCAGTACATCATATAAAACCGAAATATATAGTGATGAACAGTCCCCTACGTGTAAAGCATTCTTTGGAACATTTGTTGGGTACAGTGAGTCTTCGAAGGCATATCGTATATACATCTTTGGTCAGAGACAGATTGAGGTGAGCAGAGATGTTACCTTTGAGGAGGAGGTAGCCTTCATGAGATCTAGAGGAACTCACATGGATATTGATAGTGAGAAAGAAGAAGAGATGGTTCCTTCTCTCCCTCACCCTCCAACAGTTCAAAGGGAGACAGTTGATTCTATTAATCCCATTCATCCTGTACCTCCAGTTGATGTTCCCAGAGATATTGCAGTAGGTTGGAAGAGACCTACATGGACTCATCAGACTTTGCAGGAGGCAGAAAGACATGTAGCTCCTCGTGGTACTTTTCGAGAGAGAAATATACCTCAAAGATATCCATGCTATGCCGCAGCTATGAGCCACATCATTGATTATGAGCCTTCATGTTATGAGGAGGCATCTAGTATGGAGAGATGCCATGATGGAGGAGTATCATTCCATCATGAAAAATGATGTGTGGGATATTGTTTCAAGACCTGGAAGGAAGTTTGCAGTAACTTCTAAATGGATCTACAAGATCAAACATACAACTAACGGAAGCATCGAGAAGCACAAAGTAACTTTTGTTGCTAGAAGATTCTCTTGAGTGGAGGGAATAGATTATGAGGCGACATTTGCTTCTGTTGCTCAATACACTTATATTCAAATGATTATTGCCCTCGCAACATCCATGGGTTGGAAACTACATCAGATGGATGTGAAGACAACCTTTCTCAATAGAGAGATTGGGAAAGAAATATACATTGATCAGCCAGATGGTTTAGTCATACATGAAAAGGAGTCTCATGTGTGTAGGTTGAAGAAGGCCTTGTATGGACTCAAGTAGGCACCTCGAGCTTGGTATGCAAGGATTGATAGACATCTGATGAGGTTGGGCTTCAACAAAAGTGTTGTTGATCCCAACATGTACTACAAGACTGTTAACGAACCACATTGAGATCAAGTACCATTACATCTGAGACATGGTGCAAAGGAAGGAAGTATTTGTGCAGTACCTTCCTACAGATGAGCAGGTTGTTGATGTTCTTACCAAACCAAGACGAAGTTCAAGTACTTTCGTGATAGACTTGGCATGGTAGAGAATGCCTCCCTCGCTGAGAGGGAGTATTGATGTTTGCATCTTCCTGAGACATTCTCCAGATCATACTCCTTTGTGACTGAGTTGATTTGATCTGTGATGACACTTATCCGAGAAGGGATAAGTGGGGCACTTATCTGAGAAGGGATAAGTGCGGTTGGGCTTATAACCCAATGTCCCATGTGGAGAGCACATGAGGACATGTCAAGGGAGTTGACCCTTGACGTCATACACTATGGGAGTTGAACCTAGTGTTTCTAGAGGGTGTAGCCTCTAGAAGTCCACATGGAGTGCCATGTGTGACAAACTTTCTCTAGATCGTACTCCTCTGTGAATTGAGTTGAGTTGATCTGTGAGGACACTTATCTGAGAAGGGATAAGTGGAACACTTATTCGAGAAGAAATAAGTGCAGTTGGGCTTATAACCCAACGTCCCATGTGGAGAGAACATGAGGACATGTCAAGGGAGTTGACCCTTGACGTCATACACTATGGGAGTTGAACCTAGTGTTTCTAGAGGGTGTAGCCTCTAGAAGTCCACATGGAGTGCCATGTGTGACAAACTTTCTCCAGATCGTACTCCTCTATGAATTGAGTTGAGTTGATCTGTGAGGACACTTATCCGAGAAGGGATAAGTAGAACACTTATTCGAGAAGGAATAAGTGTAGTTGGGCTTATAACCCAACGTCCTATGTGGAGAGTACATGAGGACATGTCAAGGGAGTTGACCCTTGACGTCATACACTATGGGAGTTGAACCTAGTGTTTCTAGAGGGTGTAGCCTCTAGAAGTCCACATGGAATGCCATGTGTGACAAACTTTCTCCAGATTGTACTCCTTTGTGAATTGAGTTGAGTTGATCTATGAAGACACTTATCCGAGAAGGGATAAGTGGAACACTTATTCGAGAAGGAATAAGTGCAGTTGGGCTTATAACCCAACCTCCCATGTGGATAGCACATGAGAACATGTCAAGGGAGTTGACCCTTGACATCATACACTATGGGAGTTGACCCTAGTGTTTCAAGAGGGTGTAGCCTCTAGAAGTCCACATGGAGTGCCATGTGTGAAAAACTTTCTACAGATCGTACTCCTCTATGAATTGCGTTGAGTTGATCTGTGAGGACACTTATTCGAGAAGGAATAAGTGCATTTGGGCTTATAGCCCATCGTCCCATGTTCAGAGAACATGAGGACATGTCAAGGGAGTTGACCCTTGATGTCTCACACTATGGGGAGTTGACTCTAAGTGTTCCTAGAGGGAGTAGCCTCTAGAAGTCCACCTGGGAGTGCTATGTGTGACAAATCTTTTACTACTATGGTGGTTTTTGTATCACTGGTGGAGACTGTGTGTCTCTAGATAGTAGTTGTGTACTACTATGGAAAGATACCTCCCTAGCTAAGAGGGAGTGTTGATGTTTCAACATCGGGCATAACTTCTCATACATGGCACTGCAGACCAAGGGAGATAGGATACACTTATCACAAAGGTGCACTTGTGATAAATGGGCCCAGATGTAGTCCTTCCTTGATCATGACAAGGAATAATATGGACTCGAGCTGCTTGAAGTGCTTTCGACGTGTCAGTTAATATCAAGCCAACATTCACTCATAGGTGTGTGCCTGTGGTGAAAGATCTTGGTATAGTCTTTGTCTTAGCCATGGTGATTTGACAAGGAATGATAAAGACTCAAGATGCTATATGATATTACATGCAGACCCAAAGTGAGCCTAATCTTAGAGAGAGTTAATTGGCTCAGAGGGAGAGCCGTAGAAGGAGTTTCTCCTTGGTTCAGGTGGGAGAGAGATGTCTCCCAAGACTGATAGACAAGTGTCATGAGTCTAGGGTGAAGTTTGTATACTTCGAAGACAAGAGTGGCATGTTGCAGAATGTCTCCCTTGTTGAGAGGGAGTGTTGATGTTTGGACAGCATCGGGAAGACATTCTCTAAAGATAATAATTAATAATATGATTATTAACTATAGTATATAATAAGTAAATAATAATAACAAATAGTTATTGATTATTCAAGGGACGCATCCTTTCATGGATGGTCACCTTATGTTCCCTATATATGGAACACTCATAATTATAATAATATATTGAATATCTCTTATATCTTATATGAAGAAAACCAACATTATAACCAATCTATGTGGACCTTGTCTTACTCACTTCAAGGGAATTGTTTACATCTTGGTGCTATCTAAGATGGCCCTATGGGTTGATCTAATTTCGTAATGGATCATGTGTTGTGTACGAAAATATCTTGTTTTCTTACACTTATTTGTATGTTGAGCTATTGTTAGTTGTGGTTAAGTGTTGTAATGGTGTCGTTAGACACCACATCTATCTTGGAGTACTAGCTCTTTGATTTATCTAATCCTCTAATTCTCCAACATGGTAACAAAGCTAGTGGTTTGAGAACTAGTCTATACAAGTCTCATGGAGGTTGTCCATGCTCCTAATGATTTGAATCTATCTAGTAGATTGATTCAAGATTTAGACTTATACACTAAATTTGGGATTAGATCAATAAAATGATAGTATGCATTCCAAGTCAGATCTTGTGGTTTTGAATGCCCACAATTATGGAATTTGGGCACAAGATATGGAAACCTTGTTGAAAATTAAAGCACCATCATAGTCTACCAAGACCATTGTTCTAGATATAAAGGATGACCAATAGAAGTTTTTCATCGATGGGAAGAATGACAAGGCTATAGGATTCATAATTACCTACATCTCTAGGAAGATTTACTTTCATATAAGTGATATTGATTTCCCAAAGATGTATCTGTTTTATAAAACTGACAAAAATCATGTTATACAATTTGAGAAAGAGTTGATCTTTGCTATCTAGAAGAAGCCAAAGACTTTGTTAGATAAAATTAATGAAATTTGGGTTATATAGATTGAGAAAGAGTTGATCTCTTTGGATCCCTTATCTTTGGAAATAATTGAAGATTATTTGGTTTGTGTAGAGGAAATTCAATTGAAATTGGTTGATTGAAGAAAATATTTTCCTAAGAAAGACAATTAGCTCGTCAAAATGATCCCAATGAATCTAAATATGCCTTATGTTGTATTATGTTCAATGTTTCATGCCAGTGGGACCACTCGTAAAGATGATGGTAAAGACTATACGTTTGAGTCTTTTTGTGGTTTATTAATACAAACAATGAATATAAATATGTAAAAAACTATCACAAAAATGAAACCTTTATTTTCTCCCAATACTCCTCTAAGAAGAAAAGGTGGCTTAATAACTAAGCAATTGTCTCATCTAATCAATACTAACATCAACCAGGAGAGTTGAATAAAATAAATAAGGGAAAATAATTGTACCTAGAGGTTCTCTCCAATCCAATATAGGAAAGATTTATCAAGTTACAATGTAATATAACATTACATTAATTATTTTTACATGAACTCAATATACTGGACTGGAGAAATCGATGGAAATGAAAAAACCCTAATCAAATCCATGGATCCTGGGTCATGAATTCAAATTTATCCATCTCGATTGGTAAATATTTTTCTAGCTTGATTGCTAATATCACTATTCAATTGTAAATTGTTTCTATTTTGCGAATCCCATTTCCTCCCATGTTAGATCATTGACAATATTATCATATGAAGTGTAATGGCCATAAGCACATCATATTTGCACGGATAGAAAACATTAATATTGCTTTGTTGTGAAATATACTGAACTAGAGCAGTCCCTACAGAAATGAAATCCATGAATCTAGGGTCATGACTTCAATTTTCACTTAAATCTAATTTAAAAACCTCATAACACTTTGTCGGATATGGAAAGTACAATTATGATAAGAATTGTCCATAACTGATTTTATATATTTAACCACACATGTTATAGCAACAGATGTTGTATATCTGTCACTGATCTAAAAAGCGAGGAAATGGACGATTCACACGAAATGGAAGCAATTTGCACTTGAATAGTGATATTAGCAATTGATCTTCACCAATCATTGATGATTTTTTTAATTGCAATGATTTCAATAATAATATAATGAATAGGAATCAAAGCATTGATTTTAGCAATGTGAAAGTAAAATTTCAAGATGATGTAAAAGTGAAAAAAGGGTGGTGATAAAGATCAATGCTCAGAAGAAAGTTTTTTCACCAATCATCGATGATTTTTTTAATTGCATTGATTTCCACAATGATATAATGAATAGGAATCAAAGCATTGATTTTAGCAATGTGAAAGTAAAATTTCAAGATGATGTACAAATGAAAAAAGGGTGGTGATAAAGATCGATGCTTAAAAGATAGTTTCTTCACCAATCATCAACGATTTTTTTAATTGCATTGATTTCAACAATGATATAATGGATAGGAATCAAAGCATTGATTTTAGCAATGTGAAACTAAAATTTCAAGCTGATGTAAAAGTGAAAAAAGGATGGTGATAAAGATCGATGCTCAAAAGATAGTTTCTTCACCAATCATCGACGATTTTTTTAACTTCATGTACATGTAAATTAAAAGAGTTAGCAATCACTGAATTTAAAAAATTACAGTGACGAGCGCTCATTGATGGTTACGTTCAAAATGCAAAGTGAAAAAGGGTAGTAATGACAATGTGGAAAATGACACCGATAACAACCATCACTGCTATTTTTCACTTTAGTACTTCATCTTTTAAAACCTGAGTAATGACCTTTTTAGCACAAACCTTGAGAATCCATACAATTCTTGGCCCTGATGAACTTTCCATCACTATACATTTCTACACTTCACCCAAACAAAAAAGTGAATATCAATCATCGATAATGAATCCAATTAGTTGCCATTTGTTATTAATTCATCGATTTAGTCACTGGACTATCTAATCACCATTAAATTGCCAAGATTTTCATAGTCTAATCAAGTTTGATCCAGATTTGGCAATCATGGCATTAGATTGATTCAAATTTATTATAAATATTCATACATTGCCATTGTTTTTCTCATCTAAGTTAGAATTTGAATGTTGTTGGTGAGGATTGACCTTTGTGAGTCAGGATTGCAACATTGTGAGTTTAGATTCTGAGTGTGAGTTGGTGATTGAAAGGCAGGATAAGTTGACATTCTAGTATGGTATCACCTTGAGTAATTGCATTTTCTAGTGTCATGCTTTCTCCACACCCCACTCTCAAAGGATTGATCTCTTTGAATGAAGTTCGATTGTGTAATTTTTTTTCCTTGTCATAACATTTACAATTTAGCATTCTAGGTATTCTCATAAAATTTGTTCTTTTGAATTTGATTAAATGTGCCTCTACCATGCCAATGGAAATTAAGATGGGATGGAGTTTTTTAGTGTTCTTGTGAAAATAAATGTATGATTCTCATTTATCTACAAACTTTTTCTCGATTTTGTATGCCAAATTCATTTTAGACTAGTAATGCAATGCAAAATTTTATATAATAAGGAATGTTCTTATAAACGAAGAAGATTTTTCCTTTTACTCTTCCTATTTTCTATTTCTTCGAAGTAAAATGCCTCTAAGGAGAAATCCTACTAAAACACCTAGAAAATCCTCTAAGGAAAAGAGACCCAAGGAGCCAACACAAACCTCTGAATTGATATTTCATACAAAGAATATGTTATTCAGATACCCACACCTGAGGAAGAATAACCAAGGCCTATTTTTAAAGACATCGAGGCCATTGCAAGCGCTCACACCCCTTTTCCAGGATGGGGGAAGTATATAGGAAATTTCATAATGAAGAATACCTCAATATAGCTCCCAATAGTGACCCTGAAATAAGGAAAGTAGACGAAAAGGTGTGAAATCTCATTTACATTTTTTTAAAGCAAGGACACCAATTATGTCGTGTTCCAAGGGTATTGAAAGGATCATTTTTCATACCAACATAAGTAATAATACTATCAGAAATGATAAAGGCAAGTGTGTGAGTTTTTATCTCACCTCTAATTGGAGAAGTACTATAGGATACCACAATCTAATATTTTTATGTCAAAGGTTTTTAAGGAAGAATTCCATGAACAATATGATATCAAGAAGATTCCATCCAATGTGTGGGTAAAGGACAAAATATTTTTCTTCAAGTCCGATGTCATCTATTCCATCTCGAATCTACAATAACCATATGTGTATACAATGGCGTTGATAGATATATTGTATGAAGAAAGAGATTGTCCACACTTCAAACATGCATGGGTGCCATTGGCATACACTGTGGTAACTACTAGTCACATGTTTAGCTAGACTACCATATTTTACCATACTTTCTCATTCACTCGGTAGGATGATTGAAAGAGATCAAAAGATAAGGCTAATCCAGGGGTAATACCAAATTTTTACATGTCATCTTATTGGCTAGATGTTGTTTATGCAATGAATGTATTTTTAGGTGTAAACCTAAATTGGCACATTTCAGAACTCCTATTGTTTCATGATGATTGTGTGTGTGATACAAATGAGATGATGGTTATTGAGGTTGGGATGCTTGGAAAGAAAGACTATTGTTGGGATACTAAAGTCCTATGATTTCCAAAAATACAGATGCTTAGTGGGGGTCTAGAGATGCGTTGACACTCTCCTTGTGTGTGAAATCCTTGGCAAGATGGATTACTGAAGGACTTTGCAGCAGTAAAAGGATTCCCAAGCCTAGAAGGGTGAGTGCAGCAAGGAAGAGGCATCTCAAGAATGCTACAGTGGGAAAAATTATTTCCTCAAACAACTCTATGGATTAAAGCAAATGACTGCCAGCTAAAGTATGAATACATGAATTGGTGCTTGGAAAGTAGAGCACAAAGAGTATAACAAACTTCAATAGAAAAATCAGGGAGCTTCTTGAAGAATTTTTGGAAGGTACATTGTATATAATGCACCGATGACAGTGCATAAATAAGGGGGAGGGGAATGTAATACCCCTAGGTTAATCCCCAATGTAATTGTAAACACATGTTTATGGAATGGTGAGCTAGGATATTATAGGCCAGAGTGCCTATGTGATTATTAGGCTAGAGAGCCTAGATGCTAAAAGGCCAGAGAGCCTATTATTGTAACATGTAATCATTCATACTATTAATGAAAATCTCACCACTGCTACAGACCAACCAAAAAAAGAGTATGGGGGGCTAAACTCCACTAGAATGGGAAAGGGGGGCTAAGAGTCTAAGGTTAAGGGGCTGAGTCAAGGGACTTAAGCCTAGGAAACAATATAATATTATTATTTATAAAATTCCTAAGTCTTATAATAATGTGTTATCTTAAGTTCCCAAAAGGAGGGGAATGAATTACATGATGGGGAAAAATTTAGTACTTTATGTTCCAAGTGTCACATATGGAACACGCATATGTAATTTGGGGTTATATTATAATTCCCCATCTTGGCTATGATGCCCTCATCATTATTCCTAGATGATTATTCCATCATTCGTACTGGTTTCCATCTCTTGTACTTGGGTGAAATCTTGGGAGTTGAAGAGGTGGGTTGTCAGACCCATGTTGTTGGTGAAGAGGTGGGTTGTCAAGCTCGTGTTACTGTTGAAGAAGCAGGTTGTCAGATTCGTATGATGTTGAAGAGGCGGGATGTGAGTCCCGTGAGTAGTTTTCTTTGGGTGAGAAACTACTGGGATTGGTTCCCTGGTGCAGTGGGAAATAACTATAGGGCTCTGAGACTTCTTGTCCGTTCTGTTGCTGAAGCCATGTAAGGGAAATGGGGAAACCGAAGCACTGTTAAGCAGTTAAGGGGCACACTTCTTGGGGTGGGACATACATGTGGGGAATGAGTGGTTGTAGGCTAGTTGCAGTAGTTGAGCACTTTGGATTGAGCAATTCTATTGATTATCATACCTCAAACTGACTTAGGATTCCTTTTGGCCTGGTAGAGTTTATCCCAACTCGGGGGTGACCCACTACTGAGATTACGAGCAATGTGGTCTATGGCTGAGAGGAATGTGGAAGGATTGTATGTAGTTAGTGTTTAGTTCACAAAAGATAAGTGCCTCTATGTGTTTGTGTAAATGTTGTGTTATGAATTATGATGTTCTATTATGGATCTATGTTATTAATTATATTTATGTTGTATGTTGTTATTATTCCACATAACTATGTTCATATTCATAACATATCAGTAAATTTAATGGTATCAGAATTCAAAATTTTGAAGTCGCATTTCCCAATAGGGAGTTGGGGATGTTACAAAAACCTAAATTGGCACATTTCAGAACTCCTCACAATGAGGAATTGATTATGGTAATACCCATCATACTCGGACTGGTAATCAAATAGTTTTGGGTGTATAGTTTTATAACCCATCCTTATATTAATGAATTTATTTCCGTGAGAGAAGCAATCCTCTCAAGTTTCCAAAAATTGTTTCCATGGAGTGGGTGAAGAATGAGCTCTCCACCATTGTCGTTAGTTCCCACACTCGATAAAACGTACAACTGATAACTACTACTGTGAAAATATCATAACCCCAATATGGTGATGAATTCATAATGACCCATTTGCATTAATATTCCAGGTGATGAATTCATAATGACCCATTTGCATTCAAATCGTGTTTTCCCATAAACATGGAGAGACCACTTTTGATAACAAATCTATGAAATTGCTTGCAAGGTTGAATAAAAACACGGTATGCATAAGCGGGGACAAGCCTAACAAAGGTAACCGAGTTGGGTTCCATACCTTCCTGTTGCATTTCGCACAAAGATTTTCAAATCCTGCTTCCCTCTTCTTGGTTTGGGTGTAACTAGATATAATTGTATTCCATGAAACCAAATCTCTCTGAGACGTTTTGTCAAACATCTGGAGTGTATCTTCTATGCTTCCACATTTATCAAACATACCTATAAGAGCACTACCCACCACAATCTCTGATTCAATCCCACATGAAACAACCAGATCACGAACCTCCAAACCGTCTTCTAGAGCCAACATGTCACCGCATGCCTTGAGAACATAAGGAAACGTAAAATGGTCTGGATTTATTCCATGTTTGAGCATTTGGTGGTAAAGTCGAAGGGTTTCTTCAAACATACCAGTCTTTGTATATCCTCTTAGGATTGGGATTGAAGGTGGACGAAGAAGAGCCTGGCAGTACCGTAACTTCCATTGCAGTAAGATATTCAATGTTTGAGGGAATTCCACAAACGATTTGGTCACCTTGTATTACTATAGGATTTTAAAGTTTGTATTTCTCTTTGACATATCAATATGTTATTTATGAATAGGAGAAAAAGGCTACAAAATTATTGGGTGAATGACACATTATCTCTAGACGGTTAAGGTCTTGTGAATCCTATGTAGAAAAATACATAATGTTGAGAAAATATTAATATATCGAGCGACATTTTAGCAACACAACAAATTTTGAGAATATCTAGCAATCATGGCACTCCATGACACCCCACTTCTTTTGCTCATTTTGTCAAACAGTTTGTAGACATGTGAAGTATTTCACCTCTCCTCATTGTGTTTGGCCCAAACAAGTCTATTGTTGAATTTGTGGTTGTGTACCAGGCCACCCTGGTACTTACTAGTAGGATGGTGGGGTACTGTGAAATTTCACCAATTTCCCTCTAATATTCACCATAACATTCACATTTAAATAAAACATGCTAGATAACATACAAAGCCATAGAAAAATCACTATATAATTCACATCATAAACCATACAACATAGCATTTAACATAAACACGAGAACATAGTACTTATCTCTTAAAAATCCACCGACTGGTTGTAGACCTACGACATTCCACCCAACCATAGATATCACTTCTCATAAAATCTCAGTAGTGGATCACCCCCGAGTTGGGGCTATGACTCCACCAGGGAAAAGGCTTCCTAATCCAACCATGGTCCATAATAAGTACCGACATGGTCTAGGCCAAGGTAACAAGCCTCAGTAGAATTCCAACCTACAATCTCACATTCCCCATTAGCCTTCACAACCCAAGGTATTGTTCCCCTTCTTTGCACTACGATCCCTCAGGTTGCACCACTACCCTTCCAGGGCTCTAGCACAGGCCGACTAGGAAGTCTCGGAGAACTGTGGCTCCAAGATTTCCAACTACCCTCAAAGGTCTCCAGGTACCCTCTAAGCCTCACACCGAGGAACCTATCCCCACACTTCTCCCTCTAGGTATCGAGCCTTCTCTAAGGAAACCCAAGGAGAATTGTACACACATCCAGATCCACCTAGGATCCACAGGGTAAGGTCCATAGTCTCTGATCACCATCTTCCCCAGAGAAACTCTTGTAGTCAACATGGTAAGAATGGAGTGAATGGAATAGAATGGAGAATAAACTAATTTCCCCTTTAAATATGCATATGTCCTTTTTATATTATATAATATAATAACATAAAGTCTTATATTATTACATGATATAATAATATACAGAAGTAGGGAATTATTGTATTATATTTGGCTTAACCTCCCTTTACCTAGCCCTTAGACCCGTTTCCCACTTGTGGAGTCTTAGCCTCCCATACTCTTTTCGTCTCTTGGTCTGCAGTCGTGGTGTTATTTTTTTATTAATTAGTGCATATGTACAATTTATAATATAGGCTCTCTGAACTTTGATCATCTTTATAGGCACTTCGACCTACACTTTGTAGTATACGCAACCACCTCAGTGCTTACTGGGATGGAAGGGTACTGGGAAATTTCACAATTTTCCTTCAAATTCACCAGAAACAAAATCAACCTCTAATACCATATCAGAGCCCATGCTCCATCATACAATTTTACAAGAAGAATTGTGCATAACACATTTACAATTTAGGAATGTAAAAATACACAGATGCTATAAGCATTCAACAATTAACACATCAATATATAATGAAATAACATCAAGAACATATAAACAAGGTACTTATCTTTTATAAAAACATCGACCGACTGCATACCTATGGCGTTCCACCTAGCCATAGATTTCACTACTCATAAAATTTCAGCAATGGATCACCCTCGAGTTGGAGCTATGAATCCACTAGGGAAAAAAGAATGGCTAAGCTATCTAAGGTCCACAATCAACGTCAACCATGGTCTAGGCCAAGGTACCAAACCTCAACAGCACTCCAACCTACAATATCTCATTCCCCATCAGCCTGCACAACCCAAGGTAGTGTGCCCCCTTCTTCACACCGCGGCCCCTTGGGATGCACCACTACCCTTCCAAGGCTCCAACAAAGGACGAATAGGAGGTCTCGGAGAATTGTGGCTCCAGGAGTTCCAACTGCCCTCAAAGGTCCCCAGGTACCCTCCAGGCCTCATACTAGGAAACCTATCCCCACACTTCTCCCTCCAGGGCTCTATCCTTCTCCAAGGAAACCCAAGGAAAAGTGTAAACACACTTGAGTCCACCCATGATCCACGGTGAAATTCATAGTCTGGGTCATCATCTTTCCTTAGAGAAAATCCTCTAGCCAACCTTCCCTTAGGAAATGAACATAATTCATAATTAAATCAAATTCCCCCTTTTTAAATATGCATGTTCCTTTTTATATTATATTATTATATAATATAATAATACAAAGTATTATATTATTATATAGTATAATAATATAAAGTCTTAGGGAATTATTATACTATATTTTCTTAGCCTCCTTGGCTTAATCCCCCTTTACCCAATCCTTAGACCCCCTTCCCACTCATGGAGTCTTAGTCCCCCATACTCTTTTCATCCCTTGGTCTGCAGTCGTGGTGTTATTTTTATTAATTAGTGCATATGTACACTTTATAGTACATGCCCTCTAGCCTTTGACCATCTTTACAGGCGCTCCATCATGAACATACCGACTCACCAAACTAAGAGTCATATATAGGTTCTTCGACCCAATCATATCGGCTCACCAGCCTAAGTATCATATGTAATATATATTTACAATTCGGGGATCAAGCCAGGGTATTACATTCCCATCCCCCTTATTTATCCACTGTCCTCAGTGCATCCATATACACATGTACAATAAGAGTCCTTCAAAATTATGCATCAATTGCTTTGATCTTCCTATCCAATATGCACACTTGCTGGACCCATAAGTTTTCTTCGTGCTCCACCTTTATTGATAGTCAAAACCAACATAGTCATCATCACACCTATAAGTAAAACACATGAATAAAATAATTAGTATATGCAATCAAAAAATTAATGTACACTCTAATAAATATTTCAACTGATAGCATAAAGTTGAGGATCTCCCTTTTAGTTGGGAGGTGAATTTCCAAAAAACCAAAACCAGAAACTTTTAGGCTCTGTGGCACTTGAATGCCAACTGAGAGACGGATTGTTTCCCATCACTTTGGGATATCATCGTTACAAAGTGGTATCCGAGCACATTTCAGAACTCCTCGTGCATGTGTACCTTCAAGTTCTCTAGGAGAACAAATACAAGAAACATTATTCTACTATTTGTGATAAGTTTTTAGCATCGTTGCATAGGCTCATATTTTGCGAAGAGCGTCTACGATTAACTATCATATTTTGTGAAGAGCATCTATGGTTAACTAAGGAATCCATGAAGTTGATAGGGTATATTGGAAGCTAGTACTTGCAATAGGACTACACCTATTTGGGAATTTTCAACACCACTTCATCACCAAATTTATTACCTAGGTTTGTGCCAAATAGGTTAGTTCTAGGAGAAATTTCCTACTAGCAAGGTTTGGTTGCTTCTTTGCTTAAAGAAGCCAATTTTTTTTTTTATTCCATATAACTTTAGCATGAATCACTACCACTTGAAAGATCCAAAACAAGCTAGACAAGTAGCCAGTGCCACTCTCAAGTACAAATTCCCCCAAGGCCAGTTGATGAGATATAGTTAGATGTGGTTCCACTCAACATTTGAGGGATGGTTTTGGGAAGTCCATACTTGTATGAGAGGAAGGACATTTTCTACAAGGAACAAAACAAGTATCATCTTTTCAAGGATGGGATTGAGTTCATTGTGAGAGCTCATCGGATGAAGACTAATTTGCCAGCTGTCACTACAGGGCACATGCTAGCTAATTCTAGTATCCAAGATCTAGATATACAACCTACGATTGAATGTAACACATGTCCTTTGGTTGATGTTTCTCCCGTAAAGAAGGGAATATATGTTGATGGTTCATTCTCTTTCACATCTGTATATTCATTTTTGTTGTTCATTTTATTACTAATCAGTGGAATATGGTTAGATACTGCAACAATGAATGACATAGTTTGTGAATTTAAGGGAGTGATTAACTTGATCAACAATGTTGTTTCAATATTTATTATTATTGTGATGATTTAGGTGCTCATTATCCAAGTGGAAATGATGAATGATATTAGAAAAGTGAGGCGAAAGCATTCTCACTTTATTTTTGAATAATCTTGTTTTAAGAGGCATATAAAGGTGCATGCTATAAGCATATTTAAATACTATGTCATGTTTGTATGGATGTATACCTTGAAAAAAAGAAAGACATGTACATATGATAAAAATACAAGCATAATTGTTTTTCAAGGAAGAAGCGACAATGGACAGAGTATTCATTTAGGGATTTCTATAGATACATCAAGAAGCACAGAGAGTCCAAATGGGAAAGGTATAGATCAACATTTGACTTGGTTTCATATTGACCGAGATAGACTATCTTCAACAGACGAAGATGGGAGTGGATGTTGAAATACATGATACATGTATTACATAGATTCAATGAACATGATTTTTGTAGTTTGGAAATTTATGAGCAAGAACCATAGCTATATATATCATATTAGCTACAGTTCAAGAGGCTAAAGTCAGATCCATATTCCAGAGAAGCAAAAAAAATTACATCGATCTAGTACCTAAGATTGAAGACCCAAGATGAAGACTTATTTCCAAAAGAATTAGCAATATGGAAGAGTGAATTATCATCACTAAATTGTTGAATATCTATACTTTTGGAGGTCCAAAAGTTCTTCAATGGGAAGGTGTGATCCAAGAGGATCTAAGGAATGCTCACAAAGGTCCAGGAGGATATTGAACGCTCACAGAGGTCCCAAGGGATTCATAAAAGCTCAAAATTTGACCATCTCAAAAGTTATTGAAAATGACATCAATACTTAGAGCTCATTGTCAAATTTCTAATGGTGCAAACAACACCTCAAAAGGAGCTCGTATGCAAAAGTTATGGGCAATCAAAGTTTGAGTCAACCAAGGTCAAAGTCAAAAGTCAAAGAGGTAAAAAGGACATGTTTCATGTCTGTACAGTGACATGTGGAAAGACCGTATAGGTTATGTGGCCACACCCCAAGGTTCCACATGGATTGATCTCACAACTGACTGGGCACCACAAGTGGTTCAATCATGGGTTGAAAAGTGGCATCCAAGTGGTCTAATGATGTAATGACACACGTCATTGGATAACCAATGAGAGGTTTCCATGTGGAAACCTCTCATTGGAAAGTATTGGTTATGTTATGTAAAATTATTATGGAGTCCAGGGAAATCGACCCCATGGCTTCCCTAGCCTCTAAGTCTTAACAAAGCTCCAACAACCATCACACCACAAGGTAGAACTTAACATGTATATGACATATATTATATTTACATTGCATTAAAGTTTCATTTGAGGAAATAAAGGGGCCGAGGGATAGCCCCCAACTCCTGGTCTTACCCTATACCACATGACCTAAGCCTTAATCCGAGAAGCTTAACATTTATGCGTGCAAGTTATGTTAAATGATATATGTTATAACCATATATAACATATGGTTATAACATATATAACCATATGTTATATAATATAACCAAAAAAGCCAATGGATCACCATATATACAAAATTATATGCCATGTGGATAATTGAACTTGGATCTCCGCTATAATAATGGGTGGTTTTAACCATTGAGCCAACCACTCCACATTTGTCGTAGATTCCCGCTAACATTAGTAAATAACTTGCAGCCAAATGTGGAGGAGGTTTTGGAGGACGCCCTATTTAATGGGAACACACCCCAATGTTGTACACACATTCATATGTGTATTCATTCCAATGTGGGCATGAATCCCAAGGAGCTACATATTGTCTTGAAGTGCAAGAAAGAGATCGGTAAGTTTTTGGCATTGTCTCATTTTGTGCACCATAAGTTTTTTTTTCCGAAGGTAGTCAAATTTATACTCGTTGGATTCATTTTTCTGCAAGGATTATGAAGTTTTAGTCTATTTTGTAATCATAGGTCATCTATACATTTTTTATATCATTTTTCATGTATGAGACCCATAGTCTCGTTATACATGCAAAAAAGGATTTTTCAGCCCCTGTTCAAAATTTGGACGATTTTATATCAATTTTGCATGATTGTTCACCAGGAATTCAACAATGTACTCCATTTCTGCATTTGAGAAGAAGATTTTTGAAGTGTCTTCATAATTGTGTTTTTGCAAGCCTATATTGTAATGTAATTTTGGAATTTTGAGATGATGAAGAACAATCATGCTATTTAAAGGGACTTTAAAGATGCAATGATGTATATGATTTACATATGTATTTGAGTTCTTTTATTTTCTTTTGTTTCATATCATTTACATTTCAAGTTATTCATCAGTATTAAGGAAGTTTATGGGTAAGTAAGACATTCACATGATATTTTTCAAATAGTCAAGCGATCTTCAATTTCTCGAAACTGGTCGGATGTGTATGTATATTGACATCTAAGGATTCTTTGGGCTGAAATAGTATCAGAGTTTGTTGATATTTAAGGATCAAGTTGGTATCATAAATCATTTGGTATTTTCAGATCATTCATGTTCCAACACCTATCCATGCTTCATACCCCGGACATAGCTTCAAAACCTAGTCAAATTTAGCCTTCATACCCTAGCAAACCTCATAGCATCATTCCTAGAATATAATTCAACATTGCAACATCTCAACCTAAAAATAATGCACTTTGCAACATCATAGACCTTAGTCCCTCATAGAGCACCATTAAAACTCCAAAAAAATCATCTTGCACATCCTTAGATTCCAAGAATACTCCCTAGATCCTCTTGCGCACCTCATATCTCTTCTGCACACTTGTACTTGATCTTCTTCCTTGGATTCTTTTCAAATGGATGCTCTTTAAATATTTTTATTTTTTATTTTTTGAAAAAATGTATTTCCATTTTTGTTAACCTCACTAATAGATCTTTCAATTGGAATCTATACACCTTTGCATTTGAAATAAAATTTATTCTCTTGTTTATCACATTTTTTTCTTTTGTTTATATAGAAAAAAAATAAAGTAGAAATACCCCTTTAAATATTAAATATCTATGGGTATCCCAAATAATTTTTCTAAGTTTTTGGTCATGTAATTTTTAAGATATTGTAATTTTTTTCTAGGGGCTTTTACTAATGGGGAAAACATTTGTTTATAAGTTTTGGGAAAAAACAAATTAAAAATATAATATGAAAAAAAACTGGAAAAAATTTATGATATTGGATAGAGGATTCAATGATGAATCCCCACAACCTTGCATGAAAGAGATGAGAGGATTTCACCCCTTGGAAATCGCAGTCGTGGGAAAATCCTATAGAAAGGGGGTAAGATTCATAACTTTTAACTTTTAAACCCTTGCTAGAGGCTTTACAAGTTATGGATCTTGCCTCCTTTTTGCAAATATAATTTAAAGGGGTGAAATCCTTTCATCTCTTTCAAGAGTTTATTTTAACTTCTATTAAGAGATTAAGATGGAATTTGAAAGATCCTAGATTATAGATTAAATTTAACCCTTGATCGAAGTCTTGTTGGGTTAATATCAAATACTTGATCAAAGATTTACCTTGATCAAGGTATGGACCTTTATTGAGGGATTGACCTTGATCAAGGATTTACTATAACTCAACCAATGACACAATTCACATGCTTTATGCTTAAAAAACTCAAAAACATACATGACACAATTCACATGCTTTATGCTAAAAAAACTAAAAAAAGTACATGAAAATATACTCGCATGCTTTATGCTAAGTTGACAAACCTTATGCTGAAGTTTCTAAAAACTATATAGTAAAGCTATTAATTTAACAATAGAGATGTGGAACAAAGAAAAAATGTACAAAAAAATATTATTATAAATTAATTAATGAAGATGAAGTGTGAGAGAAGGATAAATAGAGAATGGGAAAGAGACAAGCAAAATTGAGAGAACATGACAATGTTGTGCATGAAGAGTGAAATCCAATAGAAAATGTAAGTGATGTTGGATGTAGGAAGAACCAAACCCACTAGAAAATGTATGGATTATAGTATATACATCATTGGTGAGTGTATATACCAATCCATTTGTCATCATTTAGGCCAATCTGATGGTCATCATTTAGGCCAATCTGATGGCCAACATTTGGTGCATCTAATTAGAGAGTCTTTAGGGTAGTAGATTAAGGGAAAATCAATAATTTGTAACTATGTTTTCCAAATGGATACTACATGCTCATAGTCTTGATTTATATTTCACTTTATAATTTGCATATCAATATTTTTTTCTAACATTTTAACACATGTTTTTTTAAGTACACATGCACAATTGATTAGATTATACTGGAATCTGACCATCCATCGTAGGAACCCATCCCCTCTTTAGTTTAAAAAAATTGGAAGTTGTAGTGGTTTCCAAAAGGGTGGAAACGTTTCAACGAATTTGGATGAAAGTAGAAATGAATGATTTGAGGGACTTGATTTCTGATTGGATAGTGACAAAACATGTTAGTAATAAAATTAAACAAAGTTTTGAGTAAAAATAAATTATTACAAAGGGTTAAATCTTACACAGTCTGATAGATTAAACACAAAATTAATAGACACAACAAAGCTATTGGGTTTTTGAGATATTAAAGATGAAAATGCACGAGAGTGTATGAAATATTGTAGCAAAATAATTCTCTTTGTTTTGGAAATCTATAAAAATCGATATATGAGTTGCTTGTAGGGAAATTACAACTGTGGTTGTTGCACTAGAGACATCAAGAATTCAAATGGTAACAACATTGTTGGAACAACATGCTTTAGTAGTTCATCACACCTTTGGATCTTCTAGAGATAGTTGGTTGGTGGTTGACTAGAAGTGTTGACTAGGAGGTCGATTGAATGTTCGATTGGGAGGTCGATTGAGGAGTCAACTAGGAGACTGACTAAATATTTGATTGGTTGGGAAATTAGAACAAAACAATCGATTGAGGCATAGAAAAAAAATATAAATTAAGGAGGTCGTTATGTGCTCTAACCAATCTATGTGGACCTTGTCTTCCTCACTTCAAAGGAGTTGGTTACATATTGGTGATATCTAAGATGTCCCTATGGGTTTATCTAAGTTTGTAATGAATCATGTGTTGTGTACTGAAATCCATTGGTTTCTTACATTTCTTTGTATGTTGATCTATTGTCCGTTGGGCATAAGTTTTGTAATGATGTATTCAGACACCATATATATCTTGGAATACTATCTCTTTGATCTACCTAATCCTCTAATTCTCCAACATGGTAACAAAGCTAGTACCATGGGTAAAATCATGTATGTGGGTGTCTATTTTGCTTGGTTTTTGAGAAAAAAATATTATATTTTCACAAATTATTCAACTTCTGGTAAAGAAAAGTATATTTTGTATTTAGAATTTCACTTTATAGTAAAAACAAAACTTGTCAAGAATTTTGTTAGCTTTCTATTGACTATTTTTCAAAATTATTTTATTGAGATCTTATATGTAAACTTAACAATTGTTTGACAATATGTTCCTTAAAAATGAATCGAATGATAATGAGTTATGTTTTTCCCCAACAATGTATCCATTATTAAACTTTTGTTTTTGACAAATGAAATCAGTTGCAACAATCTACAGAGACTATATTTTATATTGACTATAGTTTTGAATCTAATGGATGAATATTATAATTTCTACAATTTTTTGAAGTTGACTAATCTGAAAAAGTTGCATATTTTAAACACATTTTTTTACCCGACATGTAATTTTCTTAATTTTTACAAAAAAGTAAAATCTAAAAACACCCTTTTGAAGAGGACAATCTAAATCTTATTAATATAAATTTTCCATATTTTTCCACCGTGCATTTGTACAGATATGGATTTTTCATTTCGGTGAATCATAATTTCACCTAAAAATTTTATGCAATGATTTTTTTGAAAGTTAATTAAAATTATCTAAAAATTATGAAAATGAATATGAATTATATCAAATGAAAGTAGATTCAATTCTAAAAATGTTGGGATCAATTTTGAAACTAAATTCTTTGTATTTGCAGGAGTCCACTACCTCCAAAGTTGAAGTAAGTTGGAGAGAATTGAGAGTTTTATGTAAACTGTCCCATTTGCAGGTTTTCGGCCGAACAAATATTTTGGCCGAAAAAATTAATTTTTCGGCCAAAATATGTTTTCTAATGGAAGTCATAAGAAATAAATGGACTTTCAATCTTTCGGTTGAAAAGTTATGTTTTCGGTCGAAAAGGTGGTGTCAAAATTCCGTCAGCCGGAAAGAAACAAAGAGACACATCATTTGGCATATTGTTTGGCGTGAAATCATATAAATATGCTTTCGACCAAACTTCTTTTGTACAATTCATTCCCTCGCTTCATATTTTCGCTTATGTGGAGACACTAAAGAGAAGAAATGAAGGGGCACATCATTTTGCATGAAATCATATAGATATGCTTTCGACCAAACTTCTTTTACATAATTCATTCCGTCACTTCATATTTTCGCTTATGTGGAGCCACTAAAGAGAAGTTTGGAACAATGTTTTCACTATTTGGAGCAACTTTTTCGCTGTTTTCAACAAAGTTTTTGTTGTTTTTATTGGAGCAACAATTTATATAATGAAGGATTTATTGGACATTATTTTCAAGATGAATGTTTTCATAAGCAATTCCTTACTATATCAAAGAGAATATTTTTGAAAGTAGTTTTTTTTAAACAATTCCTATCAAATTCTTGCTATTATTTTTGAATAATTTTTGTCACAATGAATTTTTTTGGAAACAAAAGTTTTTGAAGATCAAAGGTTTTTTTAAATTTTCTTTAAAATTTTCTTTTTGTGCGCATTTTTTTTAAAGCATTTTGGTTTATTGAGCAATTTTTTCCAAATCTTTTACATTATGATTATAAAATCCATTTTTTTTATTTCTTTTGAAAAAAATATTTTTGAACTATAATATTTGAGGTTTGAAATTTTATTTCATGTTATAAAATGTTGAATTTTTAAAAAACCTTTACAGATTGAATAATCATGGTCAACAAAATTTTGCGCAAGAGAAAATATGATCGCACTCGAGATGAAACTTGTTGGATTACTGAGAGGGGGGGTGAATCAGTAATAGAGAAATATAATCCTTTTTAATCATATAATGTAGCATTATCATCCAATAACGACAGAGTAAATAAGAAATGAACAAATGAACAATCATACACATACACAGTACATCAGTTTTTTTTACGTGGAAACCCAAAGCGGGAGAAAACCACATAATGTTTTTTCTTATATGTCTTGAATAATTACAGTCATTGGAAGCAATAACTTCCTTTGTTTTCCATCTGCAACTGGAAGGAAGCTGCAACCCCCTAGTTTCTCAGGCTACAACCTAAGGGAAGCTCCAACTCCCCAATTCTCTGGCTATAACTAGAAGGAGGCTACAACCCCCTATGTTCTCCAGCTACAACCGGAAGGTGGCTACAACCACCTATCCTTGCCCCATCCAACTACCCTGACATATAAGTAGAATGATGGAACCACTGTCACACTATCACTGTGAGACATACTGCTAAAAACTTGTACCAATCAACCTGTAGCAAACAACCTGTATCAATAACCTGAACCATGCATCAACCATGCATTAACCTGTACCTCAACTTGTAATCAACCTATACCATAAACAAGTGCATCAACCATGCACCAACCTATACCTCAACTTGTAATCAACCTGTACCATAAACAAGTGTATCAACCATGCACCAACCTGTACCAACCAACCTATAGTCAACATGTACCATAAACAAGCGCATCAACCATGCACCAACCTGTACCAAACAACCTGTAATCAACATGTACCATACACAAGTGCAACCAACCATGTACCAAGTATGTACCAATCATGTGTCAACTACTCATCAACTATGACTCATCAATATGTACCAAAATCATCAACTATACACCTCATGTATGTGCCACCTCATCAACTACTTGTCTCAACCATATACCCAACATGTACCTTAACCAAAAGCTCTCATCAATTTCGTCATCCAAATATGATTTGTAACTATGTAATAGACCTGGTGTATATTATCACATACCTACAAACCTTCCTTAACTTTCAAAAGCAAGAGACTATCATTTTCATCAAACTTTTCTTTAGTCTCACGTGACTAGTTTTGGATTAGTCAACAACCCTAGCTTGAAATAATCATAACTTTGTACATGTAATGAATAAATATCTGAAACTTATAAACAATGTTCTTTAGTGTGTTTTATGAAATTCCTCCAGGTTTCACTACTTGGAACCTCTCAGAAAAGGAGTTATAGGAAAAATGGCATACCTTGTTGAATTTTGTCTTATTCTAGAGAGTGACCTTGTAGAGCGTGCCCCACACGGAATATTTTCTAAATCGATATGAAACTATTCCAAAACATACAAAATACTATACTATAACCAACACATTTGGTCTTATTGAATTTGGATCTGTTATGAAGAAGTTATGACGTGTTTACCCGAAACACCTGTTTTAGACTAGTTTCAGGATTAGCCACAAACCCTATTTTCCACAGAGTGTAACTCCAAAAATACAACGACCCACAAGCTGAATTTTTTACCACAAATACTTGGATATGTTCCTCAATGGAATATTAATTTCATGGTCTGAATCATTCTATAAAAAAAATTATTGCGAAAATGGTGAGATGACCTGTAAATAACACACCTTAGAAAGCATCATCAAAAGAATTTATCCTTCCTTGAATTCCAGCCTTCTTTTCTTCACCTTCGCTCATAAATTCGGCTAAGATATCCTTTGGTTACCTCAAACACATATAGGTATTCAATATGCTCAAGTGTGATGTAAAATGAGAGAGTCTTGCCTCTTATTTATACTCTCCAAGTAGCTTCCTTAAAAATATCTTCTAGGTCACTTTGCCCACTTTCCTTATTTTAGGGTTAACCCACTTCTAATTTCTCCATTAAATTTATTATTGAAATAATTTATTGTGTATTCACTTTGAATTATAAATAGACTCATCACTTCACTTTCTTATTTACCTTTTAAAATCTCTTAAACCACTTTGACTACTTTGACCTTTTGGGGCTTCTAGATGACATATGAGGGTCCTCCAACTTCGTACTAAGACCATAAATCTCAAACCGTGAGGAGTTATGTGACATTACACATACCACTAGAAATGGAATGACATGTAATATCCATATAGAATAGTATTACCTGAAAATATATCAAAACTCATACCATTATCCATCAAACAAACTTGGGTCCATTACCCAAATCTAGGTTCTCCAACTTCTCATGGCCATAACTCTCTAACCGTGAGGAGTTATATGACGTTCCACATACCACCGAAAATGGAATGACAAGAACTATCAATATAGGATAGTTCACTAAAAAATTCACTAACCTTCATCTCATTATTCCACAAATAAGCATGGGTTCTCTAACCATACTTCTAGAATAACTCAATTCGCAAAGCGTCTTCTCGTGAGGGATTTCCCCATAAGGGGACCACTTTGGAGTTCATCCATTTGTACTTATTATCAACCATGACAAGACAATAATGAGTCATCTTTACATCAAAAAAACTTGATTCAATTACCCAAACCTTTTTTCTACTGGAATTCGCAACCGTACTTTCTCCAAGGGTTGACATCAATCACTAAGGGTTGACATCAATCTACAATATCACTCTCCAATAGTTGAAATCAATGACAACCAACAATCCATACCAATTATCCATCAACCTAATCCAACTGTATGACAATCTCCCCCTTTAGCATTAATGGAAACACCAACATTGATGGAAACACTTAGTCATGATAACATTCATGCTTATACTCTTTATCAATGTTTCTATCTCTCCCCCTTTGACATCAATGGAAAAGCATATCTCCCTTTGGGGTTGTTTCCCCTAATTGAACTCTCCTTGGGGCTGCTCCCCTTATCTGCTTGCCTTTGATTTTTCTTTGTGTTTATAATCCTCTGATTACTCTCTTTCCCTTCATATGAATAATATCTCCCCCTTTGATAAAGGGTATCACTCTGAAGTCATATCGCTCATTCTTCCCTTGTGACAATCGCTCCCCTTGGAAACATGCCTCTATGCTCTCTCTCCAAGAATTTACCTTTTTCATCTGATAAATCTCTCCCCCTTTGTCCTATTTATGATGTTTCCTCGCATACATCTAAGACATATAAGATAAGCATTCAAAAGTATTCATTTTGGAGTAGAAATTACTCCTAGTCTCTGGCGGAGATATTCAAAGGATTCCCGTGGAAGTGGTTTTGTAAAGATGTATGCCACTTGTTCTTTTGTGCCCACATACTCAACTCTGATGTTCTTTTCTGCAACCTGCTCCTGTAGAAAGTGATACTTGATTGCAATGTGATTCGTCTTGGAGTGCATTACAGGGTTCTTTGAGTTCTTGTATTATCACAATAGATTGGAATGGGCTCATCATACTCAACCTCTATATTTGTCAGAGTTTGTTTCATCTAAAAAACCTATGTAAAACATGATGTTGCTGCAATATACTCTGCCTCAGCTGTAGATAAAGATATCAATGATTGTTTCTTGCTTAGCCATGACACTAAACACTCACGCAAGTAGAACGATGCTCCATTGGTGCTTCTTCGGTCATGCATACAACATGCCCAATCTAGCCCAATCTACATCTGTGTAGGCAATAAGTGATAGATTCTTTCCTTTTGGATACCATAATCCAAACTCTTATGTTCCTTTGAGATATCTAAAAATCCTCTTCACTGCTAATACATGTGATTCCTTTGGTGTTGCTTGAAATCATGCCACCTATCCAACTGCCTGCATTACATCTGGTATGGATGTTGTCACATATAGTAAGCTACCAATCATTGACCTGTATTGCCTCTGGTCTGTAGAATTTGAATCATCATATTTTCTCAACTTGCAACTGGTTTTCATAGGAGTGGTAACTGGTTTGCAATCTTCCATTCTGAACCTCTTTAGCATTTCTCTGATATACTTAGTTTGAGAAATAAAAATTTCTTGGTTTCTTTGACATATATGAAGACCCAAAAAGAAGGATAGTCCTCCAAGTAATGACATTTCAAATTCATTTTGCATATCCTTTGCAAATTTTTGGCTTAACCTGTCATTAGTACTTCCAAAACAATATCATCAACACAAATTTCAATTAATAAAATATTACCTTGAGTTACCTTGATGTAGAGGCTGTTGTTTGTGCTTCCTTTCCATAGTTCGTAGGGATTTTTGTCATTGTTGTTTATGAGCATCATTACTCTGTTTTGAATGTGAACTGATGTATGCACTTCATGTGTCCAAAAAATATTTGTCAATTTGGAATTCATTAGCATTGTTCGAGCCATTTCCTGTGTAATTATCTTTCATTATGATAGTGTTCATTTTTCTTTGAATCACTCTTTGAACCAATTTATGAATCCATTATGTCATCCACTATCATATATCTATCCAAACCTACTAAGTGTTCTTACAAATCCATCTCTGTCCATACTTTCCAAGACTCTACTTGTGCAATTATCCATAATGCTGACCCATTTATCACCATACTATCATGAAGTTTTGATTAATCTATCAAACTGTACTTCTACTAATTGATTTCTCTGAATCTGTCTTCTCAAACTCTGCAAGTTGCTTGAAGGATGGTTCTTTGGTCTGTCACAGATATCTCATAGAATCCCCCTATCTAATATTCATATTACTTGGGAGTCTCTATGCCGGATGGCTTAGAAAAATTCCTTCTCTGATGTGTATTCATCATCATCTTCATTGGTAGATTCATTATCTCTCTGATCTCTGACTTCTTTCTTTCTATCTGTGGATTCATCTTTCACTACAATGCCTGAAAGTACAATCTCTTGAACCTGTTCCTTATTTACCTGTCCTTCCTTTCTTTCAATTATTTTCCAAACCTTTATGTATCTGACATCTTTCATTTTCTCTGTAGAATTTTCTTCATCTTGTTTTATTGCCAATCTTGCGATCTCTGGTACCTGGTATTTGTTCACTTTTTCTTCTTGTTTTCTTATCCATACTTTCTTATATTTGATATCAATATTCTCTTTAATGGAAGTATCGATCATACTTCTACAATCACTGGCTATGTGTCCATAGTTATGTAATTTATAACAATCAATGTTACGTGTGACCACATAGGCATGGTCTGCTTGAACATTTTGTTTATAATCCATGCAATATGCAACGTTATGTCCAAAGTTAGTACAATAAAAACAATGACCATAAAATAAATTTACATACCTGGGAGTGAATGATCTTCTTTGTGGCGTAGTCCTTCTGAATTTTTTCTTTGACTGATCATGATCATGATTGAAGCTTCTTTGTGGCTTGAACATGGATGGTATTCTTAAAGATGTATCTTCAATAGTTTTCTTAGATTCTGGTTGACCATGATTTCTTGCTTTGAGTACTTCTGCATAACTCTTTCTATTTTCTTCATTCTTCTTTTCTAGCAACATAGAGTGCTTCTCTTCATTCTCTACAACTGATGTGAATGTTTCTGTCTCTTCAACATTCTTGTTGAGCTTGATGATTTTGACTCTTAGTGTGACAACTTCTTCAAGATTCTCAACCTCTTCTTCTTTGTTCATTATCTGAGACTTCATGATCTCTTATGTTCTATTTGCTTCTTCAAGTTGGATTTTCAATGTAATTATTTCTTCTTCCAATATTCTCTCCTCTTGACCAAACTCTTCCTCAAGTTGGCTTAAGTCATTGGTTCTTTCCTTGAGATGATCCATCAATATATTTTCTCTCTTTTTTGCTTCTTCCTTTTGTGTTGCTATGTTGGATTCTAAACATTTCTTTTGATATTCTAGAGTTTCTTCAATTCTTCTGGCCTCTTCCAGTTGAGCTCTTAAATTTTTGATGACCCTCTGAGCTTTTTCATAACCTTGAACATTTTGCTTTTGCTTCATTAGTTCTTTCTTGGATGAATTGTTTTCTTCTCTTTCTTTCCTTAGATATTTAATTGCACTGATCAATTTTTCTCTGTAATCAACTTCTGCTTCATCATACTCTTCCTCTTTGGAATCTGTCTGACATGATGAACATCTTTATTCTTGTTCTGTATCTGCATATTCTTTGGCATTTTATGAATCTGCGATGGGTGAAGAATATATGTCATGTAACTTATCCCAAAGTTCTTTGGTTGATGAAAATTTACAAACATCTTCTCTTACTGGTTTAGGTAATCCTTCCCAGATGAAATCCATTTCTATTTTGTTATTCTTCTTCAATTCCTTCTTGGCTGCAGTCTTTGCCCTTTTTGAACTATCATATCCTGTAAAAATTAATAGCCAAATATAATGTCCCTGTGCCTGTAAAAATACTTCTGTACTTCTACTCCAGATCTCATACTTAAAACTATTCTGACCATTAAACATTGGTACTCCATTCTCAGAATAATCCATGATCTCCTTCCAGTGGTTAAACTGTTTCCTGAAGGAACCTTGCTCTGATACCGATTGTTGGATTACTGAGAGGGGGGGTGAACCAATAATAGAGAGATATAATCCTTTTTAACCATATAATGTAGCATTATCATCCAATAACTGCAGAGTAAATAAGCAATGAACAAATGAACAATCATACACATACACAATACACCAGTTTTTTTACGTGGAAACCCAAAGAGGGAGAAAACCACAGAATGATTTTTCTTATATGTCTTGAAGAATTACATTCATTGGAAGCACCAAATTCCTTTTTTTTCCATCTGCAACTGGAAGGAGGTTCCAACCCCCTAGTTTCTCAGGCTACAACCTAAGGGAAGCTCCAACTCCCCAATTCTCTGGCTACAACCAGAAGGAGGCTACAACCCCCTATGTTCTCTGTCTACAACCGGAAGGTGGCTACAACCACCTGTCCTTTCCCCGTCCAACCACCCTGACATATAAGTAGAATGATAGAACCACTGTCACACTATCACTATGAGATATACTGTTGTAAACCTGTACCAATAACCTGAACCATTCATCAACCTGTACCTCAAACTGTAATAAACCTGTACCATAAACAAGTGCATCAACCATGCACCAAATTGTACCTCAACTTGTAATCAACCTGTACCATAAACAAGTGTATCAACCATGCACCAACCTATACCAACCAACCTGTAGTCAACATTTACCATAAACAAGCGCATCAACCATGCACCAACCTATACCAAACAACCTGTAATGAACCTGTACCATACACAAGTGCAACCAACCATGTACCAAGTATGTACCAATCATGTGTCAACTACTCATCAACTATGACTCATCAATATGTACAAACATCATCAACTATACACCTCATGTATGTGCCACCTCATCAACTACTTGTCTCAACCATGTACCCAACATGTACTTTAACCAAACACCCTCATCAATTTCATCATCCAAATATGATTTATAACTCTGTAATAGACCTGGTGTATATGATCACATACCTACAAACCGTCCTTAACTTTAAACAACAAGAGCCTAGCATTTTCATCAAACTTTTCTTTAGTCTCACGTGACTAGTTTTGGATTAGTCAACAACCCTAACTTGAAATAATCATAACTTTGTACCTGTAATGAATAAATAACTAAAAATGATACATAATGTTCTTCTGTGTGTTTTATAAAATTCCTCTAGGTGTCACTACTTGGAACCTCTCAGAAAAGGAGTTATAGCAAAAATGACATACCTTGTTGAATTATGTCTTATTCTAGAGAGCGACCTTGTAGAGCGTGCCCCACACGAAATATTTTTTAAATCGATATGAAACTATTACAAAGCATACTAAATAATATAATATAACCAAAACATTTTATTTTACTGAATTTGGATCTGTTATGAAGTAGTTATGACGTCTTTACCCGAAACACCTGTTTTAGACTAGTTTCAAGACTAGCCACAAACCCTATTTTCCATGGAGTGTAACTCCAAAAATACAACGAACCACAAGATGATTTTTTTACCACAGATACTTGGATATGTTTCCTCAATGGAATAGCAATGTAATGGTCTGAATCATCCTAGAAAAACATTTATTGCGAAAATGGTGAGATGACCTGTAAATAACATACCTTAGAAAGCATCATCAAAATAATTTATCCTTCCTTGAATTCTAGCCTTCTTTTCTTCACCTTCCCGCAAAAATTCAGCTAAGATATCCTTTGGTTTCCTTAGACACCTTTAGGTATTCAATATGCTCAAGTGTGATGTAAAATGAGAGAGCCTTGCCTCTTATTTATACTCTCCAAGTAGCTTCCTTAAAAACATCTTCTAGGTCACTTTGCCCACTTTCCTTATTTTAGGGTTAACCCACTTCTAATTTGTCCATTAAATTTATTATTGAAATAATTTATTTTGTAGTCACTTTGAATTATAATACACTCATCACTTCAATTTCTTATTTACCTTTTAAAATCTCTTAAACCACTTTGACTACTTTGACCTTTTGGGGCTTCTAGATGACATACGAGGGTCCTCCAACTTCGTAAGGCCATAGCTCTCAAACCGTGAGGAGTTATGTGACGTTACACATACCACCAGAAATGGAATGAAATGTAATATCCATATAGAATAGTATTACCTGAAAATATATCAAAACGCATATTGTTGTCCATCAAACAAACTTGGGTCCATTACCCAAACCTGGGTTCTCCAACTTCTCATGGCCATAACTCTCTAACCGTGAGGAGTTATGTGACATTCCACATACCATCGGAAATGGAATGACAAGCATTATCAATATAGGATAGTTTCACTAAAAAATTCACTGACCTTCATCTAATTATTCCACAAATAATCATGGGTTCTCTAACCATACTTCTAGGATAACTCAATCCGCAAATCGTCTTCTCGTGAGAGATTTCACCATAAGGGGACCACTTTGGAGTTCATCCATTTGTACTTATTATCAACCATGACAAGACAATAATGAGTCATCTTTACATCAAACAAACTTTGGTCCATTACCCAAACCTTTGTGCTACTGGAATTCGCTACCGTACTTTCTCCAAGGGTTGACATCAATCTACAATATCACTCTCCAATAGTTGACATCAATGACAACCAACAATCCATACCAACTATAAATCAACCTAATCCAACTGTCTGACACACCATAATGAATAAGCGAAAGAGTGTTATTGGAGAAAGAAACGAGAACGTGAAAATATTGAAGGAAGAAATGATGATGATGTAAATAGAGATTTGCACCCTAATTTTCAACAAGAAGAAGTCCAACTAGGTATGCATACATATTGTCTAGATTAAGTTTAGAATTCAAATTTAAATTATTTTTTAATATAATTGATTGTAATTTGAATATAATATTTTTCAGAAAACAAAAACAGATTTGCCTCACAACATCGATGAATTCGTTGAAACCAAAATTGAAGCAGAAGACGAATCATCTATAGGTATGTACATAAATTTAGATAATACAAAATAAACACTTGTATATTTTAGTTTATTTATGTTCTGGTTTAGTTTTTTAATATAAGTTAAATTGAAATATGAAGGAGATATCAACATTGATGATGAAATGTTAAAAAATGTTGATACTTACAAATTTGGGGAGAAAAACCTGACCATAATATAAGATATCATGTTAAGAATATGTACAATACTTTTTTCAAAGATGAATCCATAGCAACACAAGCTCAACTTTTGAGAGGTATAATAAGGTCAAAAAAATTAAAAGAAGGTACATCATTATTGGGTATTCAAAAGTTAACAAAATATACAAAAGTGAAACATAATGTCTTTGAGAATATAACTAGCGCATTGACATATTTTGGAAAATATTGAAAAAAAGATGCTAGTGTTGCACGTAGAGTAATACAAACTACAATTGTTCCATCTAGCAATATAAAAATATCATTTGACACAACACATGGAAAAAGCGATGAGAACCTCAAGAAAAACATTGTACAAACATAGACAATTTTGATTGCAAATAGATACAAATGTTGAACTTAGTTGTTGGACAATTATTTCTAGACAACCCTACAAAGATAGAGTTGTAGAAAATGTTAAAGAA
This sequence comes from Picea engelmannii, assembly GCA_009831015.1. Lineage (NCBI taxonomy): Eukaryota > Viridiplantae > Streptophyta > Pinopsida > Pinales > Pinaceae > Picea > Picea engelmannii. The sequence goes on along the minus strand of ML785601.1, from coordinate 159,405 downwards.
ATGGCCCATAATTATTGGTTGAAAAAATATCGTGTTTCACCACATACAAGGGATGTGTTGTGACGAAGAATAACATGAAGTGAATATTAAGAACATGTAAAACATATATTGCTAATGATACAAACAAAATTGTTCAATAAGTTCAAAGAAAAGCAAAAAGAAGTTAAAATGTCCATCAATACATTTGGGCAACAAAAACCATGGTTTGTTAGACCCATCACTTTTTGTGACACTTGTTGTTGTCGTTATCATGTGGAATTTGAGTTATATTACGACACCTTTCTTGATTTTGGTAGAACTTTCTAGGCAAGTTCCCCTCCTTCCACAATCCATGGTTTTATATCCCAAATTCTATGTGAAAGAGAAGGTGATGAATTATTTTACCAAAAAAAATGTGTTGGTGGAAATAAATGTGATCGTTGTGGAAATCTTATTTTATTTCACTCCAAGTATCCTATTGATATGAATGATCAATCTTTTTCCAATATAAAATTTAATTGGAAGAGATATGAGTATATCAATGGCACTACTACAAGTTCTTCAAATGTTGTTTCCAAAAGGATTGGTTTGAAAGTGGATAAAATATGGGTGATAGATTTTTTGAAGAAGTTTGTGAATGAAATTTATAAATACACCAAGCATTCAAATAGATCTCGATGGAAAGACTTACAATTAAAACAATCCCGTGAAGTGTTTCCACCGAGGATGATTTTGTCTGTAGTTGTTTTTGCAGAGAATTACACATTCGCTGCACAAAAAGAAATACAAAGTGAATATTATCATTCTGATCAAGTCTCTATACTTGTCCATGTTCTATATAGACATGCTCATCAAAGTGTTGATAACATAGAAATCACCAATGACAATCGACACGTTATTAAAGAATATCACTTTTATAGAAGTGATGATCAGACACACAATACACATTATGTACAACATTATTTTGATAAATTTTATGATCCATTGAAAAACTGTGGGATCGGATTTGATCGACATTGGATATGGTCAGATGGATGTGCAGGTCAATTCAAATCTTCACGATCATTCGATTGGTTGTGTCATCTTTAGAAGAAATAAAATATTACACATTGTTGGAACTTCTTTGAGACTGGTCATAGAAAATGAGAGCATTACGGTGCAGGGGAATGTGTAAAAGAGCACCTCGAAGGTATCATATGAACCCTCATGTCAATCTATTTTAATCTTCTTATCAAGTTGTTGAATGGTGCAAAATGGCGCTAAGCCATGAAAATAATCCGCCAAAGGATGTGTGCATGTGTGTTATATATATGTTGTACACATGATATTTTTATTTGCATTAAAAAATATGATTTTAAATCATGTTCAATAGATAAAGTTAATAAGTTCTTTTATTTAACATGTATATTATTGGAATTTCATATTTTTATTTAAATAAATTAGTCTTGAACCATCTGCAGGTTTTTTTGGCATATTGGCATCCAAGATGTAGATAGATCAATCCCATATGAGGCTACTACAATACACAGGACTCAAAAATTGCTTTCAATTAAAATAAAACCCTTCCAAAATGTGTTTTCATTTGATAGAAGAAATGAATCTTCTTTTTGTTCGGTTTGCATAGAGGACACAAAATCCACGGAGATTTATGAAAATGAAACTCAGAAATATGTTAAAGCTTGGAGACACACCAAAATTAATACAAAGGGGAAAATGTCACTTACAAGCTTAGAGGAGATTGAATCAAATGAAACTATATTGTTAATTGATGGCAATAATGTTTCTGATCTTGTTAGAGAAGGTAATTTATGTTTCAATTTTTCAAACATATTTGTTATGCTTAAACAATGCATATTTACATCTAGTAGATATATAAATTTATATATAGTACAATATTGTGCATGTGTGTTGATCTAATGAGAACTTCTTGTTGGAACATGACAAGTTATTTGTAGGAGATGTCTTTGTTGTGGTTGCACCTGTAGACAACGATGGAAACTTTAAATATTATTTGATGCGATGCATAGAAGTAAGGATGAAATTATGAGAAGATTTTGATGATAATGGTTTTATATATGAAAGAAGATCCATCATATTAAAATGCTATTTTTTTCAAGAAACCCATCAAACCGATAGTCATGTTCACTTTCAAGACTATCAATCTGATGTCATAAGTTGTCAATATAATCATTTGGTATGTGCAACACACATAAAGTTAATAGAGGTTCAATCAAGGAAAAGGTCAAAAGTTAGAAAATGGAAAATGTCAAAATTTGATCATGAACGAATAATTGAAGATGACATACCATTACAATTTTTTTAAACAAGTGACATTATAGAATTTTTTTATTTTTCATCAAGTACACGTATATTTGGATATGTAGGAATCTAGAATCATCTTGTTTGGTTTATTTTTATGGTCCATTCAAATAAGGTTATTTTTGATGAATTGCAAATTATCGAGCTTTATCTACAATTTTGCACATAAAACTAGATCTCAATTGGTGAATTCAATTATTAAATATTTGGGTCCCCATATGTCCTCCAAACCACTTAAGGAAGCTCAAGAAGCTCAATAATGGTTATAATGTCATATTTTAAACATAATTAATTTTCTTATAAAACCTCTAGGCATCTATCAGATTGAAATGGTATAATATGCAAATAAAATTTCAGAGGATTGAATGCCTACTTGACTTAACATACACTCAAGTCCAATGCAATAGGAATCTAAAAAATGGTTATAATGTCATATACTATAGACATAATTTATTTTCTCATAATTTAACCCCTACGCATCTATCACATTGAAATGGTATAGTATGCAAATAAACTTTCAGAGGATTGAATGCGTACAACTCAACATAGACTTGTTATAAAACAAGGTGTAGCATGAAACTTTATATTCCCCTCCTATACCTATAACAACTCATTCCCCTTTAATATATGAATCCATGGAAACTAGTACATGTCATATCATATATATTCATATATATTCACATGTAAAACTATAAGAAAGATAAACTCTTTGATTTAGTTGTCATGTGATGTTGTAAAAGATTCAATCCTTGTGTCCATGTATTTCACCTTTACTATATAATATTACTCTTTGTCAAACCCGTTGTTGACGTCAAGAGACTAGAGAGTCTCCAACATCAACATTCTCAACCTCCCGCGGGGCTAGGTGAGAAGAAGAAGGAATATCACCCTAGGCTTAAAGCCCCATACAAGAATATGCATTGAACTCTAGGCCAATTTTCCCCTAACCTATTTCCCAAGCATGAATTCCTTTGCCTTGTAATTTAACTTTTTAACAATACTTATTTTTTATGTGATTTTATAATTTATTAATTCTATGTGGAGTTTATACATTTGGAGTGACAAAATTAAACTTAATAAAGGAAATGCAAATAATAAAAATAGAAAGTCAATGCTTTTGTTTTTATTTTAGCAAAATAAATAAATAAAGCAAAGTTAACTAAAAGCTAGAAAAAGTTAATAAACTATGTTAGTTTTAAAGTAAAAGAAAAAGTTTATTACATGTACATTAGTTTCAAGATTATAGACAAATAACTTTAATGATATAACATTTTTATATTTTCATTTAGAAGTTAGGATGTAACTAAAACATAATAAAATCAAAATAGTAAGAAGAAAAAAGGTTTATACACATTAAACCAGTTAATGAGTATAACATATATACATGATCTTTTACAAAATAAACATGTTATGTTTGTCTTTTTATAATTTTATCTAAAAAAAATTAGGTTTCTGAATTCGAAGTGTTAAATTAATAAAGATGAGGAAAACTGAGGATTTTAAAGAAAGATCAAGAGATAGTTCAGAGTGAGAAAGAAATGATTTTCATTAAAAAGGCTCCTCATACAAATTCATAAATATTCAAAATATGCAAGTCTTTGCGTCGACTAGGGATAAGTATATGGTCTTTAGCCCCTCTAGACACAATGTATAGTAGAAAGACCAATTATGAAAATGAAAAAGAAAGATGAGCCAAGAAGGAATGGAGCCATGGTGGTGAATCGCAAGGAGAAAACTTGCATATAGAAACTGATTAGCATCGAATCAAATCAAGCCTCAATACAACAAACTAACAAGTAAATTTTTAACTTGTGAAGGCCGACAAGCTCATCCTCGCTTATCGTTTTTGCTGCTTTGCAAGATCCCATGTTTCCGACGATTCCGTCAATATCTGTTGAAGATGTAAGAAAAAAATGAAATGAAATATTTCTCACAACACTCCCATCATACTATTCTCTGAAATTTCTACCAAAGTTCTCTCTCAGAATTTTCTCTAAATTTTCTCCTTCAGAAATTTTTGTCTTCTGAATTTTTTTTTATCTCTAGAATGGCTGCACGCTGCTTTCTTTTATCTTGTTGGGTAAATGGTTCTTTTAGTTAAACAATTTTATAACTAAGCTTTAAATATCCAAGAAATTTCTTAATATATCATTAAACTAAGTTTTTTTATCCATATATCATTCGTTTGTGTTTTCTTAAATAGCATTTATAATTATTTTCCATCAGATATTCCAATTTGTTAATCACATAATTTCACGACATAAATGGAAATCATTTCCAAAACATGACTTTTTACGCTCCTTGGTTATGAGTGTCTACACAGGCTTTAGAAGATAATTCATGTTCTTTTGGTGAAGAAGATTCAGCGTATTGTAACTCTGTCTGCGACTTGAAGCCCCACCTCTGCCCAATCTAACTCAGTTTTCTGGAAAAATTTAGTAGCTTGCAGGGAACGAAACATATATTTCTCCTTTTGAGATTTTGGAGGCCCATGATGAAGTTCACATAACATTTTAGGAGCTTTTGATATCTCACACGAACCTTCACTGGATATGTGGGAGGTTAGTGTTCCTTGTGCCAATTAGAAACAAGAGGAATATCTTCCGCTCATTGCACACGACCTGATCACATATTGAATGGTCATGGAGAAAACAATAATGAAATACCTGCAGCTATTGTATTGACTCTCATATACTGCTCACTGTCATGATAATCATAATATCCCCGCCGAAGTTGCACATCGATCAAATATTTATTGCTTGCCTTTCGATCAAAAACATGCTTAGACTCTGACACAAGGTTGGGCTTGCACATTGGCCATTTATCTGCTGGCAATGTTGGAATTTTCCATACATGAAAATTCCAGTCAAATTCAACTGCACTTAAAAACCCACATGGAGCGATTGATGGTAGGATACCACAAAAGTGTAAATCGGCGATTGGGAATTTGATTCAATCATGATCTCTGTGCATTCATAAGCCTTTTGTAAAGTTGTAGGTGCCTCCTAGGATGAACCGATCACTGTCTTCTGTCGTGGTTAATACAAAAATTGTAGCCAAACTTAGGAATATCACATGGTTTTTCCCACCTTCTTTTACATTTAAATCTGAGTCTAGAAGCAAAAATCCATTGCCCTCTGCCTTGCCATCTTTGTTTCCAAGGAAAGTGGTCAAAATATCACCAGATGCAAGGAAAGGAGCAGTGTGAGGATATCGTGGGTCTCTGGCAATATCAATAGCATGAACACGACCTGATACGAGTCATCACATATAAAGGAACTTTATGCCTTCCCATGGCATTGAATAATACCTCCCATAGTGCGCAATAGTATAAGGATAATGCCAGAAATGATAATTTGAGAAGTGTGATAGTTGTACTTAGCATGGTTATTGAAAATATGAACAAACAACTATAACAGTTCAATTGGGTGGATCATAAACATAAATAACAATGGAAGTACGGTTTGAACATAACTCTTCTCACTTGGCATTGAACTCCTTGTGGTAACCAAGTTGATCATGTCATTAACCATAGGAATGATGCCTAGTGGAGCAATAAGTAAAACTAGAGTGTGACTACCCATGCACAATTAACGTTCTTGTAGAGTATAGATTAATCAATTAAATGGTTAAGTGAATGCACTTGTGTGTAACCCAAAAAAGTAGGTTGTAATGTGGGTGTCTTGATTGAGCTCTTAGCTAAGAACTATAATTGAGCTAGATGTCCTGTACATGTACTGCATACAATTAAATGAGTGTACAATGAGAATTTCATTGTTCTTCATTTTGATTAAGAAGGTGTATGGTTGTTCCTATGTGAATATCTTGACTAGAAATATTGGTCATTGCATTTCAACATTGAGCTAATGCTAACATGAATTCCCCTTCTTACCAACTGCTCATATCGAGGCTTTATATGCTTCTCCAAATTGCGGGAAGACAACAATTTCATGAACAGAGTGTTTCATTACATCAACAAGATAATTATACTTGGGCCTCAAGGAACCTTCAATGCTTAGCCTAAACATATGGGGAAAGAGTACAACAATGTGTGATACCTCTATTTTTTAGAGTCCCATTGTATAAAATAATTTGAATTTAGGACGTGGATTTTTTCAATGTTACAACAAAGAATTTGACCATTTCGAGACAACACCATTTCTATATTTGTGTCTTGGTCTAGCCCAACTGATTGAATAAACTCTACCACAGGCTTCAGCGTTTCCTCATAGTTAAGACAAATAACCTTTTCAAAATAATAAAAATTTTCTTGTGTGATATGGTATCCAAAGACATCTTCCTTGTAGCATCAATTCAGTGGGATTGAGCACCATTTTTTCGCAAGATTTTATGAAAAATGAGGGGAAGCCTGGCTATGCTTTGTCGGATAAGTACTGTTGAAAAAAATCAGTGTCAACAATTGCCAACCAAAATATGTGCATCTCTTATAGTGGCGTGCAAGATTTAAACAATAAATTATGACTCTTGGTTTTCTACAGGAAAGGGGAAGGGAAGGGTAATGACAGAACTAAGGGCGACTCAAAGTGGGACAAGGAAATGATGATAAGGTTAGGTGGGTTAGGTTATACAACATGGGGAAACATGATGGAGGTCAAGGGATTCATGGATCGGGACTTCATGGAATAAATCATGGAAAGTGGTAAGTATGAGGGGGTTTGGTCCGGTTGTATAACCAGAAGGGACGACTCTTTACATATTGACAAAAATAATTACAAGGCTAGAAAACTGTCATGGATGTGTGTTGAGGGAAAGACCTAAGTTTAACACTGAGCATCCACAACGTGTATGCTGGAGGCATCTCAAAATGAAGGGGACAGAGAAAGGGAAAGAAGGAAGATGGGGATAGGACTGATGAACGTGACGAGAGAGGATGTCTCCAATAGGAAGAACATGGTAGACAACCCAGGGATTATGACAAATGAAGGAAAATTAGTCCACCGGCAAGTCTGTTGTCCACCAAAACACATTTGGTCAATCAGTTAAAAAATATACAGATAGCCTACCTTTTAATATCACCAATCATTTCTCCATCACTTCTGACCATCAAAAATGGCAGCAAAAGAAAAAAAAAAAAAAAAAAAAANCTTCCTGAAAGTTTTTATCATTATTATTTTTTTGTTTATTTATGTATAGAGGAAAGAAAACCATCAACTTAGACTCAGGTCGGATGAAATTTAGCATAAAGGAATGCGTCACCTGCTTTGCATGTGTGCCTTATGAGTTTGACAAATTTATGCGTGGAGGAACAACCAAAATGCCAACCAACAAATGTATACAGTGTGGATAAATAATTAATCAATACCCAAAAGAAGTGATCACCAACCTCCAAGACATGCCAACCAACATATGCTTTATATTTAATACTGAAAGTATCGATTGAATCAAGTTTAAAATTTAGGGTTTGTACCTTAAAGGGATGATTCATGAATTCATCAAACAAATCAGTATCATCTTTATGGACCTTTCTATCAAGAACAGGGTTATCATGATGCAAATAAAGTTCATAACATGAATTAAAAAACATAGGAATGTCCCTACAATAATTACTATCATCGAAATAAAGATTGCACCTAATAGGGACATGCTCGATGGTGTCAAACTCTTTAACCTCTTTTGATTGAAACAAAGGATTAGAAATTTTTTTATATAATTTAATAAGATCTCAAATGAATTCATGGATATCCTTGAAAGAGGATTCCTCACATGAATCATTAAAGTCATCCTGGTCAACATAATTTGACCATTCATTAGCATCATCATCAAATACAAATGTATCATAAATTGGTTTGACAGTTAAAATTGATTTCTTCATTTGCATAATCAAAATTTCCATTGTATACATGTGAATGAGAAGCTTGAGATGACAGATGATCTTGGGATTTATCTTTTCCATAAGGTTTAAGGAGGGTGATGTTTGGAATGTGAGAGGTGGATTGATCATTAAGCTTCATGATATAATCATGATCCTCTTCACATCCAAGCTCTTGACCACAAGTAGCAGATTTATTATAATTAGGCCCTAAGAGAGAGGGCTCCCAAGATATATTCCCAACATGATTTGAATATTGAGATTCAATAAAGAACAAGCGATATTGTAACCTCTTGATGATGAGGATTAAAGAAGATAAATCCTTTTGTGCATCATGAATACCAAAAGAGTAACATGTTCTATGGATTTGCTCCTCGTAGTCGAGGCAAGTGGATAACGCTAGCTCTAGGTTTTGAACATTCTTTTTTTCCAATCACCATTGGTAAAGAGGAGGTAGAATTTCATAGTAATGAAATTAGGTATCCAAGTTGGTAGGGTGAATGGGAGTATGAATTAAATTGAGTAACTTGATAAACTGAAGATTAGAAGTAAGAATTCTCTCATTATCCCTTATGTGTAATTGGTTAAATCTCTTAAGATGCTTGTAAGGACTATATAAATGCCCAAAGGTATAAGTAAACCAATAAGAAAGTTCAAACTGGGTAGAGATACATCCATCATGAAGGTTGGAAAATAAAGAGGTGGCATCGCCTTGAAGTGAATTCATGAACAAAAGAATGCAACTATCATTATTATTTACTCCGAGAATGGTGCAAGCATTCAAAAACAAATGAAGATGTTCAACTATCATAAGAGTTCCATCACCATGAAAGAGAGGCAAATGGTTCTTGAATTTGTGAGGTAAATGATTACCTGGGTGAGCGAACTTCAAGGGAATGGGCACAAACCAAGGGGAATCGTTTAGATCTTCTTCAAACTCAAACATGCCATACTTGTGAATGACCTTCCTTGGGTTAGTAGCTGAAACCATAGGGTTACAACCACCAAACGAGCTTCCAATCAGTTGAGACATCGAGGTCTAGGAAAACTAAAAATAAAATTGAAAGAATTAAAACAAAAACTAGGAATTAATCATTGAACGGTCGTCCCCAGTATGGTTGCCAAAAAATATGTTGACGTCAAGATACTAGAGAGTCTCCAACATCAACATTTTCAACCTCCCACAGGGCTAGGTGTGAATAAGCGGGAATATCACCTTAGGATTAAAGCCCTAGAAAAGAATGTGCATTGAACTCTAGGCCAGTTTTCCCCTAACCTATAGTCCAAGCATGAATTCCTTTTTCTTGTAATTTAACTTTTTAACAGTATTTAATTTTTATGCGATTTTATAATTTATTAATTCTATGTGGAGTTTATACTTTTGGAGTGACAAAATTAAACTTAATAAAGGAAATGCAAATAATAAAAATAGAAAGGAAATGATTTTTTTTTTTTATTTTAGCAAAAAATAAAAATAAAGCAAAGTTAACTAAACCATAGAGAAAAAGTTTATTACATAACATTAGTTTGAAGAATATAGAGAAATAACATTTTAATGATATAACATTTTTATATTTTCATTTAGAAGTTAGGATGTAACTAAAACATAATAAAATCAAAATAGTAAGAAGTAAAAAGGTTTATACACATTAAACTAGTTAATGAGTAAAACATATATACATGATCTTTTACAAAATAAACATGTTTTGTTTGTCTTTTTATAATTTTATCTAAACTTTTTTATGTTTCTGAATTCGAAGTGTTAAATTAATAAAGATGAGGAAAATTGAGGATTTTAAAGAAAGATCAAGAGATAGTTCAGAGTGAGAAAGAAATGATTTTCATTAAAAAGGATTCTCATACAAATTCATAAATCTAAATCTGCAAGTCTCTGCATAGACTAGGGCGAGGTATATGGTATTTAGCCCCTCTAGACACAATGTACAATAGAAAAACCATGCATGAAAAAGAAAAAGAAAGCTGAGCCAAGAAGGAATGGTGCCATGGTGGTGAATCACAAGGAGAAAACCTGCATATAGAAATTGATTAGCGCTAAATCAAATCAAGCCTTAATACAACAAACTAACAAGTAAATATTTACCTTATGAAGGCCAACAAGCTCAACCTTGTTTATCGTTTTCATTGCTTCGCAAGACCACCTCCTGCTGATGACCCCGTAAATCTCCACTGAAGATGTAAGAAAAGAATGAAATGAAATAGTCCTCACAACACTCCCTGCATACTATTCTCTGAAATTTCTGCCAAAGTTCTCTCTCAAAATTTTCTCTAAATTTTCTCCTTTGGAAATTTCTATCTTCCGAATTTTTTTTTCTCCTGAATGGTTGCGTGTTGCTTTCTTTTATCTCCTTGGGTAAACGGTTCTTTTAGTTAAACAATTTTATAAATGATTTTTAATTGTCAAGGAAATTTCTTAATATATCATTAAACTAATTTTTGTTATCTCTGTATCATTCATTTGTGTTTTCTTAAATAGCGTTTATAATTATTTTCCATCGAATATTCCAATTTGTTAATTGCAAAATTTCACGACATAAATGGAAAGCATTTCCAAAATGTGAATTTTTATGCTCCTTGGTTGTGAGTGTCTACATAGGCTTTAGAAGATAATTCAAGTTCTTTCAGTGAAGAAGATTCAATGTATTGTAACTCTATCTGCAACTTGAAGCCCTGCCTCTGCCCAATCTAACTCAGTTGTCTGGAAAAATTTAGTAGCTTGCAGGGAACGAAACAAGTATTTCTCCCTTTGAGATTTTGGAGGTCTGTGATGAAGTTCACATAACATTTTAGGAGCTTCTGATATCTCACATGAACCTTCACTGGATATGTGGGAGGACAATGTTCCTTGTACCAATCATAAACAAGAGGAATATCTTACGCTTGTTGCATACGACCTGGTCGCATATTGAATGATCATGGAAAAAACAATAATGAAATACTTGCATCTATTGTATTGGCTCTCGTATACCGCTCACTTTCATGAGAATCATAATCTCCCCACCGAAGTTTCACATAGACCAAATATTTATTTCTTTCTTTCCGATCAAAAACATCCTTAGACTCTTCCACGAGGTTGGGCTTGCACGTTGGCCATTTATCTGCTGACAATGTTGGAATTTTTCCATGCATGAAAATTCCAATCAAATTCAACTTCACTTAAAAACCCACATGGCACGATTGATGGTAGGATACCATGAAAGTGTAAATCGATGATTGGGAATTTTATTCAACCTTGATCTCAGTGCATTCATAAGCCTTTTGTAAAGTTGTAGGTGCCTCCGAGGATGAACCGATCAATGTCTTCTATCGTGGCGAATACAAAAATTGTAGCCAAACTTAGGACTTCCACATGGTTTTTCCCACCTTCTTTTACATTTAAATCTGAGTCTAGAAGCATAAATCCATTTTGCTATGCGTTGTCATCTTTGTTTCCAAGGAAAGCAGTCAAAATATCACCAGATGCAAAGCAACGAGTAGTGTGAGGATATCGTGGGTATCTGGCAGTATCAATAGCATTAACATGACCTGATACTAGTCATCACATATAAATGAACTTTATGCCTTTCCATGGCATTGAATAATACCTCCCATAGTGCGGAATAGTATAAGGATAATACCAGAAATGATAATTTGAGAAGTGTGATAGTCATACTTTGCATGGTTATTGAAAATATGAACAAACAACTGTAACAGTTCAATCAGGTGGATCATAAACATAAATAACAATGGAAGTACATTTTGAACCTAAATCTACTCACTTGGCATTGAACTCCCCGTGGTAACCAAGTTGATCATGTTATTGACCATAGGAATGATGCCCAATGAAGCAATAAGTAAAACTAGAGTGTGATTGCCCATGCACAATTAACGTTCTTGTTGAGTATAGATTAATCAATTAAATGATTAAGTGAATGCACTTGTGTGTAACCCAAAAAAATAGGTTGTAATGTGGGTGTCTTGATTGAGCTCTTAGCTAGGCACTACAATTGAGCCAGATGTCATGTACATGTACTACATACAATTAAATGAGTGTACAATGATAATTTCATTGTTCTTCATTTTGATTAGCAGAAGGTCTGTGGTTGTTCCTATGTGAATATCTCAACTGGAAATCCTGGTCATTTGATTTCAACATTGAGCTAATACTAACATGAATTCCTCTTCTTACCAACTACTCATATCAAGGCTTTATATGCTTCTCCAAACCACAGGAAGACAACAATCTCTTGAAAAGAGTGTTTCATTACATCAACAAGATAATTATACTTGGGCCTCAAGGAACCTTCAATGTTCAACCCAAACATAGGGGGGAAAAGTACAACAATGTGTGCTACCTGTGTTTTTAGAGTCCCACTTATTAAAAGAATTTGAATTTAGGACGTAGACTTTTTCAATGTTACAACAAAGAATTTGACCATTTCGAAACAACACCATTTCTATATCTGTGTCTTGGTCTAGCCCAACTGATTGAAGAAACTCTACCATAGGCTTCATCGTTTCCTCATAGTTAAGACAAATAACCTTTTCAAAATAATAAAAATGTTCTTGCGTGATATGATATCCAAAGACATCTTCCTTGTAGCAGCAGTTCAGTGGGAGCAAGAACCATTTTTTCGCAATCTTTTATGTAAAATAAGGGGAAGCCTGGCTACGATTTGTCGGCTAAGTACTGTTGACAAAAATCATCATCAAAACCCATGACCATACGTAATGGTTGAGCCATTTACTCCTAGATCAAATTCACACTAATGTTTATAATCATGACCAATACTTAACTAATTCTCATTTTATTTTAGACACCAAAACATGCTTTGAGATTTAAGATATTCATTAACTTCCTACCCATAAATCACTTTGTTGGAGATGTATTTATTAATAGAGCTCACTAAACCTACTTATCTAATTCTCATTAGATTTTAAACACCAAAACATGCTTTGAGCTAAGATATGTCATATCATATCTATTCACATTAAAACTATAAGAAAGATAAACTCTTTGATTTAGTTGTCATGTGATGTTGTAAAAGATCCAATCCCTATATCCATGTATTTAACCTTTACTATATAATATTATTCTTTGTCAAATCCATGACCATAGGTAATGGTTGAACCATGTACTTATAATGGCATAACCAATACTTAAATAATTAGGTAATGGTTGACCCATTTACTCCTATTAGATTCACACTAATGTTTTTAATGGTGACCAATACTTAACTAATTAGGTAATGGTTGAGCCATTTACTCATAGATCAAATTCACACTAATGTTTATAATCATGGCCAATATTAAACAAATTCTCATTTGATTTTAGACACCAAAACATGCTTTGAGATTTAAGATATTCATTGACTTCTTACTCATAAATCACTTTATTGGAGATGTAATTATTAATAGAGCTCACTAAACCTACTTAACTAATTCTCATTAGATTTTAAACACCAAAACATTATTTGAGCTAAGATATGTCATATCATATATATTCACATGTAAAACTATAAGAAAGATAAACTATTTGATTTACTTGTCATGTAATGTTGTAAAAGATCCAATCCTTGTATCCATGTATTTCACCTTTACTATATAATATTACTCTTTGTCAAACCCATGACCATAGGTAATGGTTGAGCTATTTACTTATAATGGCACGATCGATACTTAAATAATTAGGTAATGGTTGGGCCATATACTCCTACATCAAATTCACACTAATATTTATAATCATGACCAATCCTTAACTAATTCTCATTTGTTTTAGACACCAAAACATGCTTTGAGATTTAAAATATTCATTGACTTCTTACCCATAAATCACTTTGTTGGAGATACAATTATTAATAGCACTAAACCTACTTAATTAATTCTCATTAGAGTTTAAATAGTAAAACATGCTTTGAGCTAAGATATGTCATATTGAATATATATTCACATGTAAAACTATAAGAAAGATAAATTCATTGATTTAGTTGTCATGTGATGCTGTAAAAAATTCAATCCTTGTGTCCATGTATTTCACCTTTACTATATAATATTACTCTTTATCAAACCCATGACCATAGGTGATGGTTGAGCCATTTACTCATATCAGATTCACACTAATATTTTTAATGGTGACCAATACTTAACTAATTAGGTAATGGTTGAGCTATTTACTCCTAGATAAAATTCACACTAATGTTTATAATCATGACCAATACTTAACTAATTCTCATTTGATTTTAGACACCAAAACATGCTTTGAGATTTAAAATATTCATTGACTTCTTACCCATAAATCACTTTGTTGGAGATGTAATTATTAATATCACTAAACCTACTTAATTAATTTTCATTAGATTTTAAACACCAAAACATGTTTTGAGCTAAGATATGTCATATTGAATATATATTCACATGTAAAACTATAAGAAAGATAAACTCGTTGATTTAGTTGTCATGCGATGTTGTAAAATATTCAATCCTTATGTCCATGTATTTCACCTTTACTATATAATATTACTCTTTATCAAACCCATGACCATAGGTAATGTGTAACAAACCCTCTGTTACGACAACAAATAGTGAATTACAAAAGAGGTAAATATATAATTTTTTGAAACAAACAAACATTACGACAAGTGACATGCGTCACCACATATTTTAACAACTACACAATCAATTTCATCACAGTCAACTGAAGGAAACATCACTATTATTAAATCAACCATATCTCATAAAGATAACATAAGGAAGCTACTCACCCATGGTATCATGCATGGTTAGGACCTCCACGACACATAAGCAATGCTCAAGTCTAGGATTAATCTGATTTATTTTGACCACTTAAGGTCTCAGGAATGATGACTTTTTTGAGGAACAAGGAGGTATATAAATCCCCTTAATCCAATCATAAACCACAATTCAATACTAGAATTTAATAGTAAGGTATGTAATCATAACACAATCAATCTTGTTAATAAAAACAGGTAGAACAATTAACAATGTATCTATGTAAGGAATGAACAATGACATTTCGTCAATAACTGCTTATTATCTATGCTAGCTCTAAAACTTGTTAACTCGTAACACAACAAAATAAACAATAACTTAAGAATCTATCTCTTTTAAGGATGCACCACTTACGTCTTAATTAATTTGATCCGAAGTAGAAATATTCAATTATAAGGAATTCAATAAATTCATTTAGCCACTCTCTATTTAATCATTACCATAACTTATTAGTGTCTTGACATTCATATGAATCCTAGCTACAAATAGGTCAAGTCAATTTCTTATCTAATTAATGAATTCCATACTAATTTTATTGATGACAACCATAAATACTTAATTCATTTAATTCGATTAAAAATATAATTGAACTAATGACAATATAACCTTAAATAATTCACTTAATTAAAGATATCAATCGTTTAATACATCAATGATAACTCAACCAAATAATACTTGAACGTATTGTTCCTTTCCATTTTAATTTAATCTTCTTAAGTAATTATGATATGAATATTCTTGTACCTAAATTGTAAAGTAATACAAACATTTCAATCCAAAAATTTAATCATCAATCCAATCTACTTTACTTTAGTTGTAGGTAGACCTTAAATTAAAATTTCAAGACATGGAGCATTATTATACCTGCCGTGAGGCAGTGTATATAGTAATCGATTCGGTGTTTGAACAACAATTAGCATAGTCGTTGACCAATAATTTGAAGATGTTTTCCATAGTTTTACATTGGACATTTCATTTTATTAATTTTTAAAATATTCAAATTTATTCATTTGTCATTCTATTGGTTGACAAACTTAGTCTTATTCTCTCCCGACGGCGGTGGACTTCTCGACACTGAGGGAGGAAGGTTTTTAAAGCTATATCCCATTTCTTGCATGTCGCAGCCTTTGAGGAAGGTTTTTAATGTTTTATTTATTTACATTTCAAACGGAATATTAAGTTTTTTTGAGTTGGAATTTTTACATTGGCTACCAAAGGAAGATGGACACATAATTAAAATACATAGAAATAACATTCCTTTCATTGACATAAGGTCAAGAGTTAATGATAGTTCCTTTCATTGACATTTGGAATTGACATTAAAAGCCTGTGACATAAAATTAAAAACATTTAAATCTAATTAATTAAAAATGTATTGACCTATCATTTGGCATCGACCCGGACCCTAACATACAATTAAAATTAAAATCTCCTTTCTTTGTGGTATAGCAGGATTTATTAAAATTGCCTTTCTTCGTGGTATGGCAAGCCAAAGCCGAGCAAAGAAATGGTATTTATAATCCTAATATGGCTAAGAAATGGTATTTATAATCTTAATAGTTGAAAATAAATGGTATTTAGATTAGTCCAATTATTATTAATAGTTTCATTATAGAAATAATAATGAACAATAACATTAGTTTTGGAAAAAAAAAAAAAATTATGTTTAAATTTAAAATATTAAAAAAATAAATTTCATTAACCACACAAGAACATTTTAAAATATAAAATAACAAAATTATAAGTATAATTAATTTCTTTTATAATTTTTTCTTTTACTTATATAATTTACTATTTTGTAATTTTGTACTTGCATAGTTAAATGGATCAATGATGATAACTATAAGATTGATTCATAAATTTCATAAAAAATCAAAGCGAAAGAAGATATTAAGAACAACTTCCTTAGATTTTTCATGTCTTAGGATGTTAGGCACTTGGCAATGTAGAAGCTTAAAGAAATCAAACAAATTCCAGGAGAAACAATGTGTGAGTATGACAAAAGATTTAAATATTTGTTCAGTGGTATGTTGTAGGATTATTACAGAAAATTAGAGCACCGTTAAGAATGTATGACATGAAAATGTGCGAAGAAGCCTTGAAAAAGGTTCAATATATATAAACAAATGATAAAGGATCATAGACTTCCTCTTCAGTTGAAAGAAGATTAGAAGAACAGATAGAAATTTTACAATAATATTTAAAAAACATGAACATCAGGCGAAATGAACTTTGGTGCACCCTTTGTTCAAATGAAGGGCACACAAAGGAATGTTGTAAATTTAATGATGCACTAGATAGAGATACCAATGTCTGTTAAATCCAACTCAAAATTTACTACGACATTTGTCAATCTTTAATAAATCATAGCACTAGAGAATGTTGAAAAATGTTAGATCAAAGTGGTGCCATATTTGTGAAGAAAATAACCACACAATGCAAGAGAACATGACACATCAACTGGATCTAGTTAGCTTATGATTATCATAGGCTATTGGCATGCCTCCACTCTTTCTTCCACATTATGTATATTTCTACCTTGTACAATATTTTACTGCAAATAGAATTTCAATAAAAGAACAGAAATATAGAATGGAAAATATACACATTACACAGATATTTTTCCCATGGAAACCCAAACCAGAAAAACCAGCATATTCTATATTCATTCATAGTGATACATTATTTACAATACAATAGACATATATGAGACAATGACATACAATACCCTAAGCCAATGAGATGGATTAGTCAACAACCCTAATTCTTTAACTGGAAATATAAAACCATCGACAAAAACCATGTGCTGAAAAACCGCCCAACAATGGACATGCAAATCGAGGCGACACAAAAAACAAGGCAAAAATGCGACATGTTTCTCGAGGAAACAAAAATTTCTCAGGGACGTTGCCTTCGAACCCCCCTACGTGCTCGATGCAATGTAACAGACACTAAAGCTAGTTGTGCAAAGAATATAACATGTTATGTATCTATGTTTTTTGGTCAACTTGTTATTTGATAATATTATCAAGAAGTAGGGGGGAAATATAAATAGAACAGAGGGCGTTAACAAACATCTTCAAAGATGCAAAAACCACCACTAAATAATCATAAGAACAAGGTCTATGAGTAGTTTCTTATGCAGATCTTACCTACAAAACCAATGGGCAGGGCAGGTCCAAGATCAACCATGTTGTAGGGAGTGAGTTGTTTTTTTGAGCCTCCTTGCTTACTCTTCACAGCTCTTCTTTCTTCTAAGAAGTTGTGGAACCTATGGCATCAAAGTGGAGCAAAGAAGGAATGATGGTTGAAACTTTGAAACCCTCACTTCGTTTATGTGTGTGGAAGCCTTTGGATGTAGATGGAAGAGGGATTTACTGTTGAGTAGGACTCATGACAATGGCTCACCTTTTCCTGAGATGTCTCTCTTTCGATTGCATTGCAACCAACACTTAGGACTGCAGCAAAACAAAGGGAATATTCTTTCATATCATTTATATCTAATTCAAATGGGTATCAAAGCAATAGGAAATGGCTAGGGACTAACAACAAAAATAAATCCCATGTTTGCACCAACATAATTGTTATTCCTTCAAGAGCTCCAAGGAATTCCTTGGCGAATCAAAAACTTCCTTCCAAGCAAGTGGTGGTGAGAAGCTCGAGTTATTTACTAATTCATAGAGGAGTTGAATTCCATGCTCTAGGATCAACCCTTCCATAGTGGTTAATTGTCCCATCCTCAGGGAATGAGCCAGAGGAAGGATTATTTACTTTAACGCTCTCATATAAATAACTAGTATCAGATATGTTGCTTACCTTGCTACTTGTGTTGGTGTCATACTTACTACCATTGGTAGATCATACGCTTGAACTGGTTTTGCTACTGCTGGATATGGTAGTTGATAAGATACCTGTGTTGCTACTGCTAGATAAGTTGATGCTAGGTCTACTACTGGTGTTACTCGTGATAGGTCGAGAACTGTTACTACTAGTGCTTAATAAACTGCAGCTCAATGTATTGGTTAAATGAATGGATCTGCTTCAAGCTCTATATCTATCTTCCGATCTATATCTTGACCTTCTTTAACTACTTCTAACTCCCTAGCTTATGGCTTTGGGTCTAAAGGATATGGGTCAGAATCTTGATATAGAACGTTTGGCTTTTAATATCTATTATTAAATGCATAAGCTAGATCTTGATCTTGATATGGAAAATCTGGATCATACTCACAGAGTATGAATCATGAGTATTTTCCTTTGCTTGTCCCATTGCTTATGTTGTTGTTGGTATTCACAGGAATTAAATATGTGTTATCCATGCACTGACAGTTTTGACAAATGACATGTTCGGGAAAAACACATCCGAAAATATAAACCATCGAACCCTCTAATGTATGAAGTCACATTATTATACCTTCTATGCGGCAATGTATATAGTAATTGATTCATAGTTGAACTACCATTAGTATGGTTGTTGACTATAACTTTTTACATTTCTCCAAATTTTAACATTAGCATTAGCGAACTCATTATTTTTTTTTCTAAAATATTAAAATATATGTATTTATTATCCGATTGTCCATCCACTTCATCTCTTATTCTAACATAGGCAGATAACATCCTTACTGATCGAGATGATTTTTAATGATGTGGCTACCACAGTACAACTTACATTTATGACGTGTCACTACTGGTAACTTCTACAAGACTACCACCAATATTCCAAAATCCCAATTGTGGCTAATTTGTCTTATAACCATGACAAGTATGCCAATAGACAAATCTTGTTTATTAATGTCACCTAAATTATTAGCCTTTAACAACCCAAGACTGCTTATGATAATATAATCATAAGGCAAGAACCCTTCTTTATAGTAGTCTCACAAATCATATTATATCCAACGATTAGTACTTATTAATAAAATAGTGCAATAAGAAGTAAAATTAGAACTACCCAACATACTTACTAAAATTTAATTATTAATTTACAAAAGAATTAATTTTATATAGGCTTACAATATTTAATCCCCATCCCAAATTCACGTGAGAGTAAGGACAATACCATGAAAAGGGAATTCTTTAATCGAAGAAGCCGATCAGTAAAAATTTAAAATAAGGATATCATTGTTTTCTATTTGGCGTTAAAAAATTCCTAATTAATGGTTATACGGATCAGTTTACAAACATGGTTCAATCAAAAATCTAGATTCACATTTTTATTTTAGAGAGACTGGCACATAATTTTAATCGCTTGAATTTCAATAGTATATTTCTATCTGTGTACATAAATTCATATTTAAGGTTCTTGGTCGAACTTTGATCCACCCTGAGCATGCATATGACCGATCCTAATCATCGCACAAAATAAAAATGACCATGTAATACATGCCAAGGAAAATTTTTGTGAGTGCACCCCGATTTCATTTTATTCACACTTAGATTCCTATAATCAATCAAGAATGAAACGTTCCCTTCAAGATGCACCTATGTGCTTCAAGGGTTGACCTTGTGAGAGACTAAGGGCTTCTAAGGAATAAGGACTTTGCCTTATTGCGTGCCCCTTAGAAATCTTCATGAGGATCTGTCTTGGTCTGCCCTCACGACATTGTGGACCTCTCAAACTAGGTAATCGTTAACCTACAATTCGAGCCACGGAGGGAGTGCTAGTAGGCTTTGACAAGGATGTCATCACACCTCTTCCTCAATATCTACTTTATGTGCATGACCCATTTACTCCTTATGTGAGTCATATTAGCAAGCATCATCATCCTGCATCTATTGGAAAAACACTATCACTAGTCCATATACATAATCATACTAAATCAATCATATGACACATATGCATAAAATGAAATACTCAAACAAAAAAAAATCCACTCCCTGACTCAATCCGGAGTCCAAGGAGGTCCATTGATGCCATATGTTGGCGACGGAAGTCACCCCTAGATTGCAGCAGGAGCAGAGCTCGATGCCCATCAGTTTCTGTCATGATTTTTTTAATGGGGTGATCGATTGGAAGCCAACTCAATACGGTGTGGTTCTAACTCCGAAACTAGGCTAGGTAGGCGTGGGCAGGTGAGGTCTTAATCAAACTTCAGACAGTAAGTTGTAGTAAGGGTGAGTAGGGGGAAGACTTGTATAAGAGAAAAGCAGAGGTCTGTCGTAAACATCAGGTTCCTAACAGACTGTAGAAGAAGGCATCTAAACGTGAGATCTTCTTACATTCAAACGTAGAAAACCAGAGAAAACAACAATGCCACAATAAATCCCTTATCACAACATAATTGCCATAATCCATGTGAATCAGTCGATCACAAACTCTCTTAGCATAAGATGAAAACCAGATGGAGTGGGAAGACTGTCTGTCATTAAACAAGAAATCTTACACACCAATGCATAACCAGAGAACTAGAGTCTGTGCTAAAACTTTACAATCGGGAGCTTCGCTCTACCATCGATCATTACAAAAATGGAGAAAACGCCTACATATACTCAAAAAAAACCACAACAGCAAAAATAAGATGTTGCATTAAAAACATTGCATCTGCATGTCTTCTGACAGTCTATGCAAGCAAACTCTGGCCGATCGTGCACCCAAGACTTGGTGTCCCTTCAGCCAAATTCGGGCGGGTGTTCTTTGTCAGACGCCACCTTTACTGTGCTTGGCTCTTGCAAGTGGAGTAGCTGAGCCATTAAGTGTCGAGCTAGCGTGTGCAGACCTCCTCCGGTTGATCGAGGACTCGGCATGGATTCTTTAGAAAAATGGGTACACAGGACCCTCTCGAGTAGACCGCTTGCCAGATTATCCACACTTTGCACTTAATGCCTGAGGAGAGGTTTCAACCACCCCTTCTTGTCTTCATTTACTCCAGGCAAAAAAACTAGGATTGAGGTCGGAGCAGATGGCGCATGGAGATCATGATGATCTTTTCGAAAACTAGACTCGACGCCTTTGGCCCCTTTTGCATGGCTCCTTTCTTTCCCAAGTGACCACAGGTTGTGACCCTGTGTCTATTCCCAAAATGCTTTCGGAGTTCGCAACTGGAAGGGGTTAATCCTTTCTTATTCACATCTGCAATGAGCGAAATGTCGAGATGGCATAATTGGGCGCCACGCATCCCTCTCAGATCTGACGGCCCCGAGGCTACTTTGCGATACTGCGGGCCCGACTCTGGGTGCTTTCGACACTTTGGGATTCGAGGTTTCGAGAGGTGAAATTACAAGGAGCGCTTACTCCTCGAATTCCTGAATGCCGACATGGCACGGATGTGTGCCGCGTGTCCTTAAGATAAATGGGTGAGGTAGCATCCTCTATTTAAAAGGGGGCCCACTTCATCCATAGGCTTGCTTGACGTGACCTGGTGCTAAGTCTGAGGGCTCGGCTCCAAAGGTGCTTTCAGTGTTTTGTCGATTGGCGATTTCAGCTGTAAAGAATGGGAGGCTCCTTGTCTCCCGAAACACCGATCCGCGATACGTTGACTGGTTGCCACCTGTCCCTATTGGATCGGACAACCCAGACTTGCCCTGAACTATGGGCGCTACCCTTCGTGCTAAATCCTGGGCAACTTGACAGCCCCGAAAACCTGATGACCGTCAATCTTCTTCATCAATTGATCCTTGCCATTGAAATCAAACTACTCGCTCACTGGATTTTTAGCTCGAAATGGACTTCTTCTGTGAGCTGCGCTCGGCGCTTATGGCTGCGGCCCTTGAATAAAACACATCCGACCATCTTTCAAACCCCACTTCTATGCGTTTACACCAGAGGCCTAAAATCAGAGAGGAGAATACCCCTAAACAAGAAATGTCGCTAACGTTAGGCTCCATGGGGGATAGAGTCGTCCCTATGATGCTCTAAGAACTCATTTTGCAGTTTCAGTGCCTTGCTGTTGGGATATGGAATCAAGATCAAAACACCCCCTGCTGAAAATACAGGCCGAAAAAGTAAAAGTAAAACAAAACAAGATACATGCTCAAAAGAGCTTATTTATGTACAGTCCTAAACTATCAGAATCCTTTACATGGGGCTAGGTGAAAGAAAATTTCCACCATAGCCATTCAAGTGGCTTCCTAAATAGAAGCTCCTTCCTTCTGTCGATGATGGATAACAGACAATGTAACCAAGAGATCATAATGGTTACATCCTTTGATTCATCTTCAAGGGTTGCCGTGAAGATGGAGGTGGGCGGCTCTAAGGCATAGAGGAAATGCCACTCCATGTACTTGCTGACAGGGTCATAGAATGAGTGGCGAATTCCAGAAAATGGGTGATAGACAGCCTCCTCTGCTACACAGTTGTTCACATGTCACTGAATATCTCTAATAAGCACAGGTTGGTGGACAACTGACGTAGGCTCATTGTTCTCAGGCGGTGGCTGCTTGCTGACTGGCTCTGGACAGGAAATATTCTGCTCCTCTAGTTCTTTCTGCTCTTCTTCTTGGCTCTCCCCTAGGTCTGATTCATATTCATCATAAATAGGGACCATGGGATGGTTCTTCTTGCTGATTGGCCTTTCGGTATCTTTATAGTGATCAAATGCAGGATAAGCTTGATGCTCATCATCACTATAATATACATCAAAAAGGGGTTGTCCTTCATTGATATGACCCTCCTCCAGAACAGTGATCCCATTGAAAATTTTTGTTTCAGGGACAGTGGGACTTGCTGCTTCTGGCTGCACATACATAATCATTTTCTCTTTAATCCCAAGTAAAAATATATCATGAGAAACCCCCTGGGGGAAAAGAGAAGAAACCTCTTCCACAACTAACCCCTGTTTTAAAAAGAGGGGGTCTTCGTCATCATGAGAAGAACTGCTAGGAACATCTACTTCAACCTGATACCCAAGTGATTCATCTACCATGGACCACATTTTCTCTATAAACTCACAATTTCCACAAGAGGCATGTTGATTGTTATGAACATCTAAAAGAATAGATGCATCTGATATGATGTCAGATGCTTCCGTTCTAGGGCTAACCCAATTAATATCATTCAACACCTCCATATTTTCCTGGAAAATGCTTTCCTCCACAGTAAAAGCTTCATCATGGACCTGGTCTTCAGGGCCAGCAGAGGCTTCATGAAGCGAAGAAAACTCCTCACAACAGTTTTCAAACAAACAATCAGCTGGATAGTAGTTTTTACAAAATGAATTGAAAGTTGTATGAAAACCTGTTAGAGAGAATATGCTCACAGCAGGAAGAGATCGACACCACTCAAGAGAAGCTCCCTTCAATGAACATTTAAAGAGCTTAATCCAGACATCCTCATGTGTGATATGGTGTTGATGAATAGCCTCATGGAAGTCCAGTAAATGCTCAGTTGGTTCCTCCCAACTTGTTGCATGAAATTCAGGGAGGAAATCTTCCCATTGGTCTCTATCAGGAAGTGCATTAGGAAACCCAACTATCTGGGAAAAGTCACAAAAAGC
>ML785601.1:69568-135007 GCA_009831015.1 Picea engelmannii | reverse complement strand
TCCATGTACATTTTGAACTATTTCCATGAAAGCTCGAGCTATATTTGTAATTTCTTTAAAAGGATGAGAAAGAGAAAAAAATGGGAATACTTTGTTAGTCGATCCAATACTACCATGATGAGAGTCTTTCCTTTAGATTTGGGTAACCCTGTAAGAAAATCCATTAAAACATATTCCCAACATTTACTTGGTATAACTAATGGTTGTAGGAGACCTGGTGTCTTGATTATCTCTCCCTTATTGTGTTGGAAGACTACACATTCATACACAAACTTGTCAACATCAGTTTTAAGGCCTTCCTAGAAAAAATCCTTCTTGATCATGTGGTATGTTTTCAAGAATCTTAGATGTCCTCCTATAGGAGAAGTGTGCAATTCCAGAAGGACCTTTTGTTTGAGTTGGGAATTATTACATAAATATAGGAGATCATGATACCACAACAAATCATTCTTCCATACAAAATTATTTAATGAATTGGGGCCCTCTTGTAGGTGTTGAATGATTTGGCATACCTCTTGATCTTTCTTCCATTCTATCATTGCTTCTTCCACCCAGTCAGATTGCATAATAGAAATAGCACATAGTGAACCTTTTATTTCTTCTTCTTTCCTTGAAAGGGAATATGCCACAACATTGTGTTTTCCTTTTTTGTAGTTAATTTCAAAGTCATAACCTAGAATCTTTGTAACCCATTTTTGTTTCTCTTTTGAAGATAACCATTTCTCAAATAAAGTACTTCAAACTATCATGATCTATTTTTACTTTGAGGTGTCTTCCTATTAGATAAGAGAGCCACTTCTTAATTGCATGTAGTATGGCCAACATTTCGTTTTCATAAATGGGTGTGAGTAATTTTTTCCCTTTAATTTGGCTGCTTTGAAAGACAAAGGGCCTTCCCTCTAGCATTAAAACTGCACCAATGCCATGACATGAGGCATCACACTCCACAATACATGTTTTCGTGAAGTCAGGAGTTCGCGAGGAAAAAATTTGTACACATAGCCTCCTTAAGCTTTTCAAAATCTTTGGTTGCTTCTTGAGTCCAAGAAAACACTTCCTTCTTTAATAATGATGGTATAGGTGTTGTTATTTGACCATAGTTCTTGACAAACTTGCAGTAATAACCTGACAATCCTAAGAATCCTCTATGTTTCTTCAAGGTTTTGGGAATTGGCGGTTCCCTCATAGCTTTAATTTTGTTAGGGTCCACTTTTACACCTTCATGAGATACAATATGACCCAAACATTCCACTTCTTCAACCCCATGTTTAACTTATGCTTATACTGAGAGGGGGTGGGGGTAAATCAATATAAGATATTTTTTACTTTAAATGAACATTCATCAATCATTCATTAACTTTAAAACAACAAATGCATGTATACTCAAATCATAGTACACTAAGTTTAATTGGAAACCCTTGTGGGAGAAAAGCACACAAATTATCTTTATAAATGTCTATAGGAACCAACCTACTGTTACAAATCTTGTAGGCACCAACCTACTGTTACAAATATTGTAGGTACCAACCTACTAGATACACCAATCTCTTCATCTAAGAACCAACTCAACAAGATAATGTGTAGGCACCAACCTACTAGAGACACCAATCTCTTCAATTGAGCACCAACTCAACAAGATATTGTGTAGGCACCAACCTATTGGAGACACCAATCTACCCAACTGAGAACCAACTCAGTAAGACTTGTATGTGATCCAATATAATTTATTTGTACACATAGTACTTCTCACTTCACCATAATTCTTCATACTTCATGCATTTCACATCATCATCATACCCTTAACTTTCATTGATCCAAGAGGATCTAAGGAACGTTCATAGAGGTCTAGGATGATCCGGAACACTCATAGAGGTCCCAGGGGATCCAAAAAATATCAAAATTAGACCATCAAAAAAATTTGTGAATAAGACATCAATGCGTAGAGCTCATCGCCAGATTTCCAACGACGCAAACGACACCTCAACCGAAGCTCGTATGAAAAAGTTATGGGCAGACAAAGTTTGAGTCAACCAAGGTCAAAGTCAAAAGTCAAAGGGGTAAAAAGGACACATGTCATGTCCATAAAGTGACATGTGGTAAGACAATAGAGGTGGCATGGCCATACCCCAAGGTGCCACATGGACTGATTGTACAACTAACTGGACAACATAGGTGGTTCAATCACAGGTTGACAAGTGGCATCGAGGTGGTCTTATGATGTAATGACATGTGGCATTGGATAGACAATGAGAGGCTTCCACGTGGTAGCCCCTCATTGGACAATATTGGTTATGTTGTGTAAACTTATTATGGAGTCTGGGAGAGTCGACCCGATGACCTCCCTAACCTCTAAGTCTTAACAAAGCTCCAACAACTATCGCACCACAAGGTAGAACTTAACATGTATATGACATATATTATATTTACATTGTATTCAAGTTTCATTTGAGGAAAGAAAGGGCCCCAGGGATATCCCCCAACCCCTCGTCTTACCCTATACCACACGAATTGAGCCTTATTCTGGGAAGCTTAACACTTATGCATGGGAGTTATGTTAAATGATATATGTTATAACCATATATAAAATATGGTTATAACATATATAGCCATATGTTATATAATATAACCAAAAAAACAAACGAATCATAAAAAATTATATGCCATGCGTAGAATTGAACCCGGACCTTTGCTATAATAGCGGGTGGTTTTAACCTCTAAGCCAACGACTCCACATTTGTCGGAGATTCCCACTAAAATTAGTAA
Organism: Picea engelmannii; assembly: GCA_009831015.1. Classification (NCBI taxonomy): domain Eukaryota; kingdom Viridiplantae; phylum Streptophyta; class Pinopsida; order Pinales; family Pinaceae; genus Picea; species Picea engelmannii. Next base: position 132,244 of record ML785601.1, on the reverse strand, counting down.
ATAAGTTGCAGCCAAATGTAGAGGATGTTTTGGAGGACGTCCTATATAATGGAAATGCACCCCAATGTTGTACACACACTCTGAGGTGCATTCATTCCAATGAGAGCACGGATACCGAGGAGGTGCTAAGTTTTTGGCATTATCTCATTTTGCATGCCATAAGGTATTTTGTCCGAAGGTAGTAAAATTTATACTCGTTGGATTTGTTTTTCTGCAAGGAATATGAATTTGTAGTTTATTTTGTAATCATAGGACATCTGTAAAAGTATTATATCATTTTGTCATGTATGAGACCCATAGTCTCGTTATACATGTAAAAAAAGGATTTTTCGGCCCCTATTCATAATTTGTCCGATTTTATATCAATTTTGCACAATTTTTCTCAAAGAATTCAACGGTGTACTTTGTTTATGCATTTGAGCAACATATTTTCAGAGTGTCTTCAAAATTGTGTTTATGTAAGCCTATATTGTAATGTCATTTTGGAATTTTGAGATGATGAAGAACAATCATGGTATTTAAAGGGACTTTGAAGATGCAATGATGTATACCATTTACATATGTATTTGAGTTCTTTTATTTTCTGTTGTGTCATCTCATTTATATTTCAAGTTATTCATCAGTATTAATGAAGTTTATTGATAAGTAAGACATTCACGTGATATTTTGCAAATAGTCAAGCGATCTTCAAGTTCCCGAATCTGGTCAGATGTGTATGTATATTGACATCTAAGGATTCTTTGGGATGAATTGGTATTAGAGTTTGTTTATATTTAAGGATTAAGTTGGTACCATAACTCGTTTGGTATTTTTAGATCATGTGGTATAAGAGCTAGTTTTGATGTGTATTTGCAAGTGAATTCTTATGAGGTCCAAATCTAATCTTTTTGAAGGATCGTTTGAAGAGTACATTCCTGAGATTGGTTCGAGGCATGCATTTAGAAAACAAGAAATGTCTTCAACAAAATACATGGATTCTTCTAATCCAAATCCTTTCGGTACTGAAAAGGCATTATTTTCTGCGTTCATGGGAATGAAGGCAATGGTGGAAGAAAAGTATGAGGATTGAAACAAGGCCAGGGGAACCCGTGGTAAAGGCAAAAGGAATCCACATAACTTCGAGAAGCAATTGAAGGGTAAAGAAAGGAATAATCATACATGTTATCATTGGGAGAAGAAAGGGCATGATGAGAATCATTGTTGGAAGTTGCATATAGAATTTAAGCCAAAGTGGGCTTATCCTAGAAAGGGTAATAAGAAGACCACGACCATAGTGCAGGATCTTGGATCAGATTTTGAGGATGAAACCAAGGTTGCAACTATGGGCATCAAAGGTAAATCTTCTGTTGCAAATTTCAATTCACGTACTTCTTCTTCAAAATCTAATGTTATCCTTGATGGAAGACAAAGAAAAGAACTATTTTGGTTATGAGTTATCTCAAAACACACTAAGAATGATACACTTGTTGATAGTGGATCAAAAGTGAATATTATTTTAGACCAATTTGTTCAGATTTTTGGATTGGAAACTAGGCCTCATTCAAGACCGTATCCTTTGGGATGGATTTGTGATAATGCTCAGGTACAGGTAACTAAACAATGCAAGTTACAGTTTGTGATCACATCCAGTTTCATTGACGAGGTATAGTTAGATGTGGTTCCACTCAACATTTGAGGGATGATTTTGGGAAGTCCATACTTGTATGAGAGGAAGGCCATTTTCTACAGGGAACATAACAAGTATCATCTTTTCAAGGATGGAATTGACTTTATTGTGAGAGCTCATCGGATGAAGACTAATTTGACAATTGTCACTACAAGGCACATGCTAGATAATTCTAGTATCCAAGATCCAAATATACAACCTACGATTGAAAGTAACACATGTCCTTTGGTTGATGTTTCTCCTGTAAAGAAGGGAAGATATGTTGATGGTTCATTCTCTTTCACATTTGTATATTCAGTTTTGTTGTTCATTTTATTACTAATCAGTGGAATATGGTTAGCTACTGCAACAATGAATGAAATAGTTTGTGAATTTAAGGGAATGGTTAACTTTATCAACAATGTTGTTTTAGTCTTTATTATTATTGTGATGAGTTAGGTGCTCGTTATCCAAGCGGAAAGGATGAATGATACTAGAAAAGTGAGGTGAAAGCATTCTCACTTTATTTTTGAATAAACCTCTTTTAAGAGGCATATAAAGGTGCATGCTATAAGAATATTTAAATACTATGTCATGTTCATATGGAGTTATACCTTGAACAGAAGCAAGGTAGGTACATATGATAAAAATACAAGCATAATTATTTTTCAAGGCAGAAGCGACAATGGACATAGTATTAATTTAGGGACTTCTACATATACATCAAGAAGAACAGAGAGTCCAAATGGGCAAGGCATATATCAACATTCGACTTGGTTTCATATTGGTCGAGATAGACTATCTTCAGAAGACAAAGATGGGAGTGGATGTTGAAATACATGATACATGTATTGCATAGATTTAATGAACATGATTTTTGTAGTTTGGACATTTATGAGCAAGAACCAGAGCTATATATATCATATTAGCTATAGTTCCAGAGGCTAGAGTTAGAGCCATATTCCAGAGAAGAAGACAAAATTACATCGATCTAGTACCTAAGATCGAACACCCAAGATGAAGACTTATTTCCAAAAGAATTAGCAAGATGGAAGAGTGAATTATCATCTCTAAATTATTGAATATCTATACTTTTGGAGGTCCAAAAGTTCTTCAGTGGGAAGGTGTGATCCAAGAGGATATAAGGAATGTTCACAGAGTTCTAAGAGGATCTTGAATGCTCATAGAGGTCCCAAGGGATCCATAAAAGCTCAAAATTCTACCATCTCAAAATTTCTTGAAAATGACATCAATATGTAAAGCTCATTGTCAAATTTCTAATGGTGAAAATGACACCTCAAAAGGAGCTCGTATGCAAAAGTTATGGGCAATCAAAGTTTGAGTCAACCAAGGTCAAAGTCAAAAGTCAAAGGGGTAAAAAGGACATGTTTCAGGTATGTACAGTGACATGTATGTATAGGTGATGTGGCCACACCCCAAGGTGCCACGTGGACTGATCATACAACTGACTGGGAAACACAAGTGGTTCAATCACGGGTTGACAAGTGGCATCCAAGTGGTCTAATGATGTAATGAAACACGTCATTGGATAGCCAATGAGAGGTTGCCACGTGGAAACCTCTCATTGGCTAATATTTTTATGTTGTGTAAAATTATTATGGAGTCTAGGGAAATCAACCCGATGGCTTCCCTAGTCTCTAAGTCTTAACAAATCTCCAACAACCATCGCACCACAAGGTAGAACATAACATGTATATAACATATATTATATTTATGTTGTGTTAAAGTTTCATTTGAGGAAAGAAAGGGGTCGAGGGATAGCCCCCAACCCCTGGTCTTACCCTATACCACACAACCTAAGCCTTAATCCGAGAAGCTTAACACTTATGCATGTGAGTTATGTTAAATGATATGTGTTCTAGCCATATATAACATATGGTTATAACATATATAACCATATGTTACATAATATAACCAAAAAAACCAATGAATTACCATATATAAAAAATTGTATGCCATGTGGATAATTGAACCCAGACCTCCGCTATAATAGTGGGTCGTTTTAACCACTAAGCCAACGACTCCACATTTGTCATAGATTCTCGCTAACATTAGTAAATAAGTTGCAGCCAAATGTGGAGGAGGTTTTGGAGGACACCCTATTTAATGGGAACACACCCCAATGTTGTACACACATTCAGAGGTGCATTAATTCCAATGTGGTCATGAATCTTGATGAGCTACGGACTGTCTTGAAGTGCATGCAAGTGATCGCTAAGTTTTTGGCATTGTCTCGTTTTATGCGCCATTTTTTCCGAAGGTAGTCAAATTTATACTCGTTGGATTCATTTTTTTGCAAGGGTTATGAATTTTTAGTCTATTTTGTAATCATAGGTCATATTTAAAAGTCTTATATCATATTTTCATGTATGAGACCCATAGTCTCGTTATACATGTAAAAAAAGGCTTTTTCGGCCCTTGTTCAGAATTTGGCCGATTTTATATCAATTTTGCACGCTTTTTCACCAAGAATTAATTGATGTACTCCATTTCTGCATTTGAGAAGAGGATTTTTGGAGTGTCTTCAAAATTTTGTTTTTGTAAGCCTATATTGTAACGTAATTTTGGAATTTTGAGATGATGAAGAACAAACATGCTATTTAAAGGGACTTTGAAGATGCAATGATGTATGTCATTTAAATATGTATTTGAGTTTTTTTATTTTCTTTCATTTCATCTCATTTACATTTCAATTTATTCATCAGTATTGAGGAAGTTTATGGATAAGTAAGACATTCACATGATATTTTGCAAATAGTTAAGCGATCTTCAATTTCTCGACACTAGTCGGATGTGTATGTATATTAACATCTAAGGATTCTTTGGGTTGAATTAGTATTAGAGTTTGTTGATAATTAAGGATCAAGTTGGTATCATAACTCATTTGGTATTTTCATATCATTCATGTTCCAACACGTATCATTTCTTCATACCCTAGACATAGCTTCAAACCCTAGTCAGATTTAGCCTTCATACCCTAGCGAACCTCATAGCATCATTCCAAGAATATAATTCAACATTGCAACATCTCAACCTAAAAATAATGCACTTTGCAGTGTCATAGACCTTAGTCCCTCATAGAGCACCCTTAAAACTCCAAGAAAAATCATCTTGCACACCTTTAGACCCCAAGAATACTCCCTAGCTCCTTTTGCGCACCTCATATCTCTTCTGCGCACTTGTACTTGATCTTCTTCCTTGGATTCTCTTCAAATGAATTCTCTTTAAATATTTTTATTTTTTATTTTTTGAAAAAAAGTATTTCCATTTTTATTAACCTAACTAATAAATCTTTGAATTGGAATCTAAAAACCTTTGCATTTGAAATAAAATTTATTCTCTTGTTTATCACATTTTATTCTTTTGTTTATATAGAAAAGAAATAAAGTAGAAATACCCCTTTAACGATTAAATATCTATGGGTATCCCAAATATTTTTTCTAATTTTTTGGTCATGTAATTTTTAAGATATTGTCATTTTTTTCTAGGGGCTTTTACTAATGGGGAAAACGTCTATTTATTAAGTTTTGGGAAAAAATAAATTAAAAATATAATATGAAAAGAAAAATGGAAAAAATATATGATATTGGATAGAGGATTCAATGATGAATCCCCACAACCTTGCATGAAAGAGATGAGAGGATTTCACCCCTTAGTCGTGGGAAAATCCTATATAAAGGGGGTAAGATTCATAACTTTTAAGTTTTAAACCCTTTCTAGAGGCTTTACAAGTTATGAATATTGCCTCCTTTTTGCAACTATAATTTCACGGGGTGAAATCCTTTCATCTCTTTCAAGTGTTAATTTTAAATTCTATTGAGAGCTTAAGATGGAATTTGAAAGATCCTGGATTACAGATTAAATTTAACCCTTGAGCAAAGTCTTGTTGGCTTGATTTACCTTGATCAAGGTATGGACCTCGATTGAGGGATTGACCTTGATAAAGGATTTACTATAACTCAACCAATGACACAATTCACATGCTTTATGCTAAAAAAACTCAAAACGTACATGACCCAATTCACATGCTTTATGCTTAAAAAACTCAAAAAAGTACATGAAAATATACTCACATGCTTTATGTTAAGTTGACAAACTTTATGCTAAAGTTTCTAAAAACTATATAGTAAAGCTATTAATTTAACAATAGAGATGTGGAACAAGGAAAAAATGTACAAAAAAGTATTATTATAAATAACTTAATGAAGATGAAGTGTGAGAGAAGGATAAATAGAGAATGGGAAAGAGACAAGCAAAATTGAGAGAACATGACAATGTTGTGCATGGAGAGCAAAATCCAATAAAAAATGTAAGCGATGTTGGATGTAGGAAGAACCAAACCCACTAGAAAATGTATGGATTATAGTATATACACCATTGGTGAGTGTATATACCAACCCATTTGTCACCATTTAGGCCAATCTGATGGCCAACATTTGGTGCATCTAATTAGAGAGTCTTTAGGGCAGTAGATTAAAGGAAAATCAATAATTTGTAACTATGTTTTCCAAATGGATACTACATGCTCATAGTCTTGATTTATATTTCACTTTATAATTTACATATCAATATTTTTTTTTAATATTTTAACAAATGTTTTTAAGTACACATACAAAATTGATTAGATTATACTGGAATCTGACCATCCATCGCAGGAACCCATCCCCTCTCTAGTTTAAAAAATTGGAAGTTGTAGTGGTTTCCAAAAGGGTGGAAAAGTTTCAACGAATTTGGAATGAAAGTAGAAATGAATAATTTTAGGGACTTGATTTCTGATTGGATAGTGACAAAACATGCTGGTAATAAAATTACACAAAGTTTTTAGTAAAAATAAATTATTACATAGGATTAAATATTACACAAATTGGTAGATTAAACGCAAAATTAACAGAGGAAACAAAGTTGTTGGGTTTTTGAGATATTAAACATGCAAATGCACGAGAGTGTATGAAATATTGTAGAAAAACAATTCCCTTTGTTTTGGAAATCTATAAAAATCGATATCTTAGTTGCTTGTAGGGCAATTACAACTGTGGTTGTTGCACTAGGGACATCAAGAATTCAAATGGTAACAAGATTGTTGGAACAACATGCTTTCTAGTAGTTCATCACACCTTTGGATCTTCTAGAGATAGTTGGTTGGTGGTTGACTAGAAGTGTTGACTAGGGGGTCAATTGAGGAGCCAACTAGGAGACTAACTAAATATTTGATTGGTTGGGCAATTAGAATAAAACAATCGATTGGGGCATATAACAAAATAGAAATTAAGGAGGCCGTTATGTTCTCTAACCAATCTATGTGGACCTTGTCTTCCTCACTTCAAGGGAGTTCGTTACATCTTGGTGTTATCTAAGCTGACCCTATGGGTTTATCTAAGTTTGTAATGAATCATGTGTTGTGTACTGAAATCCATTGGTTTCTTACATTTCTTTGTATGTTGATCTATTGTCCGTTGGGCATAAGTGTTGTAATGGTGTATTTAGACACCACATATATCTTGGAATACTATCTCTCTGATCTACCTAATCCTCTAATTCTCCAACATGGTAACAAAGCTAGTACCATGGGTAAAATCATGTATGTGGGTGTCTATTTTGCTTGTTTTTTGAGAAAAAAATATTATATTTTCACAAATTCTTTTCCAGTAAAGAAAAGTTTTTTTTTTTTAGAATTTCACTTTATAGTAAAAACAAAACTTGTCAAGAATTTTGTTATCTTTCTATTGACTATTTTTCAAAATTCTTTTATTCAGATCTTATATGTAAACTTAGCAATTGTTTGATAGTATGTTCCTTAAAAATGAATCGAATGATAATGAGTTATGTTTTTCCCCAACAATGTATCCATTATTAAACTTTTGTTTTTGACAAATGAAATATGCTGCAACAATCTATAGAGACTCTATTTTATGCTGACTATAGTTTTGAATCTAATGGATGAATATTATAATTTCTACAATTTTTTGAAGTTGACCAATTTGAAAAAGTTGCATATTTTGAACACATTTTTTACCCATCATGTAATTTTCTTAATTTTTACAAAAAAGGAAAATCTAAAAACACCCTTTTGAAGAGGACAATCTAAATCTCATTAATATAAATTTCCCATAATTTTCCACTGTGCATTTGTACAGATATGGATTTTTCATTTCAGTGAATCATAATGTCACCTAAAAATATTATGCAATGATGTTTTTGAAAAGTTAATTAAAAATAGCTAAAACAATGAAAATGAATATGAATTATATCGAATGAAAGTAGATTCAATTCTAAAAATGTTGGTATTAGTTTTGAAACTAAATTATTTGTATTTGCAGGAGTCCACTACCTCTAAAGTTGAAGTAAGTTGGAGAGAATTGAGAGTTTTATGTAAACTATCCCATTTGCAGGTTTTCGGTCGAAAAAATTAATTTTTCGGCCCAAAGATGTTTTCTAACGGAAGTCGTAAGAAATAAATGGACTTTCAATCTTTTGGTTGAAAAGTTATGTTTTTGGCCAAAAAGGTGGTGTCAAAATTCCGTCAGCCGGAAAGAAACGAAGGGACACATCATTTGGCGTATTGTTTGGCATGAAATCATATAAACATGCTTTCGGCCAAACTTCTTTTGCACAATTCATTCCCTCACTTCATATGTTCTCTTATGTGGAGCCACTAAAGAGAAAGAAACGAAGGGATGCATCATTTGGTGTATCATTTGGCGCAAAATCATATAAATATTCTTTCGATCGAACTTCTTTTACACAATTCATTCCCTCACTTCATATTTTCGCTTATGTGGAGCCACTAAAGAGAAGTTTGGAGCAACATTTTTGCTATTTGGAGCAACTTTTTTGCTGTTTGTAACAAGGTTTTTGTTGTTTTTATTGGAGCAACAATTTATATAATGAAGGATTTATTGAACATTATTTTCAAGCTGAACGTTTCCATAAGCAATTCCTTACTATATCAAAGAATTTTTTTTTGAAAGTAAGTTTTGTTAAACAATTCCTATCAAACTCTTGCTATTATTTTTGAATAATTTTTTTCACAATGAAGATTTTTTGAAACAAATGTTTTTGAAGATCAAAGGTTTTTTTAAATTTTCTTTAAAATCTACTTTTTATGCACATTTTTTTTTTAAAAGCATTTTGGTTTATTGAGCAATTTTTTCCAAAACCTTTTACATTATGATTATAAAATCCATTTTTTAATTTCTTTTGAAAAAATGTTTTTGAACTATAATATTTGAGGTTTGAAATTTTATTTCATGTTATAAAATGTTGAATTTAAAAAAAACCTTTACAGATTGAATAATCATGGTCAACAAAATTTTGTGCAAGAGAAAATATGACCTCACTCGAGATGAAACTTGCCATAATGAAAAAGCGAAAGAACGTTATTGGAGAAAGAAACGAGTACGTGAAAATATTGAAGGAAGAAATGATGATGATGTAAATAGAGATTTGCACCCTAATTTTCAACAAGAAGAAGTCCAACCAGGTATGCATACATATTGTCTAGATTAAGTTTAGAATTCAAATTTAAATTATTTTTTAATATAATTGATTGTAATTTGAATATAATAATTTTCAAGAAACAAAAATAGATTTGCCTCATAACATCGATGAATTCGTTGAAACTGAAATTGAAGAAGAAGATGAATCACCTACAGGTATGTACATAAACTTAGATAATACAAAATGAACACTTGTATATTTTAGTTAATTTATGATGTGGTTTAGTTTTTTAATATAAGTTAAATTCAAATATGTAGGAGATATCATCATTGATGATGAAATGTTAAAAAATGTTGATACTTACAAATTTGGGGAGAAAAAATCTGACCATATTATAAGATATCATGTTAAGAATATGTATAATACTTTTTTCAAAGATGAATCCACAACAACACAAGATCAACTTTTGAGAAGTCTAATAAGGTCAAAAAAATTAAAAGAAGCTACATCATTATTAGGTATTCAAAAGTCGACAAAAGATATAAAGGTGAAACATAATGTCTTTGAGAATATAACTAGCGCATTAAAATCTTTTGGAAAATATTGAAACAAAGATGCCAATGTTGCACATAGAGTAATACAAACAACATTTTTCCCATCTAGCAATATAAAAGATCGTTTGACGCAACACATGGCAAAAGTGATGGGAACCTCAAGAAAAACATTGTACAAACATAGGCAATTCTGATTACAAATAGATGTAAATGATGAACTTACTTGTTGGACAATTATTTCTAGACAACCCTTCAAAGATAGACTTGTAGAAAATGTTAAAGAATTGGCCCGTAATTATTGGTTGACAAAATCTCGTGTTTCATCACATACAAGGGATGTGTTGCGACGAAGAATAAAATGAACTGAATATGAAGAACATGCAAAACATATATTGCCAATGACACAAATATAATTGCTCAATAAGTTCAAAGAAAAACACAAAGAAGTTAAAATGTTCATCAATACATTTGTGCAACAAAAACCATGGTTTGTTAGACCCATCATTGTTCGTGACACTTGTTGTTGTTGTTATCATGTGGAATTTGAGTTATATTATGACACCTTCCTTGATTTTGGTAAAACTTTATGGGCAAGTTCACCTCCTTCCACAATCTGTGGTTTTATATCCCAGATTCTATGTGAAAGAGAAGGTGATGAATTATTTTACCAAAAAAAAATGTGTTGGTGGAAATAAATGCGATCGCTATGGAAATCTTATTTTATTTCACTCCAAGTATCCTACTGATATGAATGATCAATCTTTGTCCAATATAAAATTTAATTGGAAGAGATATGAATATATCAGTGGCACTACTACAATTTCTTCAAATGTTGTTTCCAAAAGGATTGATTTGAAAGTGGATAAAATATGTGTGATAGATTTTTTGAAGAAGTTTGAGAATGAAATTTATAAATACACCAAGCATTCACATAGAGCTCGATGGAAAGAGCTACAATTAAAACAATCCCGTGAAGTGTTTCCACCAGGGATGATTTTATCTGTAGTTGATTTTGCAGAGAATTACACATTCGCTGCACAAAAAGAAATACAAACTGGATATTATCATTCTAATCAAGTCTCTATACTTGTCCATGTTCTATATAGACATTCTAAACAAAGTGTTGATAACATAGAAAGCACCAATGACAATCGACATGTTATTAAAGAATATCACTTTTATAGAAGTGATGATTGGACACACAATACACATTATGTACAACATTATTTTGATAAATTTTATGATTCATTGAAAAACCGTGGGATCGGATTTGATCGACATTGGATATGGTCAGATGGATGTGCAGGTCAATTCAAATCTTCATGATCATTCTATTGGTTGTGTCGTCTTCACAAGAAATCAAATATTACACATTATTGGAACTTCTTTGAGACTGATCATGGAAAATGAGAGAATTACGGTGCAGGGGCATGTGTAAAAGAGCACTTCGAAGGTATCAGATGAACCCTCATGTCAATTGATTTGAATCTACTTATCAGGTTTTTGAATGGTGCAAACTGGCACTAAGCCATGAAAATAATCCGTCAAAGGATGTGTGCATGTGTGTTATATATATGTTGTACACATGATATTTTTATTCACATTAAAAAATATTATTTTCAATCATGTTCAATAGAGAAAGTTAAGAAGTTTTTGTCTTTAACATGTGTATTATTGAAATTTCATATTTATATTTAAATAAATTAGTCTTAAACCATCTGCAAGTTGTTTTGGAATATTGGCATCCAAGATGTAGATAGATCAATCCCATATGAGGCTAGTACAATACATGGGACTCAAAAATTGCATTCAATTAAAACAAAACCCTTCCAAAATGTGTTTGCATTTGATAGAATAAATGAATTTTCATTTTGTTCAGTTTGCATAGAGGACACAAAATCCACAGAGATTTGTGAAAATGAAACTCAGAAATATGTTAAAGCTTGGAGACACACCGAAATTAATACAAAGGGGAAAATGCCACTTGCAAGCTTAGAGGAGATTAATGAATCAAATGAAACTATAGTGTCAATTGATGGCAATAGAGTTTTTGATCTTGTTAGAGAAGGTAATTTATGTTTCAATTGTTCAAACATATTTGTTATGATTAAACAGTGTAGATTTACATCTACTAGATATCAAAATTATGTCTTTGTTGTGGTTGCACCTGTAGACAACGATGAAAACATTGAATATTATTTTATGCGATGCATAGAAGGAAAGATGAAATTATGAGAATATTTTGATGAGAATGGTTTTATATATGAAAGAAGATCCATCATATTAAAATGCTATGTTTTTAAAGAAACCCATCAAACCAATAGTCATGTTCACTTTCAAGACTATCAGTCGGATGTCATAAGTTGTCAATATAATCATTTGGTATGGGCAACACACATAAAGTTAATAGAGGTTCAATCAAGGAAAAGATCAAAATTTAGAAAATGGAAAATGTCAAAAGTCGATCATGAACGAATAATTGAAGATGACATACCGTTACGTTTTTTTTAAACAAGTGACATTATAGAATTTTGTATTTTGCATCAAGTACACGTATATATGGATATGTAGGATTCTATAATCATCTTGTTTGGTTTATTTTTGTGTTCCATTCAAATAAGGTTATTTTTGATGAATTGTAACTTATTGATCTTTATTTACAATTTTGCACATAAAACTATATCTCAATTGGTGAATTCAATTATTAAATATTCGGGTACCCATATGTCCTCCATACCACTTAAGGAAGCTCAATAAGCTCAAGAATGGTTATAATTTCATACTATAAACATAATTAATTTTCTCATAAAACCCCTAGGCATCTATCAGATTGAAATGGTATAATATGAAAATAAACTTTCAGAGGATTGAATGCCTACTTGACTCAACATACACTCAAGTCTAATGCACTAGGAAGCTAAAAAATGGTTATAATGTCATATACTATAAACATAATTTGTTTTCTCATAATTTAACCCCTAGGAATCTATCACATTGAAATGGTATAATATGCAAATAAACTTTCATAGAATTGAATGCGTACAACTCAACATAGACTTGTGATAAAACAAGGTGTAGCATGAAACTTATATTCCCCTCCTATACCTATAACAACTCATTCACCTTTAATATATGAAGCCCCAAAAACATGTCATATCATATATATTCATATATATTCACATGTAAAACTATAAGAAAGATAAACTATTTGATTTAGTTGTCATGTGATGTTGTAAAAGATTCAATCCTTCTGTCCATATATTTCACCTTTACTATATAATATTACTCTTTTTCAAACCCATTGTTGACATCAAGACACTATAGAGTCTTCAACATCAACATTTTCAACCTCCCACGGGGCTAGGTGAGAAGAAGCAGGAATATCACCCTAGGCTTAAGGCCCTAGACAAGAATGCACATTGAACTCTAGGCCAATTTTCACCTAACCTATAGTCTAAGAATGAATTCCTTTTCCTTGTAATTTAACTTTTTAACAATATTTAATTTTTATGCGCTTTTATAATTTATTACTTCTATGTGGAGTTTATATATTTGGAGTGACAAAATTAAACTTAATAAAGGAAATGCAAATAATAAAAATAGAAAGGCAATGCTATTTTTTTTATTTTAGCAAAATAAATAAATAAAGCAAAGTTAACTAAAAGCTAGAGAAAGTTAATAAACTATGTTAGTTTTAAAGTAAAAGAAAAAGTTTATTACATAACTTTAGTTTGAAGAATATAGAGAAATAACATTTTAATGATATAACATTTTTATATTTTCATTTAGAAGTTGGGATGTAACTAAAACATAATAAAATCAAAATAGTAAGAAGAAAAAAGGTTTATACGCATTAAACTAGTTAATGAGTAAAACATATATACATGATCTTTTACAAAATAAACATGTTTTGTTTGTATTTTTATAATTTTATCTAAACTTTTTTATGTTTTTGAATTCGAAGTGTTAAATAAATAAAGATGAGGAAAACTGAGGATTTTAAAGAAAGATCAAGAGATAGTTCAGTGTGAGAAAGACATGATTTTCATTAAAAAGAGTTCTCATACAAATTCATAAATCTTCAAAATATGCAAGTCTCTGCATAGACTAGGGCTAGGTATATGGTCTTTAGCCCCTCTAGAAACAATGTACAATAGAAATACCAAGCATGAAAAAGAAAAAGAAAGCTGAGCCAAGAAGGAATGATTCCATGGTGGTGAATCACAAGGAGAAAACCTACATATAGAAATTGATTAGCGTTGAATCAACCAAGCCTTAATACAACAAACTAACAAGTAAATATTTACCCTGTGAAGGCCAACAAGTTCATCCTCGCTTATCGTTTTCACTGCTTCACAAGACCCCCTGCTGCTGACGATTCCGTCAATCTCTGTTGAAGATGTAAGAAAAGAATGAAATGAAACAGTCCTCACAACACTCCCAACATACTATTCTCTGAAATTTCTGCCAAAGTTCTCTCTCGGAATTTTCCCTAAATTTTCTCCTTCAGGAATTTCTGTCTTCCGAATTTTTTTTTATCTCCTGAATGACAATGCGTTGCTTTCTTTTATCTCCTTGGGTAAACGATTCTTTTAGTTGAACAATTTTATAACTGAGTTTTAATTGTCCAAGAAATTTCTTAATATATCATTAAATTAATTTTTGTTATCCATGTATCATTCATTTGCATTTTCTTAAATAGCGTTTATAATTCTTTTCCATCGGATATTCCAATTTGTTAATCGCAGAATTTCATGACATAAATGGAAAGCATTTCTAAAATGTCACTTTTTATGCTCCTTGGTTGTGAGTGTCTACACAGGATTTAGAAGATAATTCAAGTTCTTTCAATGAAGAAGATTCAACGTATTGTAACTCTGACTGCAACTTGAAGCCCCGCCTTTGCCCAATCTAACTCAATTGTCTGGAAAACTTTACTAGATTGCAGGGAACGAAAAAAGTGTTTCTCCCTTTGAGCTTTTGGAGGCCTATGATGAAGTTCACATAACATTTTATGAGATTTTGATAGCTCACACGAACCTTCACTGGATATTTGGGAGGACATTGTTCCTTGTACCAATCAGAAACAAGAGGAATATCTTCTGCTCGTTGCACATGACCTGATTGCATATTGAATGGTCGTGGAGAAAATAATAATGAAATACCTATAGTTGTTGTATTGGCTCTCGTATACCGCTCATTTTCATGAGAATCATAATCTCCCAACTGAAGTTGCACATCAACCAAATATTTATTGCTTGCCTTCCGATCAAAAACATCCTTAGACTCTGCTAGCTAGAAAAACCCCCCTATGACTACACCAGGGTTTAGAATGTAGGAAAATAAATTAACCGTCTAAAAGTCAAATACTTATTTAAACTACCCCAAACATACCAAAGCTCATATGAAGAAAGAAAGAAAAAGGAGATTGGCAAACTATACCTCAAATCTGACGTCTGGTGATGATCTCCTCATGCTTGGAAGTTCCGCTGACTGCATGCCTCCTCCCAGGGCTGAACTGCATCCAAAGATTGACAAACAGGAAACGAAAAACATGCTATTCCATATACAAATTAGGTTTATATGTTAGAATGTCAAAACATAAATCAATAAAAGCATTCAGTACACCATTATTTGGGACAGGAAAAGTAATTCTTTTATTAATAACTCAATGATTATACCTTTACAATCAAAGCCAACTACCGTTCCACAAACCTGGTTTGGGCTTCTCTTCATCAAGCTCCAAGTGCACCTTTGTATAATATTCTCCTTTAAACCTTCTGATCTCTTCTTGGGAAGTGAATGGGTTAAATGGAGGGATAAGGGGATAATGATGGAATTCTGAGGCAATTCTCACAAAAGGGTTGCAATATCTTGGACAAGGAGGGGATGTGAAATTGAGCAGAGTTTCAATGTTATTATGTCTAGATGTAAAATGAGACCCCAACACCTCCTTTTATATGACAAAAGGATTTCCTCTATGTAAATTTGTTCCCTGTAAGTTTCCCACCAATGTTTGACATGGGGGAGAGACTTGAGGAGTGCAAAGGTGATATTTTCCATGTCGGAAAAATTGTGAACAGAGAAATAACCTTCTATCAGGTTTATCCATTTTTCTAAGGAATATGCATCTATTTGACCTTCAAATATGGGAATATCAAAATTAACTTCCAAAGTGGCCTCTTGATGAAGATGCATCTATTGCTATCGAAATGCGTTGAAGGATGTGTGCAAAATTCTCCATCATTTCATCCCTCTGTCATGTGAGAGCTTGCTCAAGCAATAGGTTAATAGAATCTTCCGCTCCATCGTTTTTATTTTCTTCCGCCATAGATGGTTTCTTAGGTGTGCGAGAGTGATTGTCCTGACGAGAGACAAGATTGAGACGCAACTTGCTATACTTAGAACCTCATTGGGGACATGCACTGAAAAATGATCAAAATCAGCCTGCTCTGATACCATTGATATGGATTATTTTTGGAACAAAATGAAAGAAAAGATATTAGAATCAAATACTCATAAATAATTTCATAAACAAAGAGATACAACAATAAATGATTTCTATTAATGAAATAAATGTACATATACTGTAAAAATACAGAGTGCAAGACTCGCTAGAATGGTGGCAGCTTTATCTCTGAGAAGAGATGTGATGGCTACGCTCATTCACCAGAATCTCATTACAATGAGGCTCTGAAGGAATTTTTATGATAAACATGAATGCCAAAACCCTAGACATCCAAAAACCTAACCCTAGGAGTTGAAGCGCCTAAAGTCATGTGGGCCCCGTTGGGGTAAGTTAGTACATCAACTTCCTAAGATCGTAACTTTTGCATACAATCTTTGTTTTAGGCATTTGATAGCCCGTTGGACAGGTATTTTCGATAACTACACATTATGCCATTAAAATTTCAGTCCATCTATAGTTTGAATATGGAAAGCCAAGAAAAAACTGTTTAGAGTCCCAAAACGACCCTGGAAGTACAGAAAAATGTACTGACATGAAACCTTCAAAAATAAGCTAGTTGGAATAGGTGGGAGGCCACCAATATCCACATGGATGTTGTGTATGGATTTACGATAGCCTCATAATTTCAAAATCAACAATTACAAATAAATATCCCCATTACATAGAAACGTGTTGAACTGAAAACTGTCAAGATGAGCTATTTGGAATTTGGAACAGGTGGGTGGCATCCAATATCCACCTTGATCAACATCTCAATATATATTGTTGATGTTATATTTGTATAGGTTACATAAATCTGTTGTCGATGAAACTACAGACACAGATATAGTGGACTATACACACTTCAAATATATAATTTAAATAATAAGAATAATATTGTTTACTATTTTTAATCTATTTTTGTCTTTACATATATCATAACTGTAAAATACATACCTTTTTTATTTATTCTATAGCTTTTTATCAACTTAACCATTTCTTAAAAAAGTTATATGTTTCACTAGATGATATTGAGATCTACAATCTAAATAAATAAATAAAAATGATAATGTTAAGACCCTCATAGCCTACACTAACGGAAGGCATTGTAATTACAAGGATATATTGACTTTTATAATTTAAAAAAATATATAAAGTTCATATTATAAATTTTGAAAAAATACCCCACACTAGAACAACTGCTTCTCTACAATTATACAAAAAACATTAAGGAAATTCCATCATTAAGGTACTCAACACCTGCACTAATGGAGACATATATACAATATATTTTGTTTGAAAATTAATATACCAATGTTGGAAAAACTCATATTTCACATAGTTATTAACAAATTCTATAAATAAAAATTATATATTCGGAAAGCTAATTAAATTTCCTACATTTAATCTATTTACACCATATTCAAATTCATTATAAAAGTACCTCATAATCCATACAATTTAACAAACTATTGTTTTCCATGTTTGTATTGCCACTAACACATCATGAGAGACCATCATTATTTTGCACCCACCCCCCTTTCCTTCAGATCTACATCAAGCTCACTGAGGTTTTAGACCATCTACATCATATCTTATATCTTGTACCTAGTATTTTGTATCTACACTTTACTTGACATGCTCTATTAGCTAGTTGTTTATCTTTTAGATGTTAAGCTTGTGGTTATCTACTTGAACATTATTCTTGCATTTGATTCAGATATTATTTTTCACTCCCCCATTGTACTTTTATCTCTGAGGTACTCTTTTAGTTCCATTAACCTATTTTTGTGTTCATTATTGATTAGTGTCACTGTGAAATTTTTATACCTCTCTTTCTTCCCCAATAATTAGATAGTACGCTTGATTGAACAATGTCAATGTGAAATAACCTCATGAGATGCCTTAGTTGCATGTTTGTTGCGGTAAACATAAACAAAAATGAACAACTATGCTACTTTATCTTCCTCTACCCCCAAATAATCAAATAATCTAAACTTGTGGGAGCTCAATGGGGGTAGTAAAACAAACCTTGGAGATATCAGTGTAGAATATTTAGCCTTGATGTTGATTGGGATTAGGAGGATCTATCTAGAGATTCAAACTCTCAATGTTCATGCACACATCACCGTAAGAAAACTAATTCCACTATTTCCTAGAATGCCCAATCCCGAGTTTATTCATCTCTCCTCGAGACCCCTATATTGAATGTTTCACTGCTTTGTTCTTGAATGCCTGTGATTTTGCTCCCCTTTCCTATACCCTCCATCCTAAGAGATAAGATGAACATTTGAGATCACTTTTGAGATTCTCCTTTATCCTCAAATGTAGTGAGTTTAGTTCATTTCTACCCATCCCCGAACCATTCACTAAAAGGGAAGGGATGTATAGCAAAGGTAAGGTCCCCTTAAGATAATATAATAAAGAGGAGAATCTATATCTCCTCTCACCCACACTTATGATTCTCTAGTTTCCTCTTAGATAGAGAGCATTGCATAGATAGAGAGCATTGCATAGATAGAGTCATTCTTAGTGTGTGTCAATTGCAACTATATCGATTGGAAACTATACTAGGAATTTAGATATTTCAAGTTTAGAGTCAAACTGAAGGCAAACCATATACTAATGTCGTCGCTCCTCCTACTATGAGAAATGATCGAGCTATTGACCGATTGAACCCACTTCTTTCACCTTTCCTAAATTGATTGATAAGGTTGCACCTTCCCTCGTCAAGGTTGAATGACTTGCCTTTTCTTGTTTTGACTCTCTTTTGCTTGTTGATATTGGCAAGTCCATCGGTATAGTAACACGAGATATTGGGATTTCTGTTAATATAAAGTTAGCAAACAACAAATGGAAATAGCATAAAATAATAAGTCATCTCCACGATTCCATCTATTTTATAGCAGGGAGATGAATATTTAGAAAGACATTGATTCCTTTGTGATGTTATTTGGAATGCACAGATAAACATATGCAACCCACTTGGTTTAATTCCAAATGATGTTGCCGTTGTATATGAAGCAACATAGCAGCAATCTTTCCCCTCATTTCCAATAACCCACACTAAGGAATAGAACCCACACTAATAGGAAAAGAATTTACCAACACCTTATTTTTTAGTAACTTCAGGATAATAGATCCCTCTTTGTTGTTCACTCGAGATCTGTTTGAAAATATTGTTCTCCACCTACCTGAGCCTTCTCCTCTAGTATTTCATTTTGAATTACCTTTTGATGTTTGGGGTGTATTTTGTTTCATGTGGAATTTATAATTAATATCCAAAAATAATATGAATTTGCTAAATTGTGTTTTTCTGAAATCATTTATTTTTTGTGGTGATTTGCACCATATACATATGTAATAAATGTTATTCTTTTAATTATTTTAAAAGATTGGCTAGGATATTTGACACCACAAAATATTAATTCATGTATGATTAGTTTTGGTGGGTTGCAACAAACAATATGCCCCCGGGATTGCACCATACATCATGAAACTCATTATAATGTTTAGCACTCAAAATGTTAATCCATGTAGGATTAGTTTTGGTGGATTGCATTATACATCATGGAACTCTACTTATGGAGTTAGCATGAGAAACAAAATCCTTTGCAACGACCACTTTTACACCATAAATATTAGCACCATTTGCATATCCCCACATATACACCATTTTTGCACCAGTATTTGAGAATGAGGAATTTCCCAAATCCTTGACAAATAGTGAACTAATATGAAGTTAAAATCCTCTTTCCCCTTTTTCTTATAATACACAATCTTAGAATCTAGTTTAATGTTTTTATAAAAAAAATTGAGAATAAAAACACAACAAAAGAAAAAATCCATTTAACCATCGTATTAACTTACAATGACCTAGTAACCAATATACAACTACTACTAATAACCAAAATACAACTACCACTACAACATAAAATAGAAAATGAACGATAATAACAATAAGCCAAAACAATAATAACCTTTTTCTTATAATACACAATCTTAGAATCTAGTTTAATGTTTTTATAAAAAAAAATTGAGAATAAAAACACAACAAAAGAAAAAATCCATTTAACCATCGTACCAACTTACAATGACCTAGTAACCAATATACAGCTATTACTAATAACCAAAATACAACTACCACTACAACATAAAATAGAAAATGAACGATAATAACAATAAGCCAAAACAATAATAACTACACCTTTATAGATGAATTGAACATCAAATAGAAGTATACTTATCAAAAAATACTAGAAGCTAGTTTTTTATATTGATAAAATTATAAAAATGCATAAACCCTTATTTATCCATTAGAAGTTCTTAGTAAGACTCTAACTAAAAACCTTAAATCATCAACGAATTTTATCATGCTAAAATGGCTCATATTGTGGCAAGGGTTAGATACAAAACAAAAAATGACGAGAGGCAAAAACAACAATCAAATGGTAGACTTTAGATAGGTTGGGAACTTATACGAATACATGTTCTACCACAAACTATCAAGATAGGAAGAAACCCCACTAGGTTGACTGTATGAGGACAGTCAGTCTTGTTTGGAGTGTGATTCATACTCGAATAAATGGAATTGCATTAGCGAGAAATTTTGTTCTCCTCATATTTTAATTTGTCTTCATCAGTTCCACGTTTCCGCCATAGTCATCACTAGAAATAAAGCCTCCGCCGCCATTGTTACACATTATTTTGGTCACTTTGGTGATGTATTTGCAGTGATGTGTTCAGGCTCTCATAAAGACTTTTTTCCTGAGAAAAGTTTCTGTTGTCTTCCTCTACAAAGTGTATTTTTAGAGTGAGTTCACAGGCTACATATGGTGCAGGGTGCGAAAACCCTGATTCTCGCAGGTTGCTATATACCTGGCCTGCAAGGAGTTCGCAGTTTTCTCTATCAGCAGGATGTGAACTTGTTTTAAAGATAAAAAGGAAAGAAGAGGTTACGAAGGTTCTAGAAGAGGATATTCTAGAAAATGAGTTGGCATTCGCATGGTTGGCATCCTACTGACTTCTCAGATTTGGTGGGATCATCCTCATCCCTTTAACCATCTCTTCTTCTCCTATATATTGAAAGGTTTCTCATGGAAGAGGTTAAGCAAGATTGAATGGAGAATTGATGAAAGAATAAGTTCAAAATTGTGTGAGGAATCTTGTTTGAATTGGTGCTTGAGGCCTCCATTTGTCCATCAAGCCATAGTGGATCTTCTTCATGCAAGTTTGGAGCAAGTGTGTGTGTTGGAACAAAGGACCACCGAAAGGAAGCTTACAACATCAAGGCAATCTGGTTGTATCTTCTACTTTCATTTACTATAATACAAAGACATGTCCCTTTCCCATAAAATCACTCTTATTTTATTGCATAACTCCTTGATCATATGCATAGGTTGTCATTGAATATACTTCACTATCTTCACTTTGGTTGGTTTGTGTTGTCTTGGATCTAATATCACAAGAGCACCAGAGCGAAGTAGGGACAACAGATACCCAAGGAAGCAATATAAAGGTATGTCACTTATTCCTTCTTTGATGACAAATTCAATGATAGTAATTTAGGGAAAGTGTCCTATCCTGTCCTGTTTTGTTCTAGATCCAGGTGGATCTAGGGAGATCTGTAAGTGTCTGCATATACCAATTTATCCTATAACAACCATGACCTGATGGACCTTCAAGAGGAATTGGGCTAGATGAGGTAGTTAGAATAATGGAGATTTAGAATAATTAGTTGGTAACGACGATTAGTTTTTCAACTATTTAGAACCGTTCATAAACCGTTCCTCAACCATAAGACGTTATATGTGTGTGTGTGTATCTTCTCATTGATTAAATAAAATAAACTCATCTTTGCTTCCTGTATCCAAGTTTTGGGAGTCCGTTCTGGTTTATTATTCATTAAGTTGGTATAAGAGAGAGAGAAGGAGGGTCCCTGCTAGTGAGTTGGCTGAGTGTGTATGCTATCTGCGGGAGCGATCTCAGAGAATAGATCGTTGTCTATACACTACGTGTCTTTGTCGATGGAGAATCTAATCGTGGCATGGAATCGTTGCTTTTTTTTGGTGGAGCACCTATTGTTGATGCCTGGTCAATCGTAAAGGAGAGAGTCCATGCTAGAGGAGAGAGTCTACAGACTTTCACTGGCTGACTGCTTTCTAGTGAAGAGGCAGATTGCGGAAGCAATCAATTTGGGAGACTTGTTGCATGACCTGAGTGAAGGATGAATCTGGATCGCTTGGTGTTGTGGGGACTGTTAGCGCTCTGTAAATTTCCTAGAGGTTGTTCGGAAGAAGAAATCTACGAGAAGTAACTTTATCCAACCGCTTTTGAAGCTGGGATCTAGCCCTTCCAACTTCAGAGAGGGATCTCTCTATATGATTTAAATATGTTTCAAATTTTAAATATTAGGTTAGGTAAATAAATAAGTCGGTTTTGTTGTCGTAGTGTTTGTCGAGTTGGTTGAGACAGTTTACACACCCATTGGGCTATGGGGTCCATATCGTAAAGATGAAATCTGAACCAGAAAAACAAAGGAACCTTTCACAGGGCGAGATAATATAACCACTGGATTCTTTAGTAGCATAAATGAGGAATAGCAGAAAAGATGAGAAAGACAATTAAAACAAAGAAGCAGTTAAGAATTTCTTTATTGTAAAATGAGGAGATAAAACACTTAAATCTTTTAAGTCGGAAACAGGGTATACGAGATAAATCCTGCAACGTTCATTACTTTCAAAGATTAGATTTAGAAAACAATGTGATAACAAAGAGAGAATAACATTTAACTTAGAGAGAAAAACATCACCAGTGAATACACGCAAGAATCTTGTAAAATGCCTCTTTCTATTAATGGGAGATCTCTTCGAAAATATTACAGTCTAATAACTTCAGGGCATGAAGATCAACAACCTCAATACTTCAAAAGATGAAGTATTTATAACTCAAAATTACAAACAATCTTGTCATTAATGACCAGGACGTGCTAAATCTATTTTTAGCCTAACTAACTTAACAAATTTCATAAATCTAGGAACTGCTTGATGGTGTGTCACAACTGCATGTTGTTTTCTGGGTGAACCGTTGGTGAGGCCTCTGCACGACCTCATCTGACTGGACAAATGACTGGGTTGGGACAACTCATCAGCTACTCGATCAGATCACAGAGTTCTTCCCATCGAGGATGACTGGGCATGTTGACTTTGAGTAGCCTTTGATAAACTTCATCCATTTCTGTGTACTTGGCGAAGGTAGGTTTGGTGACGAAGATGTATCGAATTTCATGCTGAATAGTGATGTCCCACTGAAGCGCATCTAGAAAGGCCTTGCCAGTGATGTTGCCTTGAATTCCTGAAAACTTTGAACTGTCCTTAGCGACATCGGCCAGTCTCTTTTTGTAGTCTGGGAGTGTCATCGGTTTGTCATTGATTACCTTCATACCAGGAAGACATTTCTTCTGTAGAGCCTCAATCTTACTAAAAAATCTTTGTACCCCTAGGTCCATGGCCTGAACCTTTTCTTCCAGCTAAAGCATTAATCCTCTCTTGGTCAAAACTCTTTTGACCTCGAGGATGGTCTCTGTTCTATCTTCAATTTTCAGTTCTTCCAGCTCCTCCCTGGTCTTAGAATTTAGGAACTTGATGATTTCGTTAGCCTGTGTTGGCATCTCTCCCAATTCTGATCTGATCTTCTCAATGACTTGTTTTCTTCTCTACACCAATTCATTCTGCTCAAACATGATCCATATCATGGGCCATATCTCGTTCATGGACTTGGTGATGTCTGTCCATACACTTTCTTTAACCTCGGCCAAACTTTTACCTGCCACTATTTGCTTCCAGAGTTGTTGCAACTCTTGTTTGAGCTCGTCTGACACCTGCTTTTCCTTGGAGAGGCTGATTTGAAAGGAATATTTGAGTTCCTGAAGGTTCTCAATCTCCTTTTTGAGCCTGCTGATCTCTGTTTCCTGCAAGTTCATCTTTTCCATAGACTTAGCCAATTCGACTGTCTTTTCCAGAGATGTCAGTGGATTTGTCGATGGGACTTCTGCTACTGATGCAGTGCTCACTCCTGAAAGTGGAACTGCACTCAATGGAATGACTTCCATTGGCTTCCGTTGTTCTTTCTCTTTTACCAACTTCTCCATCTCAACTTCCATTTCCTTTAGTTGTGCATTCTGCTCCATAATTAGTTTGAGCATCTCATCTTTTTCTCCCTCCGTCTCTGCTATTTCCTTCGCCCGTGAATCCTCTGTGGGTGGGAGTTTCAATTGTTTCCTTAAGGAGGCTATGTCTGCATTTTTCTTTTTAATCATCTCCTCGGTTGCCTTCATGTTCGAGGGATCGTACCCGATCTTAAGAACCAATTCCTCCAAAGTCTTGATCCTATTGTCCTTGGAAAAGGACGATATCTTCTCCAACTTCAACTGTTTTTGGACGTTGTTCAGGGACACTTGCAATTTGGACGCAATAGTGGAAGCATGTGCCAGCGTATAGAAGACCATTTCCCCTGTTTGCTTGTGCAAATACATCTGATCGACCAGATGCTTGTGAAAATTATTTTATGCCCTCTTTTCTTTTTCTTTTTTCTTTTCTTTTCTTTTTCTTTTCTTTTTTTTTTCTTTTTTTTTTCTTTTCTTTTCTTTCTTTTTCAAATTATTTGCAGAATGAAAAATCATTTGTCAACAAAAACACTAGAGATAGATAATATTCTAGTCACTAGTTGATCCTATAACTTATAGGGTGATAACAGAGGCTCCTCCTGGGGATGGTACTTTCCCTGTGAAGTGCCAAGAATCCTGGTTCCCGACGTTCTAAAAATTTCTGCCTAGTCGCATTCGTTGATTGATTGGTTTTATTCTCAAAAAATGGAAGAACAATGGTCAGCGGCTTAGGGCCCTCTCTTCGAGCTTCAACCAACTGACTAAAGTTATTCACTTAGAAAATGCAGGGGAAAAATAAAGATGGTATGTACAATGGAGAGTGAAAACTCGAGTCTCTACTGAGGCAGTACATAATGCTTCAGCATTCTGCCATTTACAGGTCATCCTGGCAGATCTGTCCCATCAACATTGTTTAGCAAGAAAGTGTTGTTTCCTCTGAATGCTTGAATCATGAATGGTCCCTTCCACAGACTATTGAATTTATCGTGCTTTACCTTGTCTTCATTTCTGGTGTCCCATCTCAGCACCAAATCTCCTAGCTCAAAATCATCTTCCTTGGTTCTTTTGTCAAAAATCTTCTTGATGCTTTCTTGGACTACCTGAGTCTTGTTGAATACTGCTTCCCTAGACTGCTGCAAATGAATCATCTGATTGATCCTTCTCTATGAGTCATTTGGCTTGACTTGTATGTCTTGAAGCAATTTCATGACAGGGACTCCTAAGGAAGTGGGAAAAACTGCTTCTGTGCCATAGACTAGCTGATATGGTGACATATCGATTGACCTTTTGGTGGTCAGTCTGTCAGCCCATAATGCGAACACCAACTTGTTATGCCACGACTTCTTGTTTTCCTGCAACGTCTTCTTGATGATGTTTACCAGGGTTTTGTTTGAATATTCTGCCAACCCATTCCCCTGGGGCTAGTAAGCTATGGAATGTCCCAAACCAATGTGATATTGGTTGCAGAAATCTATGAGTTTCTTCGATTGAAAAGTAGTTGCATTATCAGTTATAATCTTTTGAGGACATCCAAAGTGAGGCAAGATATTATTTTCAAGGAATTTAATAATAACAGAATCAGTGGCTTGCCTGCTTGGTACAGCTTCGATCCATTTTGTTAAATAATCTATGGCAGTAAGAATCCACCTATGATGGCCTGAAGAAGGGGGGGTGTATTTCTCCAATGAAGTCCAATCCCCATTGCTAGAAAAGGGGCTTCAACTGAGATCGGTTTCAGGGGGAGATGAAGGAGTTTCCTTTTTCCTTCAAACAATTGACATTGATGACAAGAAGTCACTTTATGATGTACATCAGTGAATAGGGTAGGCCAATAGAATCCAACTCTGAGTATTTTGTTGGCTGTGACCTTCCAGTTCAGATGGCCCCCACATTCTCCTGCATGAAATTCTTGTAACACTTTGTCAGCTTCATCTTTCAATAAACAATTCAACATAATACCTCCAAGATCTTTGCAATACAGATTGCCTTGTAGAATGCAAAGTTTTAATGCTTTCAACTTCAAAAACCTAGATTTAGTCTTAGTCAAACCAAGGGGAGCTTGTAAATTATGCAAAACAAATATTAGGTCTGTGTACCATGGAGAGTTGAGAAATACCTCTCTCACACTTGGAGTCTCTGTCTCACCCTGTTCATCTGCTGCAGCTAAGAAATTAATGTCAAGAGAATGGAAATTTGATTCAACCATTAATTTTGCTAGAGCTTGACCTTTAATTAATTTTGTAGGATTAATCTCTATGTCATATTCTAAAATGACAACAATTCATTTTCCTCTTCTTCCATCCGGATTGTCCTGGGTCAAAATGTCTTTTACTACCGCATTCAGAACATATGCAATGGTGTGGGAATGGAGAATGTAGACTCTAAAATCTTTTATGGATTTTACCAAGGCAAAAGCTTGTTTCTCCATTATCTTGTAATTCAAAGCAACATCTCTTAACGCTTTACTGAAGAAGGCTATGGGCTGTTCATACCCTTCGTTGTTCTTCTGTAGTAATACCGCTGCGATGGTATGTTCGGAAGCGAAAGAAAAAAGATAGAAATCCTTGGTAAAATCAGGACTGATCAAGATGGGGGCCTGTGTGAGTGCTTGTTTGACTTGTTCGAAAGACTGCCTGGACTCGGTGCCCCATTTTATTTTTACATCCTTTTTTAACATATTTGTAATGTTTTTGAGGAGCTCTGCTAGATTGGGTATGAATCTTTGTAGAAAATTTATTTCTCTGATAAAAGACTGTAATTCTTTGATGTTTCTTGGGTGTTCTAATTTTTGTATGGCCTCGATTCTACTGGGGTCTATTTTGATTCCATCCTTGGAGATTATGTGCCCTAGTAGTTTGCCTTCCTCTAGTCTGAAAAGGCTCTTCTTAGGATTTAAATAAATCCCAAACCTCCTGCATTTCTCAAAGACTCGTCTGAGATGCCTCAGGTGCTCGTCATCAGATTGGGAAAACATAGTTACATCGTCCAGATAGATGACGATAAATTTACCTAACTCTTCCACAAAGGCGATGTCCATCGCTCTCTGGAAAGTAGCTCCAGTGTTCATCAAACCGAAAGGCATTTTCACATACATGAAAGTGCCCCATGGTGTAGTGAAAGCAGTTTTGTATTGGTCATCTGGGTGAATGAGGACCTGATTATAACCCGAGAATCCATCCAATAAAGAGATTCGACTAGATCCGACTACCTTTTGTAGTATGTGGTCCATTTTTGGCAAGGGGTAATTATCTTTCAAGGAGACCTTATTCAGATTTCAGAAATCAATGCACAGCCTGATTTCCCCAGATTTCTTATGTGTTGGGACCAAATTTGAGACCCATTTGGAAAAACACAACGGGACTATGATTTTGGCATCGTAAATTTTTTTGATTTCCTTTTCTATCAGGGGGAGTAACTTGGGATTGATTCTCCTAAGTTTCTGTCTAAACGGTTTTTGGTCTTCCTTTATTGGAATCCTATGTTGTATGATGCTGGTATCATAATATTTCAAATCCTCATATCCCCAGGAAAACACATCTGAATATTGCTTGAATAGCTCAATGTATTTGAGTTTTTGCTCAGGGGGTAATGATTTGGACAATTTGACCATCCTGGGTTCCTCTTCTATCCCTATATTACAATCTTCTACTTCTTGTCCACTGGCTTCGATTTTCGGTTTTTTGGCTACGTCGTTAAAATCAAACAAGTCCTCTAAAGGAACTAGACCCCTCGGTAAAACATTACTTTTCAAATGAAAAACATCAGTCTCCATCTCATCATCGCCTAATTCTCCTGAATCTACGCTATTTACACTATCATTTTCAAAATCAGATCTATTTACATTTTCATCTTCGTTCTCTAAATCTATATTTGTACATTCAAAATCATTTTTACACTACAGAAAGTCTTCGATTTGATCATCATTACCAAACACTTGCCAGTACCTGATATTGTCGGGAACGGTTGGTCTGCACTTCACCTCTACTGTGTATGGGCGAGTCGAGCGAAAAGGAATCTTACATGTGGCTGTTGACATAGCCAATCCGTCTGCAAAAAGGTTTTGTCCCCTCGACATTCCCTCAAATCAACTTTAGTGAAACATCTCAGGGCATCAAGAACAACATTCCTATAAGCTCTAAGACGGGGATGTTTCGCAACATACTCACCTTTAATTTGCTTGATTATTAACTCAGAATCACCTCTTACCATAATCTGTTTGGCACCAACTCTTTTCAAAAGTTTCAGACCGAGCATCAAGGCTTCATACTTGACGATATTGTTAGTGCATTGGAAATTTAATTTGTAAGAATGGTTTTCGGAATACCTAGTTCTGTGATTGTGTAGCCAAACTCCCACTCCGGCTCCTTCTTTGCTTACTGCTCCATCAAAATCCATGCTCCAGAAATCTGTCAGTAATTCTTCAGTTATCACGTTTTTCTTTCTTTCTACCTCAATGATTTCTTGGCCTTCATCTGGACCAGATGTATCTTCTCCCAGTTGAGTGATTTGTTCCTCCGTGTCACCATCATTATACAGATAAAAGAATCCAAGTCAGAATGTGCAGAGTAAAGAGGATAATTGTGCGGTTTTTCTTGGCTATTGACCATGTATTTCATCAATGTTTCTCTATATAGCCTTCTTTGTTGCCCGAAAACTGGGATAGTGGCATACAACATATCCAACTCCAGGATACCTCTCAATTTATCCCCCTAAGACCATGATAGCAACATTCCGTACTTCGGGGGGATGTCTGCAATTACTACATCCATGACCATGCGCTTTGCAGGAATCTGAACCAGGGTGATACATAGGTCTTTGATCAAACCAATACATCTAACTTTACTGGAGTCAAATGAGTGTAAATCCTTGTAAGGTCTGGTGACCTCCAGTCCCAGTTTCTCCATCACTGCTTTAGGCATCATATTATGGGAAGCACCCAAATCTAGCATAGCATTATGCAAGATCAGGTCATGTATATTTAGAATGATGTAAAAAGGAGTGATAGCACCATTATCAACTTGGCCATCTACTTCAGGTCCGAACAAAAGTTCAGGTTGATCATATGTAAGGTTCACAGTGTCTGAATGATTTGTTGATCCAACAGTTAAGGCCTTCGTACCTATATCAGGTTCAATGCTCAGCGCTTTAATCACTTGTGAATGATCAACGTCTTTGTTCATCAACTCGGAAAGTGGAATGGGAATTTTTACTTTGGCTAATTCCCCTTCGAGGCTGAAAGGTGTAGGGGCTCTGCTTTGGCTCATCAATTCTGGTTTATCTACCACCTTCTTCTGGCCAGAAGTACTTGGTTTATTAGATGATGAAACCTCAAGCTGTGGCGATCTTTTCAGAATAGTAAGGTTTCTCTTCGCGGGAACTTCGACAGTGCTCTTCTTAGGAATCTTCTCGGCAGATGGTTCAGAGGCTTTTTTGGTTTCGACTACCTTCTTCGTTTCAATCGTCATTTTAGGGGAACTACCTTCTGTCTTTTTACTTCAGTACTACCGGTGTACCTCCAAAATGGCATTTTCGAATGCCCACTGTTCGACATCTTCAGCTTCTTCACTTACTTTTGTTTGATTGAGAAGAAAAAGTTCTTACTCTTCTTGGGTAAGGAAAATAGCTTCGTTATCGTGAATGCCCATGATATTTATGTGAGTATCCTCTAGTTCCTTAATCACTTCCTCTCCTTCATCAGCATAATTTTCTTGTAGGGGAGGTCTGATCTATTGATCTGAACCTCTCTGCTCTCTTTGATCCCTAGGATCTCTCTGTCTGATTTGAGGAGGGTTTCTCCTGAAGTTAGGATTCCGAACTTGAGGGGCTGGTGGGTTTTCTCTCGGTGGGTTTCTTTCTGATACTGTAAGTCTTTCCATCATTCTTTCCATTGCTCTGGCCAAGGAATCCAATTTGGAATCTGAGGTTGATGTGGAAGGTTCCTCTTTAATTGTGACTCTCCTCTCTAACCTCTGTCGTGCCCTTTTTGCAAACAAATTGGCCTCCACACTTATTGCGCTTTTCTGCATGTCTTCCAGGGTGGTAGAATTTCTTTCCCTTAGTTGGTACGACATGTCGGCGTCAAAACCATCAGGAAATTTTATCAATGCCAAACCCTGTGGAGGTTTGATTTCGACTAGGATCGTTTTGTACAGGTTAATTAAATGAGTGCAGTAATCTTGTACTGTCTCACCTTGATTTCTTCTAATATTTTCATATTTTGACAATATTTGGAGAGGGTTTTTCTTTACCTCCCACCTGTCTAGAAAAATCCTTTGAAATGCGGTAAGGTCAAGGATTGAGGCGGCGCGTAAACCTTTATACCATTTCTTAACGTCACCTGTCAAACTTTGGGCAAACAATCTCATTTGAATGTCAGCCTCATCTACTTCGTGCAGGTTAAAATAATCATTCATTTTATCAACGTGTTGTTGAGCGTTCAAAGGTCCTATTCCATCGAACTGTGGGAGTCTCGTTTGATAGTCTTGGGGCATAGCGTGAAGAAGCGCGACCAACACCAAGGGATCATATCTGGCTGCATGATAGGTTGAGGAGGTGGGATAACAAACTGGATGATAGGGGAGGTAGCGAATGAAGACGAGGATGAGGAGGGACTGGCTAGCACCGAGGGAGTGGTTTGTGGTTTAGTAGTGGGGGATAGAACTTCAGGGGTTCGGGGTTGCAAAACGGTTGGGTCGAAAATGATTCCAGTCACAAAACTATCGGATCGTGTTCTAACCAAGCTTTGTTGGGAAAGGGTGTCAAAGTCATGGTTTTGAAAGGTAACGAGCTCCCCTGAAAAGGAAAAATACTTATGAAAGGGAGTATGACTTACTAAACCTTCAACAACGGTCTTTTTCTTGAGCAACTGTTCTGGGTTATCTATTACTATCACAGGTTCTGGGTCTGGATGAGATCGAGTATAAAATTTCTTGGGAGCCAGATTTCTTTTTTGATTTTTATATATAGACTTTTTAGTTTTATGAGTCTGAAAATAATATGTACAAATTTTAATCAACCTCTAAACATTACTTTCTTCTCAAATTTGCAATATTTTAGGAACAAGCTTTTCTTCTAAGGGAAAGAAAACGTGAAGCTATAAATTTTCAGTTATGTTCTTCCCTAGTGCAGTCGCCACTATGTTAGCGCTTTGTAAATTTCCTATAGGTTGTTCGGAAGAAGAAATCTACGAGAGGTAACTTTATCCAACCGCTTTTGAAGCTAGGATCTATCCCTTCCAACTTCAGAGAGGGATCTCTCTATATGGTTTAAATATGTTTCAAATTTTAAATATTAGGCTAGGTAAATAAATAAGTCGGTTTTGTTGTTGTAGTGTTTGTCGAGTTGGTTGAGACAGTTTACACACCCATTGGGCTATGGGGTCCATATCGTAAAGATGAAATCCGAACTAGAAAAACAAAGGAACCTTTCACAGGGTGAGATAATATAACCACTGGATTCTTTAGTAGCATAAATGAGGAATAACAGAAAAGATGAGAAAGACAATTACAACAAAGAAGCAGTTAAGAATTTCTTTATTGTAAAATGAAGAGATAAAACAAATAAATATTTTAAGACGGAAACATGGTATACGAGATAAATCCTGCAACGTTCGTTACTTCCAAAGATTAGATTTAGAAAACAATGTGATAACAAAGCGAGAATAACATTTAACTTAGAGAGAAAAACATCACCAATGAATACATGCAAGAATCCTGTAAAATGCCTCTTTGTATTAATGGGAGATCTCTTCAAAAATATTACAGTCTAACAACTTCAGGGCGTGAAGATCAACAACCTCAATACTTCGAAAGATGAAGTATTTATAACTCAAAATTACAAACAATCCTGTCATTAATGACCAGGACGTGCTAAATCCATTTTTAGCCTAACTAACTTATCAAATTTCATAAATCTAGGAACTGCTTGGTGGTGTGTCACAACTACATGTTGTTTTCTGGGTGAACCATTGGTGAGGCCTCTGCACGACCTCATTTGAATGGACAAATGACTAGGCTGGGACAACTCATCAACTACTCGATCAGATCATAGAGTCCTTCCCATCGAAGATGACTGGGCACGTTGACTTTGAGTAGCCTTCGATAAACTTCATCCATTTCTGTGTACTTGGTGAAGGTAGGTTTGGTGACGAAGATGTATCGAATTTCATGTTGAATACTGATGTCCCACTGAAGTGCATCTAGAAACGCCTTGCCAGTGATGCTGCCTTGAGTTCCTGAAAACTTTGAACTATCCTTAGCCACATTAGCCAATCTCTTTTTGTAGTCTGGGAGTGTCATCAGTTTGTCATTGATTACCTTCAGACCAGGAAGACCTTTCTTCTGTAGAGCCTCAATCTTACTAAAACATCTTTGTACCCCTAGGTCCATGGCCTACACCTTTTCTTCCAGCTGAAGCATTAATCCTCTCTTGGTCAAAACTCTTTTGACCTCGAGGATGGTCTTTGTTCTATCTTCAATTTTTAGTTCTTCCATCTCCTCCATGGTCTTATAATTTAGGAACTTGATGATTTCGTTAGCCTGTGTTGGCATCTCTCCTAATTCTGATTTGATCTTCTCAATGGCCTGTTTGCTTCTCTGCACCAATTCATTTTTCTCAAACATGATCTGTATCATGGGCCATATCTCGTTCATGGACTTGGTGATGTCTGTCCATACACTTTCTTTAACCTCGGCCAAAGTTTTACCTACCACTGTTTGCTTCCGGAGCTGTTGTAACTCTTGTTTGAGCTCGCCTGACACCTGCTTTTCCTTGGAGAGGCTGATCTGAAAGGAAGATTTGAGTTCCTGAAGGTTCTCAATTGGGTCAGGAGCTGAAATGGTTTTAGACCTCTTGGTATGCAATTGGAATTCTTTTGACGACACCTCAGTGACAAGCGAAGATAAATCTTGCCTAGGCCTTTTCTCTTTCGGAACCTGTGGTGTGGTTGTTTGCGATACAGTGCCCGAGGGATCCTACTGTTCTGCTTCGACCAAAGTGTTAGGTTCCCATACTGTCTGGTTTGCAAATTTCTCGACTTCAGGCCTAGATTCGTGGACATATGGGATGTTCTTGTTTTTCACCCTCATCTTAGAGATAATCCCACACGGATCGTAATGCCATGGGAAACTCATGAAGAACTTCATTTCCTTCAGCAACCTGTCTACTTCTTCTCTAGTGCCATGATTGTTGCAAATGAAAGAGCCAATCTACCCTTTGATTATGAG
Source organism: Picea engelmannii (assembly GCA_009831015.1). Lineage (NCBI taxonomy): Eukaryota > Viridiplantae > Streptophyta > Pinopsida > Pinales > Pinaceae > Picea > Picea engelmannii. The sequence goes on along the minus strand of ML785601.1, from coordinate 98,751 downwards.
CTGTTTCTTTTTCTTTAGTGACATGAAGTGAATGTCATTAGATTTTATCATCTGCCTTATGTACTCCAGGGAGAAAATTCTAACAGGCAGGTATTTGGACAACTTATACGGTGCCAACTCGCACCCATATACTCTGATCTCAGTGTGATTTTGGTATAAATACCAATCACCTGTCTTTGTGTGATCTGAGAGATGTAGGATCCTCTGAACTTCATTATTTATCCTAGGCTCGGGCCTGCCGCTAAGCATACTTACCACTGGGTGGTAGAATTGATCGATGAACTCCTTGAAACTGAACTCTGTGGATTTATGCTTGAGAAAGGAGGTCCATGCGGTCACTTCCTGGGGTCTACCATCTCCATCCATCTTCTGCATGGAAAAATAAAATTTGTCTGCTTGGAAGAAAACGAACAAGTACGCCAGTATGGAAGAGTACCGGAACATGCCTTCCGTGGTGAAATTAACAAATTGTTCATGAATATTGTTCGCCAGGAATGTGATGAAGTCAAACTAGGTAGTGGGCTTCTCATCGGTGGAGAAAATGGATAAAAATCCCAGAATGGGTTCATCTACCCACTGATCTGAATAGTATCCCAACAAGGCGCATAAGGATGAGATGATCTGGTTTCCTTTGGTCGAAAACATGGAAGAAGGATAAGGGGGATTTGTGGAGGGAAATTGAGCGATTGATGGGAGGAAAAGCTCAAATATTTCAGCTCTTTGGGGGAAGGTCATTTTCTGGTATGATTCTGTGAGAATTTCAAGGTTGAAAGGTGACGCAGAGTCATCTCGGGGGATTTGCATCATTTGGTCGATGGATTCAGGTGTGATGAGGAACAGAATTTCTCCAGATGAGGAAACGACGGCTCTTTGCTCAAGAATGTAGTGGGCTTGGCACTTGAGGGCAAACTCTGGAAAATGGTGAATCTGAGGAAAGAGATATAGGGGTAAGTTGGACTCCCAGATTCCAATTTCGTCACTCTGGTCCAGGAAAACTTCCTTGAGCCACAACTGAAGGTCTGCGAAATCGAAATCACACTTTGTATCTGCAGTTAAGTGATCTTTGTCGGCCAGTGGGATCCTATCAAAGTCGACAGGAGGTGGGAGAAATGGATTCTCCTCTCCTTCTGCTTGTTTTGACTTTTCACCATTACTGCAACAATACCTGCAAGAAAAACAACGTTAGCGGGGGTGACTGTGGATGGGGGAAACTGACTGTAATAGAGGAGAAAATAGTGTGAATTTTTCTGGTGCGATGAGTGGGTGAATGGTGAAAGTAGGAAGAGTGAGGGTAGTTTTGAGTAAACGGGTGTCCGTTGGGTGTGAGAGACAGGTCAGCTGGTTAACGGATAGGTTATCTAGTAATAAATGGCCAACGGATCACTTAGAGTGTGAGATGGCGGGTGACGGTGACTGAGGGATACATATGGGTGAAGTGGAGGTTACCGATTGGGGTAAAAATCATGGTGAGGGGGCTTGCCACGAGAAAATGGGGGGGAAGGATTGACAGAAATGATGGGATGTGACTCTTTCAGGAAAGGTGGATGATGACATCAGGAGGTGACGAAGGTATGTCAGTCAGTAGGAGGTGATGGGACTCAGGACCGGTAGATTGATGCCACGTATAGATAGGGGCCCGCCAGAGGAAAGATTCCATTCTGGACCCCGCCCCTTCAGTTAAAAGCAGATCAGTCGGGGGGGTCCGAAAAACACCTTGAGTCGTTGTTCTGTGCGCTTACTTCTTGGCCGCAGATCTGTGCTCGTTCTTTATCACACATTCCGGACCCCCCGTCTCCATTAAAGGCAGAACGAACAGGGGGGGTCTGGAATCTAATATTGATCATAGATCTGCACGCTTCAACCTAAGACGTCCAGATGTGCGTGGGTCTTATCAACAATTCTGGACCCCCCCCTCCGTTAAAGATAGAACGGTCGGGGGGGTCCAGAAAGATCTGTTCACCACAGATCTGGGTGCGATCATCCAGACCATTGATATATGAACGAAGCATAAGTGAGGGCGTGGAAAATACATGCACCGAGAATCTTAGGATAAGTGCATTTCACGGGTTTTTCCAAGTCTTTTCATGTATACACCACCATGGGGCTTGACCAACACCATTTTTAAGCATCTGAAACATGGTGCAACATTTACATCTAGCTGGTTTTATTGAAATAAAGCAACTACCCTATATTCTAACCTAGTTTCCTATGACAATTAACCTAGATTAGATTGTTGGGTTAAGAATTTACTCTACCTTGGAGCTATCTGACCAAGATTAGATAGTCTGGCCAAATTTATTCACTAATCTAACCTAGATACTTTGGCTAAGATTAAACGGTTTATCCAAACTCATTCACTAACCCTATCAACATCAATTTAAAAATAACTTGGCCATGATTGAAAGGTATGGACCAAGTTACTATTATTGCATGGGGCTTTATTGAAATTATTTTATGCCCTCTTTTCTTTTTCTTTTTTTTTTTCTTTTCTTTTTCTTTCTTTTTTCTTTTTATTTCTTTTCTTTTTCTTTCTTTTTTCTTTTCTTTTCTTTCTTTTTCAAATTATTTGCAGAATGAAAAATCATTTGTCAACAAAAACACTAGAGATAGATAATATTCTAGTCACCAATTGATCCTATAACTTATAGAGTGATAACAGGGAGGCCACCAGCGTAGAGAAGAGATCGATTTCTGCTTCTTCATGCATTGTTTGCTTCTGAGTGGATCGTTATTATGTGTGTAACCTCCTATGAGAAAGTGCAACGAAGTTGGCGGTTTTGGTGGTAGGGATCAATTCCCTCTACAGTGAATGCGCATGGTCCAAGAGCCAATTTGTTGATTCTAGAATTCATGTTGTTAATGTCCTGAGTTAAGTAAGATTGTTGTTCAGAGGCCAGTTTCTAACACATTGATTTTGGGGCTATGATTTTTAGTCAATCGAGTACACTTTAATTGAACAGTTGTTTGGAAAACATCCTTTATCTTATAGTGGACAATATTTTGGCAGTTTAAAGTTTCCATGCAGAGCAGTTGTATTTTGCTTAGATATAATAACTAGAAATCCTTTACGAGTACCAAATATCGTATCTTGTTGGGATTTTGTTGTGTGAAGACGTTTGCAGCAATGCAAAATCCATTGGCATAAATCTACCTCAACAAAGCCAATAAATTCGATGGATCGAATTTCATCAATTGGAAATTCAAGATGCAAAACTTGATGGAAGGTTATGGCGTATGGACGATCGCGAAAGGAGATGAAGCGCGACCTGATGCGGCTGTAGGCGCGACATCAACAACTATCCTAGAGTGGGATAAGTGAGAGAACAAAGCCAAGGTATTGTTGAGAATGTCTGTTAAAGATAGTATAATTATGCATATTAGAGATGCTAATACTTCTAGTGAAATGTTGAAAGCACTTAAAGATCTGTATCAAACTAATAATACGAATCACATTCTTTTCCTAAAGAGTAAATTGTTAAGTATTAAGATGGATACAAATGAGTCCGTGAATACTTTTCTTGGGTGAATTAAATAAATGAAAGATAAATTGGGAGATATAGGAGAAAAAGTGTCAAACAATGATCTTGTATCAATTTCCCTAAATGGAATGCTAGAGGACTATCAAATGTTTATGACATGCCTTGCAGTGAGGGAGAAAGCTCCTACTTTTGAGGAATTGACAGGTATATTGTTGCAAGAGGAAGAAAGGAACATGAATTTGAAGCCTCACAATTCAGACTTAACACTATGGACAAAAAAGAAATTCCCTAAAGGGAAACCACGAGAAGGAGGCAGAGGAGGAAGTTCATTTTAGAAGAAGTCATGTTCAAATCCAAATCAAGGTATGCCATTGAATAGAAATGAACCTAAGTGATTTTATTGCGGTAAGACTAGGAATATTGCCATAGAATGTTATAAGAAGAAAAATGATGATGAGGCTAAGCATAAAAATAGAAAACATTCAGGACACTTTTCAGAAGAAAAATTGAATTTTGAACCAAAAGATCTTAGATTGTTTGTGTCTAATGCTGCACTATCTGTTGAAACTGATGATGTTGATGCATGGTTTTTTGATTCTGGCACTTCAATTCACATGACATGTAATAAGAATTGGTATACAAACTTTAAAGAAACACATAATGGTGCCCATATTTATCTTGGAGATGATCGCTCTTATCAAATCAAGGGTTATGGAGATATTCAAGTAACACTTCTGAATGGTACTGTCAGACACATTCACAATGTTGTGTATGTCCATGGGATAAAGAAAAACTTGATTTAAGTGTCCACCATTACAGATCATGATTTTGATGCAGGAGCATCGCCAACAACAAGCAAGCGCGGAGGTGGAAGACAGCTAGGACAAGCACCAACACATTTCAACACATTGCAAAAGTGTTTTGAGATGTTTTGAAATAAATGTGCGGATGTTAATGTAACAGTTAAGAGGAAGCACACCTAGATATTGTAAATATATCTTGAGCGATCCACTCTCATCTATAGTAGGTGTAGGAATTAATACATAATTAATGTGAGTAGGTAGATTTAAATGCAGATTAGACAGTTTAGAGCGTAGGATGGAAAACCGACCTCATCTTGTATCATTGTAATATTAACATAATCAATCGAGCATAGAGCATAGAGAGGAGAAGAAGCAGAGAACTATGTTTGAAAACACCCATGTACAGAAGTCCTGAATTAATACATGAAGCTTTGATTCAGACTTATAGTGTTGTGATATTCTCTGTGTATGTATGTTGAATGCTATGCTTATAGCTACTTTACTCTTTCTATTATGCATTTTCTGTTACGCTATGTATGAATGATTCCTTGTTGAATGTTTGAAATCAGAGAGAGAGAGAGTAGGGAATGAGTTTCAATTGTTTCTCTATCTGAGAAAAAAATCCTTCAAGGAGTGCAGTGGAGTTTGTTCGCAAGGAGTGCGTTGACAAGGGTTCAAAGTTTTTATCTCTGAAAGCTCAGGAGGGATAACATTGTTCTCATTCTTGCAGAAGTGCAAGTTAAGCACAGGAGCCGTGCAAGGTGTGCGCAGGCCAAGTGAAGTCTCAGAGTTACAACCTGACTAAAATTGTTGAAGGACTGCTTTCGCAAGGAGTGCGCACATGAGTTATCCCCAGAGTACTTGAGGTTTTTTTTTTTTTCAAGAAATCTCAGGAGGGATAGAGTCTTCGAAGTTGTTGAAGACAAGCTTAAGAGGGCTAGTGCCTTGAAGTGTTGGAAGGAGGCATAGAAAATTTGTTTTGCAGGTGGACCAGTTCCATGAAGGAATACCTTGTTCATCTTGTAGGAGTTTTCAAGGAGAATTGGACGGTCGGAATTCTCCATGGAGAATTCATGAAATTCCGAGTGTTGTCAAATCTTGCAGAGGATCAGGGGAGTTATGGAAAGTATTCTTCAAGTGCAAGCTTAGGAGAGATTGGACCGTAGGATCCAAGTCAACAGGAGTCATTGGGTCACTCATGAATTCTCACTTCGGGGATTCGCGAGTTGAAGGACCGAAAACCTTGCGTCAAGATTCACAAAATCGCAAAGTGCGAAGTCCCGACAGGGTGAGAAGTTATGTTGTGGGGTCAGCATTAATAACGATTTGGAACTCAACATTTCATCATTTCATAGGATAGGAGGTCGAGACTTTTATCCCGAAAGTCCCGAAGTCACGAGTTGCGATAGGGAGTAATGAGGAGTTCGAGATCTCGGCACTTCGGGTGTCAGGATACAAAGGAGGCAGCGCTTGGGGAGAGAAGTCATGAAGTGCCGAAGATAGGCACGAGAGACACATGGTAGAACCACAAGGTGGGCCCAGGTGATAGACAAGTGGACACGTGTCACTTAGTGAAAGGATTCAACACCCCGTTGACCTCTCGCGTCTCGGGGATTTGTGAGGTAAGGGGAAGAGAGTTCAACCCTTCGACTTGTGAAGTCACGAAGTCACGATGGGAGCTAGCATTTATCCTAGCCGGCGGTCATGCGTAGAGGGAACTGACAGAAGGGAGCTATACCCATTTCGTGATCTCAGGTATCGCATGATTGAGAAGGAAGAGTCAGGAGCTTCGACTCACGAATTCGCGAGATTGAAAGTTGCGACAAGCACCTTTGGGAATAGGCCTTGGTCATAGCGCTGTGGTTGCTCGGAGAAGGTGGAGCTCGCGCCTAGTGATGTTCGCACAGGGGAGCTTTTCGAAGGACATGTGGATCGATAATTTGTGATTCCAGCAGGGAATTGAAAGAGTCGATCCGGCTCAAAGGAGATAAAGAATGATCTTGTAGCGAACCTTGACCCAGGGGCCAATAGAGGGTTGGGGGTCTGCATCAAGTGGTATCAGAGTGCAGAAAGATTCTTTTCTTTTTGTAGGAGGGAAAAGAAAGATTCACCATGCCACCGAGGAGAAGAGACAGGCAAACACCTGAACCGCCAAAGGAGAGGGAAATGACAGAAGAAAGGGGTAGGCAGGTGCCAAAACCAGCCATGGAAAGAGAGATGCATAACCTACACACCAGACTTGTGGATGTGGAAATAAAACAGAGACGCACAACCGGTGTTGGAGATGTCAGTGAATCTGAAAGTGAAGATGAAGCTAGACATGAAGGAAAAGAAGCTGCAACAAATGAACACCTGATTAGGGTTGTTGCAAGAATGAGTGCTAGGAAAAAAATGGACATTCCAGTATATGAGGGAAACCTGGATGGTGAAGAGCTTCTAGACTGGATTAGAGCTCTGGACACATATTTTGACTATGAAGATGTTGAGGAAGACAAGAAGGTTAAACACACTATCACAATATTGAAAGGACATGTAGTATTGTGGTGGGATGAACTAGAAGCTGACAGACACTGCAAAGGCAAGCAGAAAATCAAGAGTTGGGATAGAATGGTTGCGAAGATGAAGGCGAAATTCATACCCAAGGATTACCAAATCACTCTATTTCGAAGGATGCAGAATTTGAGACAGAAGATGATGTTAGTGAAGGAGTACACTAAAGAGTTGTATAAACTAAACATTAGAGCAGGTCATCACGAAAGTGTTGATGAAAAGGTTGCCAGGTATATGAATGGTCTGATATATTACATTCAGGATGAGATGAGTATGATGATCATTCGGACCATAGAAGATGCTTATCATATGGCTCTGAAGGTTGAAGAGAAGTTGAGCCAAAAAAAAAAACCAAAGAGGCCGAGGCAGAAGTCAGCCCAGAGGCAAAACATTTGTCCAAGATAGGAGTCAGAAGCCTAAGGAAGAGTGGAATAAACCTCAACCTCAACCTGAAAGAGGTGGAAGCTCATAGAGAGGGAAGTATACTGAACAGAGAGGACAATATGCTGATAACAACACTTTTCCTCGCACTAGAGGAAGAGGAAGAGACAAAGGTGGAGCAATAAAATGCTTCAAATGTGGAAAGAATGGACATAAATCTTATGAATGTCTAGATAAGAAGAAAGAAAGTGGTGAGACTCACATTTCCAAAGCACAGAGGTAGAATGTTGACGCAGAGGATGTTGAAGGTGGAAGATCACTGGTGATGAGGAAGGTTCTCTTAATGCCAGAAAAAGAGGCAGAGAATCTAGTGCAAAGGAACAATCTTTTTCAGACTGCTTGCAAGACCAAGGATAGGGTATGCAAGGTCATCGTGGACAGTGGTAGCACAGACAATCTCATTTCTACAGAGATGGTAGAAAAGCTGGAGCTAGAGACTATTGAACATCCAAGTCCAGACAAAGTTTCATGGCTACAAAAAGGACATCAGGTAAATGTCACTAAACAATGTTTAGTTGAATTTAAGATAGGAGGATATAACGACAAGATATTGTGTGATGTCATTCCCATGGATGTTTGTCATCTATTGCTGCGTAGACCATGGCAATATGACATGAATGTGGTTCATGAGGGGAGGAAGAACACATACACCCTAGAGAAGAATGGGAGAACTCACATGTTGTTGCCGATTAAGGACAAAGAAGTGAAACATAAAGTAAGAAACACTGTACTTCTCATGAGTGGGAAGGAACTTCTTAAGGAGGTTAAGAAGAAGGAAGATCCACAATTCATCATGGTCAGGAAACCTAGAATTGTTTTGACTGGCACAAGAGTGGATGATCTACGAGAGGAAATCCAAAAGCTACTGGAGGAATTTTCTGATATAGTAGTGGACGAACTACCTCGTTCATTGCCACCTATTAGAAGTGTAAGTCATCACATTGATCTTATACTCGGAGCCAGTTCACCGAAAAAAGTAGTGTACAGATTGATGCCGCAGGAGAATGAAGAGGTCAAAAGACAGGTCCAGGATTTAATGGACAAAGGGTTAGTTAGAGAGAGCTTGAGTCCATGTGATGTTCCGAAAGTACTTAGTCCAAAGAAAGATGGATGCTAGAGAATGTGTACATACTCGAGAGTGATCAACAAGATTACCATCAGATACAGATTTCCATTGCCAAGGATGGATGATTTGATGGATTTCTTGAGTGGAGCGAATTTTTTTTCAAAGATTGATTTGAAAAGTGGTTATCATCAGATTCGTATGAGAGAAGGTGACGAATGGAAGATAGCCTTCAAGACAAATGAAGGGTTGTATGAATGGCTTGTTATGCCATTTGGATTAACAAACGCATCAAGCACTTTCATGAGACTGATGAATGAAGTCCTGAAGGATTTCATCAGAAAATTTGTCATTGTGTATCTTGATGACATACTGATTTTCAGTAAAACAGAGGCAGAGCATCTAAAACATTTGACTACAGTGATGAAGAGGTTATAGCAAGAGAAGCTGCTGATAAACATGAAGAAATCCTCATTCATGAAGACAGAGCTCATTTATTTGGGTTTTGTTATTTCTGCAGATAAGTTGAAGATGGATCCTGATAAAGTAGAGGTGATTAAGAATTGGCCATTGCCAAAGAGTATCTTTGAAGTTCGAAGTTTTCACGGATTGGCTAGTTTCTACAGAAAATTCACCAGGAATTTCAGTGGAATTAGCGCACCAATGATGGACACAGTGAAGAAAAGACATAAATCTTTTCATTAGACAAAAGAGGCTGAGAAAAGCTTCAATTTGTTGAAAAGGAAAATCACGGAACAACCAATTTTGGTGTTGTCGAATTTCAAAAAGACATTTCAAGTAAAATGTGATGCAAGTGGATTTGCAATAGGGGAGGTCTTGAGCAAAGAAGACAAACCGATAGCATACTTCAACGAGAAGCTGAATGAAGCCAAAATGAAGTACTCCACATATGATAAAGAATTCTATGCTATTATTCAGGCATTGAAGAAATGGATACGCTACTTAATTCCTAAGGAGTTTGTCTTATACAGTGACAATGATGCTTTGCAATTTGTGACTCAACAGGAGAAGTTGAATCAAAGACATGTTAAATGGGTTGAATAAATGAAGAAATTTACTTTTGTAATTAAGTATATTTCAGGAACTGCTAACAAAGTTGTTGATGCTTTGAGTAGGAAATGTTTGCTATTGCAGGAGTTCAAAGTCAAAACTTTGGGTTTTGATAACCTCAAGGAAATGTACATAGATGATCCAAATTTTAAGGATGTGAATGAAGCAACTGAGAATCCAATTCTCAGGGACAAAAGTCAATGGACAGAATACATGATCCAGGAAGGATTATTGTTTAAGGGTAATCAACTTTGTATTCCAAATTGCTCTATGAGGGAGAATTTTTTGAAGGAGAAACACAGTGAAGGATTGGTCGGGCATTTTGCTCATGAAAAGACATTCTCAAAGTTAAATGAGTCATATTTTTGGCCAGGAATGAGAGCAGACGTCAAAATATTTGTGGACAGATGTAGAATTTGTCAGCATTCAAAAGGAAAGAGGCAGAATGCAGGCTTATATCAACCGTTACCCATACCTAAGAGGCCATGGGATGCAGTAAGCATGGACTTCATATTGGGGCTGCCGAGAACACAAAGAGGGTTCAATTCAATACTTATGGTAATAGACATATTTTCTAAAATGGCACATTTTATACCGTTTTTATCGGACAAATCGGTAGGTGTGGACACTAACAGATCTCCCTAGATCCACGTAGATCTAGAACAAAACAGGACAGGACATGACTCTTTCCCTAAGTTTTGACCATTGAATTAGCTAGTAGGAAAGAACAAGTAACATACCTTTGTATCGCTTCCTAGGGTCTATGTTTCTCCCACTTCGTTCCGGTGCTCTCGTGAGGTCAAGACCAAGACAACACAAACCAACCAAAGTGAAGATAGCAAAATATATTCAACTGTCAACTTATGTGTATGATCAAGGAATTACACAATAAAGTGAGAATAGCTTTATGGGAAAGGGACATGCCACTGTATCATATTAATTGAAAGTAAAGATTACAACCTGATAGCCTTGATGTTGCAAGCTTCCTTTCGATGGCTCTTGGCTTCAACACACACACTTTCTCAATCCTTGCATGAAGAAGATCAAATCCTCTTGATAGACTTGCTAGAGTCTCCAAGCTGTTGTTCAAGCTAAGTCCTTCACACAATTCTTTCACCAATTCTCCAATGAATCTTGCTTAACCTTTTCCATGAGAATTCCCTCAATATATAGGAGAGAATGAGATAGTTACTTGGATAAGAATGATCCCAAAATATCAGGGAATCCAGTACAAGGATAACCATTCGAATGCCAACCCATTCCTCTAGAATATTCCCTTATAGAAACATCGAGAATTCATCTTTTTCCATGCTTTAGGACGCGTTCGCACCCTATCTATTCAACACAGTGCGAGAATTTCGCACCCTGGTTTAAGGCAGCTTGCGAGAATCAGGCATTCTCGCACCCTGGGATACTAGCAGCCTGCGAACCCTCTTCAAAAATGAGTTTTCTGGGAAGAGATGAAAGTAAGTTTTCTCAGGAGAAATTTCTTATGAAGAGCCTGAGTACACCATCATTAATACACCATCACGATGACCAAAATCATGGGTAACAGAATGCCCCCCAAAGTATGAGGTTGGAATTAGTGACAGTCGAAAGACTTTGTAAGCTACATGTGTGTGTCAGAAACCAGGAACACACCTAATCGGAAACCTGCAAACACCCAAGCATCTGCAGAATATATTTATATATATATCAATTCTGAGGTAGGCATTCCCATACTCAGATCACAGATTGATGACATCGTAGACATGGGTCATGGAAACCAATCATACATTGCGGATCCATGCCGTCAGAATATATCATAGCCACCAGGAATACACTGTGGATCTATGCGAGAAATTTCAAATTGAGACGACATAGCCACGAGACATACACAGTGGATCTATGTGTCACAGATTATACATACTCCATCGCAACCTAGACAAAGAGATGATATCCATGGTCTTCAATCTCGTCGCCCAAAGTATGAATCTATCCATGTGATTACATGTGTTGAAGTCGAACATGGCAGAAACCACTTGATTACCAGTCATTGATGAAACCATTAACAAGTGCAAGGGAAATCACCATTGATGTCAATGACTCCCAATGTAATCTAGTACAATCCATCAAGTGTGAATGAATGAGTTGAAGTCGAACATCTGATGGAATCTTTCGATCAGGGGTTAATGATGTAAACCCACTGTTGAAAGCGAGGAAACCTGCCATTGAGGCATGCAATCTCCAAGGTACCAAATAATTTCTAAGTCTTGATTCCGAATAATGAGATGAAGTCGACGGAACAAAACTCGTCACAGAGGGCCTTGATGTATCCCCAATCAATGACATGAAATGAGTAACAGATTTTGAAGGTAAAACAACGTATGATGTAAATTGGACTGGACACAGGGAAGGCCGACATGGAGAGAATGGACAACTGTAGATGGCCGACTCAATAGAGGTTTCAGATGGACTTCCCTTGAACATATGAACGACATGACCAATGATTTGGCAGCATTGACTCAAAGACGGCACAGGGAATGACCTTGTAGCAAATCGAATGAGAGACAAATGGATTTCCCAAACCAGCTTCAAATGATGAATAGGGGGTGTCATGTTCAAGAGTGACATTTACTGGCAATCAATACGAAGATGAAAACATATCCCTTTCCCAAATTTTCCCCCACCATTTCTGGCGAGTACCTCTTTATTTTTACACAAGCTTGAGGAGGATAACATATGCTTGTTAATATAAGCTTATCCTTCGGATAAGTCCTTCGGAGTATGTTTAACGAACCCTAAGAAGGAGTGGTTCGGTCCCATTACGGGTCTGTCAATGTTTGTTTAACGAGTCCAGAGATAGAAAACTCAAAGGTTTTTCATGATTATAGAGTCTGGAAAAACACTTAAAAGAGAACTCTCTCAGTTGCTTTTTCGTAAAATAGACCGATGAGACCGAAAAAGAGATAAAGTATCGCTCACCAAACGTTTTCTTCAAATACTTTATCGAGCGTGAAAATAGCAAGGTCGCTCGGCTATCTTTTCATGTTTAGAGAGTCTAGAAAGAGCTTAAAGAGGACTCTAGGGGGGTTCCTTTTTCGTATAACCTTCTTGAGCCTGAAAAAGTCATAAAAGTATGCTCAATCACGTTCTCATGTATTTTCGAGCGCGAGAACGGACAAAGACCACACTCGAGGTTTTATACAAAAACCATAAAAAACAATCAAAACATGCGATGGAAAAAGAAAATTATGTCCGCATCCCTGTATATGAACATTGAAGTCATTACGCCTGCAAAAGTTACACTCAAAAGGACATTAGGGATTAGGGTTTAATAGATAAATAATCATAAAAAAACAAATGACATGGTAAAAGTAAATAAAAAGGAGTAAATTTTTTTTTTACCATATCATTTTATTCCGTGTGTTTTATGCAATTCCTCCAGGTGTCACTACTTGGAACCTCTCATAAAAGGAGTTATGGAAAAAATGGCACACCTTGCTGAATTCTGGCTTATTCTAGAGAGTGACCTTATAGAGCGTGCCCCACATAGAATATTTGTTGAATTGATCTGCAACTATTACACAACATACTAAATATTGTACTATAACCAACACATTTGGTCTTACTGAATTTGGATATTTTAAGAAGAATTTATGACGTGTTTACCTAAAACACATGTTTTTGACTAGTTTCAGGACTAGCCACAAACCCTATTTTCCACGGAGTGTAACTCCAAAAATTCAATGAAAAACAAGCTGAATTTTTTACCATAGAGACTTGGATATGTTTCCTCAATGGAATAGAAATTTCACGGTCTGAATCATTCTATAAAAAAAATTATTACAAAAATGGTGAGATGACCTGAAAAAAACATACCTTAGAAAGAATCATCAAAAGAATTTATCCTTCCTTGAATTCCGGCCTTCTTTTCTTCACTTTCCTCAGAAATTCGGCTTAGATATCCTTTGGTTACCTTAGACACCTATAGGTATTCAATATTCTCAAGTGTTTCTTAAATGAGAGAGTATTGCCTCTTATTTATACTCTCCAAGTAGCTTCCTTAAAAACATCTTCTAGGTCACTTTGCCCACTTTCCTTATTTTAGGGTTAACCGACTTCTAATTTCACCATTAAATTTATTATTGAATTAATTTATTTTGTATTCAATTTTAATTATAGTACACTCATCACTTCTCTTTATTATTTACCTTTTAAAATCTCTTAAACCACTTTGACAACTTTGACCTTTTGGGGCTTCTAGATGACATATGAGGGTCCTCCAACTTCTTAAGACCATAAATCTCAAACCGTGAGGAGTTATGTGACGTACCACATACTACCAGAAATGGAATGACATGTACTATACATATAGAATAGTATTACCTAAAAATATATCAAAACTCATACCATTATCCATCAAACAAACTTGGGTCCATTACCCAAACCAGGGTTCTCCAACTTCTCATGGCCATAACTCTCTAACCGTGAGGAGTTATGTGACGTTCCACATACCACCAGAAATGGAATGACAAGAAATATCCATATAGGATATTTTCACTGAAAAATTCACTGGCGTTCATCTCATTATTCAGAAAATAAGCATGGGTTCTCTAACCATACTTCTAGGATAACTCAATCCGCAAAGCGTCTTCCTGTGAGGGATTTCACCATAAGGTAACCACTTTGGTGTTCATCCATTTCTACTTATTATCAACCATGACAAGAAAATAACGAGTCATCTTTACATCAAATAATCTTGGGTCCATTACCCAACCTTTGTTCTACGGGGCTTTCTTCAAGGGTTGACATCAATGACAACCAACCTTAATCAACAAAACTCACCCAATTTCTTACTAAATTAGGTGTCAAGCATTTCATTTTGTCTTCTTATTACTCTCACAGAAATGGACAAGCCGATTCCACTAATAAGAATATGGTCAGGATTATAAAGAGAATTATAGAAGACAAACCTCGCTAATGGCACACACTTCTAACTTATGCTCTTTGGGAAGACCATACAACCACTAAATCAAGTACATACTTTACTCCCTTTCAGATCATATACAACCAAGAGGCTATTCTTCCTATTGAATTAGAGATTTCTTCCTTACGGTTGATGTTACAGATCGAATAATTAAATTCTTCTAATGTTTCTTAAAGGCTAAATACTTTGTTAGCTCTGAAAGAAAAAATGAATTTTTCCTTGGAAAATCTGAAAAGGAGGCAACAAACGGTGAAGACCTATTTTAATAAATGAGCAAAGTTTGTTGAACTTAATATAAATGAAAAAGTCTTATTATGGGACTCAGCCCATGCTTAGAGAGGAAGGCATTCTAAGTTCCAAAATTTATGGCTAGGTCCTTTCAAAATCACTTCTATCCTTAATGGACCAAATTCATATCTTCTTAAGGAAAATTGATGAGTGATGGTTTTATTATAGTACCAATGTTTTTCAGTTGAAACATCATGTGGAACTAGCTTGATCGTGGACTCTATATTGTGTAAATATGATTGTTGTACATATTTTTGTCTTTCGTCATTTTGGTTTATTGGGTTTTGGTTTCTGTTGTTTGTTTTTCATGGTCATAAGAAGTAAATCCTTGATCAATTTTTCCATAATTATGTCATTTCTGTAAGTATTGTTGATCAATAAGAATAAGGTGATACACAACTATTATGATATCCTCCTTTTGAGGTACTGGTGAAATAGCATTTTGCTTTCAATATTGTTTTAGTATAGTTGGCTTTGACTTCTTCCCTTCTTCTACTATCCCTTTCTTCCCTCCATTCTAAGATTCAAGAGCATATCAGAAGCATTCTCCTTGAAATTTAAAAGTATTTTTGGTTACAAGTCTATTGATTGTTATGCATACAGGACCAATTACCCTCATACATCTCACTTTCCATAAGTTGTTCCACAAAGTCCCATTCCATTAATTTCCTTAAGCGTTTATTTTCCCCATGTTGCATAACTATTTTCTGAACAGTTTCAATCACATACTTATACTGACTTCATGCAGGACCAAACATTATGACTTCTAAATCTACTGAAAGCAGATTTCCCTATGGAGTCGACAGTTTGTTGATGCCAAAAAGCGCAACATGAAATCCCTTCTTGCAAATGAGTTGAAATGCATTATTACTTATAGATATATTAATAATACTAAATAGGTGGGACCTCTTTAGAAAAATAATAAGGAAAAGAAGTGACTCCTCTTGTTAAAATTTTCAATCTACAAGAATAATTTCACAGTTCGAAAAAAAAAGGGAGGGAGACCCCAACCTAGTTTTGTTTGTAATTAATGGATGTTAGGTATGTTACAACTTGTTTCAAATGAAGAAATGGTTATTTCATTAAATAGTTTGGTTTACACTCTATACACCTAAAACTTTGACATGCTTCAACCTTGAGTTCGAATTTTGGTGCATACATCAATGTTAGTTGTTCTATGGTATAAGAATTATATCCAACAAAGTATATGGGATATGTGTTATTTCTATGTTGGAAGCCCGACCTTTTATGTTCGAAATTCAATCTGGCAATTGGTTAAGGTATGTTGATATGTTATGGTGATCTTTAGAGCTTAAGTGCACCCCACCACATAGTAGTTGATGGCATTCAATGTCGAGGTTGGGAAGCAACATGAATTTATTTAACGTTGTTATTACCCTACCTCGAGGATACCACCTTACCATCCTGTCCATACTCTTTTTTGAGCGCTCTGGTTAGCAAAGTTTTAATCGTTCTCGACCCTCGACGAATTGGAAACTGTGCTCTCTGATTTCCTAGCATTCTTCTTATAGGTATGTGGATTTTACCTCTTCAATCATGAATATCCCGGCTCTACTCAGGGTAAAATAATCTTGTTGGATTTTAGATTTCACATACATAATGTGTATGTTTTTCCAAAGATTACAATGAAATATTATGAGGAAATTGTAAGCCTTTAGGTCTTCTAAAAACACATTTCAATTTGAGCTTCCTTCCTTTCTGGTATTTAAGAAATTCGAAGTAGGAATGTGGTTTGACATTTTGTTTTTTTGAAATATATGGTTGTGTTTTGTTTGGAGCAATGTTGGCATTACTGTGATATTGTTGTTAGCAATTGTTTTATAGGTAAATGTACTCGATTTTGCTCATACTTTATGATTGAATTTTTATAAAAAGAAAAAAAACAGTCATGGTTTTCTAACAAATATATTACCCTTACCAAGCATGCCCAGACCTTGAAGGATTTTAAGTTCTTTCATATTATTGTTACGATTATTTGAAAAGTTGTGGATAAGTGTGAAGGCTTGTGCATTTTATTTTGCTTTCATTTCATAATTTCACAGAGTTTATATTCTTAAAAAATAGATTCGGATGGAAGGTGATTGTTATTGCTATTGGTTGGTTTCATTTTTGTCCCACTTAAACCTCACGCCCATTCTGTCTACTCCAGGCTGTGTTCCTCCATCCAATACAAATGGCCCGAGTAATAAATCCAAACCCTGATTCAACTACTGGAAAATTAATTAATGGACTCAACAAACTAGTGGCTTAATTTTTTATCCATCCATGAGGGGACTCAATCGACTTTTAAAGTTAATGTTGGTCTGATAAAAAAGTGGTTGGAATGATCACATTGGGGTTTCGAACCTAGTTTGATTTCACAACAATTATTTTGGGGGTTATAGCGATATTTTTATAATGCACATTTAAAAGATCTTTATGATTCCTTTCTCAACCTTTCATGTCAAGTTTATATATTCTGGTTATGATTATAGATGAGCCAAAAATGTTTTTTTGACGTTCTCCTACAAAACGCTTCATCATTTTAAAAGACATGTATGGTTTAAAATAATGAAACTTATGGAAGTTTGACTGTTGTGGAATTTTCCTTGAGTTTGATATTAGGCATATTAAAAGTTGCAGACCCTATATATTGAAGTTGTAAATAAAATGGATATGGCACAAACAAAATTCAGTAGTTGTGGTTTTTTTCATTTTAGAATGCAAATAATTGGCATGGTGAACAATGGTAAATCCAAAATGTTTTCAGCAGAGCATATTAATGTTGATCATGAAATTGAGTAGGTGACAATTTATAATATGGAACAGTAATTGTCTCATTCCCATTCATAGTTTCATTTTCCGATCATTATATGCCCATCATTTTCCAAATAACATTTAATGTATTCCCTGTTCTATTATTATGAATTTCATTTTTTAAGAGGAAAGGATGGAAGAGGATTGAATGGTGACATAAAATAGAAATTATGATGTGGATGGTACTGATTTTACGAGAATAGGGTTCGTCATTTTTCTTGAACAGTATCCATTTATTCATTCCCAACCATGATATCATTTTTCATCCATTACAAAGCCCCCTATTTTCCCGATGACCCTGTAAATCCTTGTTCTAATGAAATTGTTTATTAAATTCGATATGTGATGGATTGTATTAATGGATGGATTGCATATAATTCTGTTGTGAATGATAGAGCCAACATTTTGATTATATTTAGTAGAGTGTTAATGAATGAATAGTTAATTTTTTTTCATATTCTTATTTGAATCTTTCTTTAGGATGAGTTTTTTCAGCAGGGGCAGCAATGGAAGAGGTGCAAACAGAGGCAGAGGTAATAATTGGCAAAGGGGCCATAGAAGGCCACAGTTCTCAATTCATTTTGACGTTGATCCGAAAGAATTAAATCATATTTTCCAAGATGGATTCTTTAATTTAGTTGGCCAAGGGATTTTGAAAACCAGACCTGAGAGACCTCCTTTTCAAATTAATCAAAACTTCTCTGGTGTTTGTGTTCCCCCTCATGTCTCTATGTAGTTAGAGGCACCCTTCAAAGATGGGTGGTAGGAAGTTGTCCATGATCCCACTGTACATCATCATGGTTGGCATACAACATCATTACCATCCCCCCCCGCCCTCCACCACCATTAAATCAAAATGCCCAAATTCACCATGTTTTTTCACTAGTCCAATATTCTCATGCAAGCAAGAGGCTCAAAACTGCCATTCCCGAGCCAGAAATGTATAAAGGAAAAAGAGTGGGCAATCCCTCAAAGTCCTCCAAATATTACTCTGAATCAATGAGCTATCATGCATGCCATAAATATAGTTGTTCCCATGTCATCAGTGAGATCCATCCCTGAGGCTCCAATCAACTTAAGGATAATTCATAAGACAATTTAGCGGAAGGGTCAAAAGAAGCAAGCAACAGTGAAAAGAGGCAGACTGCCTCTCAGAGTAAATATGGGTTTTAATGTTATTTTTGTGGTAGGATGACAAAATGTTTTTGGACACAAAGGATACTTTTATACTGATTTATTTTGGACAACATGGATATAGTTCTATTTTTGGGCAACGGTCATATTTTAATTTTGAAAACTAAAATATTTTTATATTTATATGAGGATCAAAGTTACAAGGAAAATGTTCGAGCATATTTTTGGGGTGTTATATTTTATATTATGTTGATCATTAAAGTGATGAAAAATGGAGTAACAAGGAGGGAATATATTTAGTTAAAATTTAAACACGAAAAGTTAGGGGTCCCACCTATTTAGTTATTATTTAAATAGACCCTTATTTATTTATTATTATTTACTTGTCTCAAGTTATTGGTCAAGCTAACTAAAGCTTAACAAAATAAAGGTAGTTGAACTACCATAACTTATTGGAGAAGAATAAAATCTCAATCCAAGGAAGAAACAAGGGGACAATAGATAGAAGAAGGATAACTTCTAATATAAGGTCTACTCTATACTTGTGAGATTATTATTTTCTTCATTTTTTCTGAGTTTACGAGAAAGCTAAACCATCTTGATGACATTAGGGTCTTATTGAAGGCATCAAGATTCAAAACTGAATCATATCTTTTAGCAGCTTGTTTCTAAAGGTGTAACATATATCTTAGGAAGTCTGTGTATGCTTTCTTGTTTGTGAATTAGATTTCACGACTGATAAAGAATATTTTGCAGAGTCAAGAGACAACACTTTTATGGAACATTGATCCCGATTTTTAGCTTCAGTTTTCTTTTATTGTCAGAGTCTTTTTGTATGGTGCCCATCAGAGACTTCTAAATATGAATTTGGTCCCCACCCTCGCAGGGGTTTGTAAAGAGAATTTTTTCTTTGTATCTCAGAATGAAATTAATATAAAAAAATCAAACTGTTGATTTTTGTCTCACATGTATATCTTTAATGACATTTTTCAGATTCCTTTTTAATTCTTGTCTCTTTATCATGAACACACTTATGTATATTTTCACTTTCTTATTTTTGCATGGTTACATATAATAAATAAAATCATCCTTCCCTTGCATATTTTACTTGTGGGTCAAGTGATTGTTTTGATTTTAGGGCTATAAATTTCGGGTAACATTCCCAACTATCTTTCCTTATCCTAGAAAGATCCAAAAATGATTTAGTAAATTTATTCATAATTTTTTCCTTAAAAGTGACACATGTCACCTTTGACCGTGACTTTTTCCTTTTTTCCCTAGTTTGACCCAAACTTTGACCATCCATAACTTTTGCATGCGAACTCCATTTGAGGCTATTTTTGTGCCATTGGAAAGCTATCACTGAGCTCTACGTATTGATGGAATTTTCAAGAGCATTTGGAACAATAGAATTTTAAGATTTTCTAAATCGTTCTAGACCTCAATGAGCATTTCAAATCCTCCTAGACCTCTGTGAGCATTCTGGATCCTCTTGGATCATTCCTCCGCATTGGAAGCCTTTTGGACCACCAAATGTTTTTGGTTAATCAAAAACTAAGTGAGGGTAAAGTTCCCTCACCCTCCCGATCTCCATCCACTTTGCTTTGCTTGGTTTTACTCCTTTAAGACCAACTCGAAGATATTCCACATCACCTCGCTGTGAAGTCCTGATTCTTCTGTCAAGAATAACATCTCGCTGTAGCTCGTCTAAATAGTCTGGAGCAAAATCATCAAATTTCAGAACTTGAATACTTCCATCTTCATCCATAATCATAGGAGGCTCATAAATCTTCAAATTTTCAACATTTATCACTGAATACATTTTCATGTAGGCTGGTAGATCTAAATGAAAGACATTAGTACCAATATTCTCTAAGATATTGAATGAACCATATCAGATTGGTCTTAGATTTTTACCTTCACCTTTCATTCTATCTTTGTTGATATGTAACTATACTTGATCACTGACTTTGAACTGATGATCAATATGATATTTTTCATGCCTTGCTTTATATTTGGCTTGGATTTTTGCTTGTTGTACTTGTTGAATCTTCTGAATGAACCTTTTAGATTTATATGTATCACCCTTCTCATATTCTTTACTTTCTTCTCCAAAACTAAATTCCATAGGTGATTTAGGAAAGTACCCCAAACATACTTAAAAAGGAGTTTTTTGAGTAGAAGAATGCATGGCATGATTATAGGCATGTTGTACATAAGGCAACTGCTCATCCCATAACTTAGGATGCTTGTTGCATTATCCTCAAAGTAGATGTACCATTGTTCTTTTTACCAGCTCTGTTTGTCCATCTGTCTGCGGATGAAAAGTTGTGTTCCTTTTTAGCTTAGTGTCCATGAGCTCCCATAAATGAGACCAAAAATTTCCCCAAAAGTGAAAATATTGATATGATATAATAGATGTAGGCATCCCAAAATGAAACCAAACATTAGAAAAGAACATATGTGTTGTCTATTCAGCTGTGACTTATTTCTTGCATAGCATTAAGATACACATCTTACTGAATCTATCCACGACAACATATATATAATCATGACATGTTATGGACATAAAAAATCACCCTACAAAATCTATGGAGATACTTCACGGGGTTTCCACTCAACAAACCTCTAACATAGCACGTTCGTTCATGGGATGTTAAAGAATACCTCTAATTTCACTTGATATTGATAAATACCTCCCAAAATACTTTTGTTAAAACTCCCTCCCAATACATCTTTCCAATAAATAAAAACCTATTTTTACTAGATATCCCTTATTTATTTAAAATACTTGTTTTTATACCCCCCATACGTTGCACACCACCCCAATACCTATAATATGTTGACTCTATTTTTCACAATTTAAAAACCCTCTTTATGAATGAACACGATGAGATATGTGTTAACAAGGTGAAGCTCCCATGAGATACTTTCCCGTGGTTGAGAAGGTACAATAAGTGGCGTATATAATCCCAAGTTTTTGTTGCTAGTCTTTCTTGTGGAACACATAACACACCCTTTTATATACTTGGAAACTGAATCATTCATTTGAGGCCAATAACAATATCTTTGAAACTGTGTGACTATCTTACCAACCCCAAAATGACAATAAATGAGAGATGCATGAGCTTCTCTAATTAGATTTACTCTTTCATCTTTGGGTATACAAAGCTTTCCAAGATGATATAACAAATTTCCAAGAATATAATAATCTGACTATTGATTGCCACAAGTTAATGCATCATGTACATACTTAAAATCATCATCCTTAGCATATTGTTCAACATAACTTTCATGAGATAAAGGATTATACCTTAGTACTACAGATGCATTGCTTATTGGTATTGACAACATATCTACAACCTTTTTATGAATACCTTTATTATAGTTGATTACAAAATGAAATTGTTGTAAGAAACCCATCCACTTGAAATGTCGTGACTGTTGTAGCTTGGTATGTGACTACAAATACTGTAATGTCTGATGATCTGTATGAATTATTGTCTCCTTTCCCATTAATTAATGCTTCTATTTCTTCACACTTTGTACCAATGCATACAAGTCCTTATCATATGTTGAATAGTTAATCACAGTCTAAGTAAAACTCTCCAAATGATAACATATAGGTTTACCTCATTGCATCAATACTTCTCCCATGGAATATTCACTTGCATCAATTTGAATATCAAATGGCCGTTGTAGATATGACAGAGTCAAAATTGGTGTGTTTCTTATCCTTTCATTTAATGTCTTGAATCATTTTTGTTTCTTGCCTCCCCAATGAAAGAATTGTTTTACACTTGTTAATACATGTAGAGGAGCTATGATGAAAGATAAGTTAGCAATGAATTTCCTCTAGTATTGTACTGATCCTAAGAATCTTCTGGATTTTGTAGCAGTAGTTGGCTTGGGCCAATTCATAATGACTTCTACTTTTGCGAGATCTATCTTTAGCTAACCATTTCCTACAATATATCCCAAATATACCAAAGAGGTTTTTCCAAAGTCACATTTAGACATCTTGATATATAGATTCTCCTTCTTCAAGAGTTCAAAGACTATATTGACATTTATAATATGATCTTCCTATATTCGAATAAAGATCAATATATCATCTAAGTAGACGATGAAAAAATCATCTATGTAAGGCCTAAACACATCATTCATTACCCTCATAAATGTCGCAGGTGCATTACATAACCCAAATGAAATAACTAACCACTCACATAATCCTTGCTTTGTCTTGAAATAAGTTTTCCATATGTCACCTTATGCAATTTTGATTTGATGGTAAGCACTTCTCAAGTCCAACTTAGTGAAATAAACACCATTCTTTAATTGATCCAATAAGTCAACATTTTTGGGAAGAGGATAATAGTTTTTTACCATAATATTGTTCAGGGCTCAGAAGTCAATACACATCCTCCACGTGCCATCTTTATTTGGAAATAATACAATAGGAGAATCACATGGAGAGGAGATTTTCCTAATGATTCCTTTATCGATCAGCTTCTGAACTTGCTTCTTAATTTATGCATTCTCAATCATTGATTACCTATACATCCTAATGTTCATAAGAGGAGCATCCTACTGCAAATAGATTTCATGTTCAACCTCCCTCTTAGGAGGCAACCCTATAGGTTCCTAAAATAACTCATTATAGTTAGATACTATTTTGATAAATTCTTGTTTATGATCTGGATCACAACATGATAAAGCATCTTTTATATTGTCTTCTTTCTGTTTCACTATCATGAGAACAAAATATTTACTTGCACTCACGAGTCTTTTCATTTTCCTTTTGCTTACTAAAGAAACATTAGTTTTGATTCTATGAGATCTGAAAAAAAATTCAACCCCATCCTTGAAAATATGATATGTATTCTCTTCACGGTAGAATATGGATTTCTTGTCAAATAGATATGGACTACCCAAAACAATGCCACAAATTTCAAGAGGCACAACATCCAACTCAACCTCATCAAAGAAATTAGTTGTAATTGAAAATATGATCTTACATTGTTTCGTCACCTGCAACTTAGCATCGTCACATACCCATCCTAATGGATATGGATTTTTATGAGGTGTCATATTCAAACCTAGATTCTTAACAATTGCTTCAGATATGAAGTTAACTTGAGATCCATTGTCAAACAAAGTATCTACCTTTGTATGCTTGATTATAACTCTGACATGAAAAAGATACTGAAGATATATTTCCATCGGTATATGGAACTTGTTCTTAGGTGGCCCATGGAGTTGTTCAATTTCTCGACATTCAATTCTCCATCATAGATCGACAATTCAAACTTGACATCCAATTTTAATAAAGGCAAATTATGATCAGACTTCTTAGAGGGATTCTTTTTATGTGAAGAATGTTTACTTCCCTCAGAAGAAGATGATGATGAGGATGATGGTGAGGAGGGTTCTCAAGGACCACCTTCATTACCTCCTCCTTCCTCTTTGACTGGTTCAAATTTCTCTGATGTGCCTCCCTCCTTGGCCTTCTCTTGACTCTCGTGCATTTCTTCCACCATGAATTTCATTAAATTAAAATCCTCGAAGAAATCATCTTTGGAGTTTTAAGGACCCAATTTTTTCGGTGAAGTCATTTCTATTTGACGAGTGAAACTTATTGAACCAATATATGGATTGTAACTTGCAAGTTTTTTATTCGAATCTTGGGGGCTAATATTTGGATGGCTTGAATGCTGAGAGATGAGGGGCTTAGACATGCCAATCTTGCATGAAAATAATCATAGAAAAAAAACATGTAAATGAAGTACTCAGGAGGTGAGGTTCAAAGAGGAGCCTCACCTATAAAACTAATTATTAGTAAATCACTCATAGCTAATTAATATCACAATGAACAATAGAAAATATGAGAGAAGCCAAAATGAGTAAATTGATATTATGAGAAGGCTTGCTAGGCCTTTATATAGCATTACAAAATGGTCCATTGGACAAAATCAAAAAGAGTTAATTAAATGAGTCTATATTATTAGTATAATAGATATAACTACCCAACTAATTAGGTAGTGGAAAATAAAACCCGATACAATAATGGAAAAATATCATTAAATGAGTCTCTATTATTATAATAATAGATCTATTTACCCAACTAACTAAGTAGTGGAAAATAAAACCCGATACAATAATGGAGATGTGGGACTCTCTTTGACCCATATGGGAAACATGTTAGCCCAATTAATTAATGCGGAGGTGGGCATCTCCTTGATCCACATGGGAAATTTATTAACTTTATAGATTTATGACTTTTGCATCTGAATTTAGACCATATACCCCCTAAAATTCGGATCATTCCTCCCCCATTAGAAAATGATGGTCCCCATCATTTCACCCATGCTACAAAGAGACCCATGAGTACAATGTTCTAATTCCAAATGAAGGGAAGGGTTTTGTGTGGTTGACCCATAACCATTTTCATTAATAAAAATGAAAAAATCATGACTTTGGAGGCTTTTAATCTCCTTCTACAAATTTATTCATAACTTCTGCTACATGTGATGAAATCCAATTCTGTCAAAGATCCATTTGAGATACTGAAGATATATTTCCATCGGTATATGGAACTTGTTCTTAGGTGGCCCATGGAGTGATAAAAACAAGGCCAAAGTTGAAGGGCGCACGACCACTCTAGTTACAGACATGTGTTGCTTCAAAAAAATGTATCTCATAAACTAGACAACAAAATGAAATTTCGTGAAATACCCATTTGAGATCTTGAAAATATATTTCCATCCATATGTGGAACTCCTTTTGTAGTTTCCTAAGTAGGGAGAAAATGATCGTTGAAGATGGTGGTACGTGCGACCTCCTTGGGTCAAATGCATGCTGAGATTCAATCGATGATATCTCTCAAACCATGAAGCCAAATGAGATTTCATGAGATACCCATTTGAAATATTGAAATGATATTTATAATGTGCTATGGTAGAGCCTCTAAAATGTTGTGTAGAGGTCGCAACACCTCTTTGAATTTGGATCAGTGTAGAGGGCCATAAAGGATGTCAAGGAACCTCCATGGGAAACATGGACACCCTACAAATTTGTTGAAAATGTTGCAAACCAATGGATGTAGTGATCCAGAATTTATGAGCAGAACAAAATGAATATAGATTATTTAAAGATGCTTAACACAGAATAACAGAGATATAGTAAAATTGGTTTTCTATTCAATAAGGAAATAAGCTGAAATTGTAAAATGCAGTGGAAAACAAGCTTGTTGGAATGGTGGCGGCTTATCTCTGAGAAGAGATGTGACAGTTGGGCTCATTCACAAGAAGATGATTACAATGAGGCTTTGAAGGCCATTTAAAAAAATAGGAATGTCAAAAACCCTAGACATCCAAAAACCTAACCCTAGGAGATGAAGCGCCAAAACTCATGTGGGCCCTGTTTGGGTAAGTTAGTACATCAACTTCCCAGGGTTGTAACTTTTGCATATGATCTGTATTTTAGGCACACGATAGCCCGTTGGAAAGGTCTATCCAAGGAATACACACGTTTTCATCACAATCTCACTCAAACAATAGTTTCACTATGGTGAGCCCTAAAAATGTTGTTTAGGGCCTCAAAACGGCTCCACAAGTTAGGGACTCGAAAACTAGGAAAACAACTGCAAAAATGGAAAACTACCAAAATGAACCAGTTGGAATAGGTCGGAGGTCACCGAAATCCATATGGATAAATACTTCACCCTTAGGAAGCAATGGTATCCATTGCATTGAGTTCCCCCATCAGATGAGGAAATTTTTGTTGAATTTGGCCCCGGGTGAGCCACCTGCCTTGGTGTGAGAGTTGCCCTTCTTTGAAAAATCGATAAAGATGGATCCTTTGTTTTTGGGAGCCCTTGATATTTGTGTCCACAATATAATCACTAGATTCATGTTTCATATAGTCAAGGTTGATCTATGTTGGTGTCAACTTCTCTGCTATCTATGAGGTGTCCAATAATGGTGGGAAATATGGCCGAAGGAGAGCCACGTTGAAGACTGGGTGCATGCCAAGGAAAGGGGGAATGTTGAGCACAAAATAATTGTCACCCATAGCCTTGGTGATGGTGTA
This sequence comes from Picea engelmannii, assembly GCA_009831015.1. Taxonomy (NCBI): domain Eukaryota; kingdom Viridiplantae; phylum Streptophyta; class Pinopsida; order Pinales; family Pinaceae; genus Picea; species Picea engelmannii. The sequence continues at coordinate 72,045 of ML785601.1, read as the reverse complement.
TGGCCCATAATGGATTGGGTGAAGCTTCTAATGGGTCCTTGTAAGGCGTTCTTTTTGCAAGTGCAACCAGATTTTGTCGCCCACCTGAAACTTATGTGGCACCCGGTGTTGATCACGACGTTGCTTGTACTTGGCATTGGACTTATGTAAAATATCCTGAACCTATTGGCGGATGTGTTGGATCTTCTCAATGAAATGAGTGGATTTGTTATCTTTTGGTGGAGTAGGGGATGACTCGATCGAGGTGGTTTCCAAGGGTAGTGAAACATCCATGGGGCCCAATGGTTGGAATCCAAACCCCACCTGAAAGGGGTTGTGTCTAGTTGAGCTATGCAGGGCTCGGTTGTAGATATGTTGGACATAGGGAAGACTCTCATCCTATGTGCGGGGGTGCTTGTAATTATACATGCATGGGATATGTATGATAATCCGATTGATGACCTCAGTTTGGCCATCTCTCTGGGGGTGGAAGGCAGTGGATTTGGTGAGCTTGGTATCCAGCATTGACCATACAACCAGAATATGATGAGGAATCAACTGTCCCAATTTGAGACAATGGTTTGTGGGATCCCAAAGTGTACCCAGATGCATTCAAAGAATATCTTGGTAGTGGCCTCTACAGTGATGTTCTTATCCCAGGTGACCAGAATCGCCATATTTGAAAAGTGATCAACAACCACAAAAACACATTCATTTCCCCTCTTGGTGGATGGGAGGCCCAACATGTAGTCCATTGAGATGGATTCCCACAGCTTGTCAGGAGTAGGCAGAGGGGTGTACAGGCCATGTTTCTTATTAGTCAGTTTGGAAATAACACAGGCAGTGTGAGACCTGATATACTTGCTGACATCCTGTCGACGTTTCGGCCAGTAGAAATGTTTCTACAGCATTGCCATTGTCTTTTCGATGCCAAAGTGTCCTGCCACCTGACTGTAGTGAGATTCCCAAATCATCTTCATGCGCTCACTTGATGGAATGCAGAGATGGACCATACGACATAATAGTCCATCTTAAAGATGGAAATTAGCGACCACTGAGTTTTCTCACAACATTTGGTAGGTGGTGGAGAAGTCAAGGTATGTCTCATAGAGGTGGGGTCATCCAAAGGTCTCATGGCCGCAAGAGTCTAACACTGTGGTGAGTGTCATGACAGGAGGTTGGCTGAGGTAATCAACAACTCAGTTGGTACTTCGTGTTTTATACTTGATGTTGAGGTGGTACTGTTGTAAGTATGTGGACCACTTTTGATAGCAGTAATTTTGCAATTTTCCTTAGGTCTGTATGAACTGTAGTGGATTGTGAACAGTGTGGATGACTATCTCCTTCCCCAGAATGTAATGTCTCCACTAGTGGCGTGCTTGCACAATGGTGTACATTTATTTGTCGTAAGTAGGGTACTTACAGACAACATCTGATAGTGTCTCAATATGATACTCCACGGGGTGGTCGTGTTGAGTGAGAATGATGGCAACATCATATTTTGAAGCATCTATCTCGATATCAAAGGGATGTTGTAGGTTCGGTAATGAAAGTACTGGGGATGAGCACAAATGCTTCTTCAAGTCATTGAAGGCTTGTTGTTGGAAAAGCCCCACACAATTTTTTCCTTACCGCCACCCCTGGTTACTTGGCTGAGGGCCCATGTGATATGAGAGAATCCCAACATGAACCTGCAATAGAAATTGGCAAGGCCCAAGAAGCTCCAAAGCTCAGTGAGTGTGTTTGGGGCTGGCCAGTCATGGATGATCTGGATCTTGGATGGATCCACATGCACACCATGTTGATCAACGATGTAGCATAAGTAATGGACCCCGTCCATACCGAAGGAGCATTTTTCCAAGTTTGAATATAGTTTGTGCTGCTGCAAGGTGTGAAAAACCTGTTGAATATGTTGCAAGTGTTCCACCCAAGTCTTGTTGTAGATGAGCATTTCATCCAGATACACCACTACAAAAGTAATGGTGAAAGGTGTTAGGAGAAATATATGTCGTTATAGTACTTTCCCAACTATTTAATTGTCAACCCGGGGTACGTAAACTGACGAAGCACACGCTATGTATATGCAGGACTGAAGTAGAACTAATCTAATCTAATCTATGTTGCTGAAATCAAACTGATCTAAGAAAGCATTGCAACACTAACTAGGAAAGCATGAAATTGCCTAAGGGAAATACAACATGTGAAGAGTTAACAACAATGAGCTCATACAATATATCAATCTCAAATCATATTACAATAGTCAAATGAAAAAACATGAAAGAATAACAAAGCTAAGAATCCCCTTCTCCTGATTACAATCACATCCTAATTGAAATCTAACTTCTAATTCCTGATTCCTAATTTTCTAATTGAATTCTCATGAAGAGAGAGCACTCCCTTATATACATGAAGAAGATAATCATCTCATAATTGCAGATCCACTATTCTCTCAACCACTCTCAACTACTTTCCCATTATTACAAGATTTGATCCCTTTA
>ML785601.1:44513-69518 GCA_009831015.1 Picea engelmannii | reverse complement strand
ACTACTTTCCCATTATTACAAGATTTGATCCCTTTAAATCCTCACACATATCTCTCATATATCTTAGTTAAGATATTCTAACCAAATCTCCATGATCTTCTCCTTGAAAAGAGGCTTGAATAATTATCTCCTTTGGAATGATGCAAGAGATATTCGAGAAGTCTCTTTGAATTAATCATCCACATATTCCTACACATTACAAAGCTCACACATAATTGAGATATATGTGAAAACATGTATATTTTCTAATATTTAATCATAAATTCACTTTTAATACTAAAATGAATAAAGTGGAAAATAATAATGTGAAACCCAAGTGTATTTATGAAAATGATATGACAAAGGTTTAATTGGGCGATGAAATGTAAGGAATAGTGAAGGGAAAGGTGGATGAAAATATGACATTTCTGAGTCCCAACAAAAGGTTGCAAGATATCATTTATCATTCTCATAAAACTTGTTGGATCATTTGTCAAACCAAAGGGCATGACCAACCATTAAAAAAGACATTCTTTTGACTTGAAGGCGGTCTTCCATACATCTGTCTGTTCTATTGGGACCTGGTGGTAGCCAGACTTCAGATCAATATTACTAAAGTATTTGGCCCCCGTGAGGTGATCAAGTTGGTTGTCGATTCGGGGAATCAGGTACCAGTTCCGGACTGTGATTTTATTCTGGGCCCGATAGTCAATGCATATTCGTTAGGTCCCATCTTTCTTCTGCACCAGTACGATTGGGATCCCACAAGGCGATGAGTTGGGATGGATGTGTCCCTTGTGGAGCATTTCTTGGATCTTCTTATTGAACTCCTCATTTTCTAAGAGAGAGAGACAGTAGATCGACCCATTGGGTAATAGTGCACCTGGGGTCATATCGATGGGATGCTTGACCTGGCAGTGCAGAGGTACCCCGGTAGGAGAGGAGAAGATATCTGAGTATTCTTCCATGACCTTATCCACTTTCTTCTGTTGTGTGGAGAGATCAACCATGAAGGCCTTGGATGTGGCTACCATCTTTCACGTACTCTGAGAGAGAATCACGAAGAGGACAAATTTCCCAGTCTGAGAGATGACCTTCCTGCATTGCTTGGCAGAGATCAAGGAAATAACACTAGGAGGGATTGCCTCGGGTATCCTATACAATTTCCGGTTCAAATTAATAATAACACTATGAGGCCTAGACTCATATACAACATGGCGTTTCCATAAATAAAGTTGGCCCAAAAGAACATTAAAAACTTCGAGAGGAGAAACATCACACAATACCTTGTATTTGAAGGGCTTGATGTCATACGATAGTCAACACTGTTGGTTGATGTGGAGATCGCTTCCTTGGCGGAGCCATCCGATGGTGTAGGGCTACAGGTGCGATGTTGTCATCAAGTTTATACGCTTGATGACCTATGCTAAAATGAGATTCTTCTGGCTACTACTATCAACGATGAAGTGCAGTGGGGTGCCTTTTCCCCACATCTACAAATGGAAAAGTCGCTTGCCTTCTTCTGGCTCCTCTGGTTCACCAGGTTGGAGCTTGATGGTAGCAACAGAGGAACTGGGTTCCATGTCAATGATCTATATTCCCCTTTCTAGTTTTGACTCAGAGTCAGAACCTGCATCTGATTCAAAGGCTTTCACTTTGGCCACCAGCGACTGCTTTGAGCAGCAATCAACAATGTTATGCTAAGGGATCTTATGGAAGTTGCACCACTTCCTAGTATCCTTCTTTGTCTTTTCGATGTCCTTCTTTGCTTGCAGCTTGGAATGGTTGTCCTGATACTATCCATATTTTCTCTTTCCTTTGTTTTATAGGTTGGGGTCACCCTTTCCTAGTTTTTGCTTCGAGGGGTTCCTAGGCCCAAATTGTCGCGTCTTTTGTTTGAGCTTCTACTTATTTTGACGGCATATCGATAGGCCACGCCCAAGGATGGGACGTACAAAAATTCCATTTTAGTCTGGATGTATCTATGCAAAGAACTGCGATACTTGAGCACTGGATGTCACTCTAAATCTTTGATACCCAACTTGGTGGGCAAGGTATGGAATATATTTGTGAAATCCGACACTACTTGGTCTCTTTCTTGCCGCAATGTGGTCCATTTAGTATACAAGTTGTCATAACTTCCAATAGGGTAGTATTGTTCCTTAATAGCATCCCTAAAGGATTCCCAGGTGGTCGCGACTGTAAATAATGAGGGTTCCTCTGTTTCATTTTTCTCACAGAACGTTTCCTAACAATCTTTGACATGGGGAACAACTTTGAGGAGCGCAAAAGTAATTTTTTATCTATTTGAAAAGTTATGGACAGAAAAATATCCTTCTAGTAGATTCAACCACTTGTCTACAACATTTGCGTCTATCTAACCTTCAAATATAGGAATATCATAGTTGATTTGTACCTTGAAGGGGGCAGGGCCTCCGCGCGAGGAAGATGCATCGGCTGTTGGTATCCGCCAAAGGATTTGCATGAAACTATCCATCATCGCGTTCCTCTATTGCATGAGGGATTCCTTAGGAAACATTTTGAAAGGATCTCTTGTCCCGTCATCTTTCTTTTCTCCTGCTATGAGAGGTCGTTTAGACATGTGATATATTTTTTCCTCAAAAGAAACAGGCTCGAGACCCAATTCTTTGTACCCTGACCTCGTTGGGGACATGCATTAAGACGATAAGGAGCAGACCAATCTGATACCATCGATCCGAATTTTATGATCATAACGAAATGAATACATATTATTAAAATATGTTTAACACATAATAATAGAGATACAATAAAAATGGTTTTCTATTCAATAAGGAAATAAGCTGAAACTGTAAAATGCAGCGGAAAACAAGCTTGCTGGAATGGTGGTGGCTTATCTCTAAGAAGAGATGTGACGGCTGCGCTCATTCAAAAGAACATGATTACAATGAGGCTCTAAAGGCCTTTTTATAATAAACAGAAATTTCAAAAACCCTAGACATCCAAAAACCTAACCCTAGGAGATGAAATGCCAAAAGTCATGTGGGCCCCGTTTGGGTAAGTTAGTACATTAACTTCCCGGGGTCGTAACTTTTTCATACGATCTTTGTTTTAGGTGCACAATATCCCATTGGAAAGGTGTATCTGAGGACTACATATTTTGTTGCTATCAGTAAAAAATCAATTAGATTGTGGTGAGCCCTAAAAACGTTGTTTAGGGCCTCAAAACAGCCCCGCAAGTCAGGGACCCAAAAACTAGGAAAAAACCTGCCAAACTGGAAAATTGCCAAAATGAACAAGTTGGAATAGGTGGGAGGCCACCGACATCCATTTGGATCATAGAAAAAAAAAAGGAGTTCAAATGGTTTTTAGAAAATCTAGGATTGTAGAAGGGTGGGTCCTACACATAGGTATGGCATCGTCTTCTTACCACTTTAACTTGTTGATCCTAAGGGGACATGCCTACATATAACTACCCCTAGTATGCCCACTCAAGGATCTACCCGTCTGATTTAATCCTTAATGAAACTTGGTTGAAGGGATAGTCAAACAACATGTTGGCTACCTTTGTGTTTCAATACATGTGGGATAGAACCTAGACTCATAATGGAGTTGGGAGTGTTATATATGTTGTAGCAACAATTGCATAAGGATTGTAAGGATAGAAACCAAAACTAAATTGTGTTTCCTTAAATAGATATTGTTTTAACACATTTATGAACATTATGTTTTCGATTAATTAAAAACAATTAAGTTTGGTTTTTAGTAGACCTAGGGTCAACAAAGGGCATGACCTACACATTTCTATGACATCATCTTCTTACTACCTCAATTTATCGATCCTAAGGGAACATGTTCAGAGATGAATACCCTAGCATGCCCACTCAAGGATCTAGCCTCTTTATTTAATCCTTAATGGAACTCAATTGTAGGGGAAACATGTTGGCACCTAAGGCTTGACAAAGACTACGCACATGCCACAAGTTAGCACTACACATGCACTTGAGAATATACATGACATGGCATCAAGATTCAGCGTCTGCGCCAACCAAGGATTTACTACACGTGCCAACCCATTTTGTATTGTGTGCAGTGACTTAAAGAAATCGCATACATGCCCTATCTAAAAATATCTTCAAGAATCATTGTAACTGATTTTGTAACAACTTGAATGGTCATGGTTGAGGTTATGGATGAATGGGAAATTTCGTTATGATTGTCATGCTCCATGGAATATATGGAGGGATGCATGTGTATATGTAAGGGTTGGGATTTTGAGTAAAGAGAGAGTTCATTGATTAGCAATAAATGAGCCAAATATTGAGTTAATTTTATTTGTTACTTCTTGTTATGTATGGTTTTTGCATGAGAGAGAAAGTAGATTGAGATCGGAGCACATGGCTCATCTCTTTGTTGAATGTTAATGTATCTTGACCGGGCTTCGGCCCTTTTATATCCCACTGCTCTCAATGAATGAAATGGATGAGTACAACTTGAGCACATTGATATCTGCATTTAATGAGTTCTAACTTGAATGTATGCATGTCTTATGGTGTTCAATGCAGTATCTTGTAGTCATTGTGAATGAATGAATGACTAGTTAACAACGGTTTCCTTTATGTTATATTCCTTCACACATTGCACAAGACCAATGGTATCTATGATTCTCGTAGCATCTTGTGTGAGACATTCTTTAGTCATTGAATATTGAATATGTCAGTACCTATGGGGTTTTGTTGGTAAATATTATCGAACCCTGGGTCTTTAACTCCCCACTCGAGCCAACACAATGAACAATAATTTCTTTGAATTTGTGTTTTAGTATGAGTAGGATAGATCTTAGACCTGTAATGGTAAGGTTATGAGTGCTATATATTGTGTAGAAACTACAACATTATCATAAGCATAAAAAATTAAACAAAAGTATGTGCCTTGAAAAATACAAGCATAACAAACCTCGTAACATGATGATTTAGGTTTAAGGAATATCCAATGGACAACACACTAACATTACAAAATTTAATTTTTTAAAAGAGTGAATGAAACAACTAACTGCAATTGCAAATTGGAACAAAGCTTCTAAAACATATAACAAGGCTTATATTCATCAAGAGTTGTGCACATCTTAGTCCATGTTGTCTCTAAGATGTAGGCTAGGGTCCACATAGGTGTCTAACAAAATCCAAACAGGTGTCCAACAAAGGCCAATATAGTATGGCATTGGTATTATCAATCCCTTGGTATGGGAGTTCTCACCCAAGGTGCATTGAAAAGACATGTGATAGGTGGGAAATATAACAAAAAAGACATAATGTTGCAACTTCATAGGTCCCTTATCATTCCTTATTCATTCATAAATTGAATTATTGCTAAAAAGGATTACAATATTCATTATAGCATAGAATAATTCATTCATTAACCATAAATATAGAATGAAAAAGCATCACATGAATACCATCCATATAAACAATAAAAACACAGGATAACAAAATAGGAGGTAAGGTTCTATTAAGCTCCAAAAACAACACAAAATGCATCATAACCAACCTAGCATAATATAATAATCTAGTTGCATCCATGAGTCACAACAAAAAAATACAACTTCTTGTCATCAATATTTTCCCCTTGAGGGAGAACAATGCCAATGCATCTCAAAGTAAAAAACTCCCCACTTTAGGTTTTGAAGGAAGGGTCCTTGAGAGAAAATGGGTAACCTTGAAATTCTTAAGATGTTATCTTTAAGCACACTATCAATTAACTATTTAGAGAGAGAGAGAGAGAGAGAGAGAGAGAGAGAGAGAGAGAGAGAGAGAGAATTCACAAATCCACAAGCACAATCACACATAATTTCTTATCCATTGAGCACTATTATCTCAAACAACATGACATATAAGTTCAAATGCAGAAATGAAAAAGTTTTAAAGAGAAACATATCTAATAATTTCATAAAGTGCATAAGATGAGCCTCGTCCATTAATAGATTATCCTAAGAAAACAAGATCTCATTAATAGATTAGCCTAAGAAAACATGATCTCCATTTTAAGAATAGGGTGAATATATCATAACCCCGCATACAAAAACTTTGATACAATGCAATGTTCTTCAAATACTTAGAGATGATTCACAAAGGGGCATGCCCACATAATATTGTTCATTAAATGCTAAAGGATTTACAAATATTGTTACTTGAAGCTTCAAAAATATCTAGAAAAGAAATACACGATGGATTACAATATATCATATCACGAAGACTTAGAAGACAGACTCATTTCCCAAGTGGAAAATCCTCTAGTGTGGTTCCATGTGGATGTATGCTAAAAATAAAGTTTTATTTGGTGCTCTTAGACCTGTAGAAGCAAAGAATCTCTCAAAAATCATTGATCCATTGGTTTTTATTTCCTTCCTGTGGTGAGCCCTAAAAATGTTGTTTAGGGCCTCAAAACGGCCCCGCAAGTCAGGGACCCAAAAACTAGGAAAAGAACTGCTAAACTGGAAAAATGCCAAAATGAATCAGTTGGAATAGGTGGGAGGCCACCGACATCCATCTGGATCATGTAGTGTATCCATGTATAGATTTAGTGAATCAATGTATGGATGTAGTGAATCCATGTATGGTTCTCCTTATAATGGTGAACAAATATCTGGGGGTTAAAAAATAAAATCCATGTAGTGCCTGTGGACCAACTGTGATAGTTAGAGTGTATGGCTCGAAAAATGGATTCTAATAGTACCGAAAGGAGTCTGGTGATTGTTTCAAATGTTTGAACCCGCAGGATGCTTCAAAACCTTATCCTAATGGAGAGCTTGCCTGCTCTGATACCACTGATCCAGATCTCAGGGGATGATATTTGGATGGCTTGAATGCTGAGAGAGGAGGAGCTTATACATTCCAATCCTACGTGAAACGAAGCATGGAAAAAACATGTAAATGAAGTACTAAGAGATAATTAATATTTGGTGATTGTTGCAAATGTTTGAACCCACAACATGCTTCAAAACCTTATCCCAATGGAGAGCATAGCTACTTTAATACCATTGATCCATATCTCGGCGACTGAGATTTGGATGGCTTGAATGCTGAGAGAGGAGGAGCTTAGATGTGCCAATCTTGCATGAAAACAAGCATGGAAAAAAAAGATGTAAATGAAGTACTCGGGAGGTGGGGCTCAAAGAGGAGCCTCACCTCTAAAACTAATTACTAGTAAATCACTCAGAGCTAATTAATCTCACAATGAACAATAGAAAATATGAGAGAAGCCAAAATGAGTAAGTTGGTATTATGAGAAGTCTTGCTAGGCATTTATATAGCATTACAAAATGGTCCATTGGAAAAAGTAAAAAAGAGTTCGTTAAATGAGTCTCTATTATTAGTATAATAGATCTAACTACCCAAATAACTAAGTAGTGGAAAATAAAACCCGATACAATAATGGAAATAGCTCATTAAATGAGTCTCTATTATTATAATAATAGATCTAACTACCCAAATAACTAAGTAGTGGAAAATAAAACCCAATACAATAATGGAGAGGTGGGACTCTCTTTGACCCATATGGGCAACCTGTTAGCCCAATTAATTAATGAGGAGGTGGGCATCGCCTTGATCCACATGGGAAATATATTAGCTTTATAGCTTTATGACTTTTGCATCCGAATTTAGACCATATACCCCCTAAAATTCGGATATGTTTTCCTTCTCCTTGCATGGATTTAGACCTTGTAAGAATTCACTCTGAAACACTTGAAAACCTACTATGATACCAAATTGATCCGAAAAATACTTATATGCTTATTAATCTTTAAAAACATAATAACATCTACTTGATCTTCAAAATAAAAATGATATTTTGACCATTTGCAATTTACATGTGAAATACTTATCTATCAAAATACACTTTAATGATAAACAACTTGCAAATGACTGAGTGGAACTAGAACAACAATATTGAATTTACATACACAAGTTTGATAACAAAGTTCACCCAATTTGGGCTACGTCTCTGGGTTCGCTTCCAATAGAGACCTCTTTATTATTGCTCAAATGCTTGTGTTTTACAATGACCTTTTTACACATTTCTCAAACTTAGAAATAGAGTATGTCATCGAGTTCCTTCCGAAATTTTGATAAAAATGAGTATAAAGTTCATAAAATTATGTGCCAAAACCATGTGGCATGCTTTACGGTGCAACCTCCAAGTATAATTACCTTCGGGCATGAACTTCGAAACTGTACTCTGCATAATAATGATTATATGTCTCAGTCCACATGCCATTAAATAGAGCACATGCCCCTTAACCTACATCCAAAATTTTAGGTAGGCGTTAAGTATAAATTATGGGCATGCCTTAACAAGAGGCGCATTTGGCACAATGGTTAAGGAATGGCACTATATTGGGGAGGTCACGGGTTCCATCTTGCATGATCCCCTCAATTGTTGGCGGCAAGTGCTTTGTTATAACGTATGGTATATATATGGTTTATAACCAAAGTTTTAATACCCCTCTGTACGAATATAGGTGTGGTCATATTGCAATACATATAACCTCATACAATGGGTCGAGGGATAGACCCTCGACCCTTTTCTCCATCGGATAAACCTTTAACCAAGGTTAAATATTATTTCCAACACATATGGTTTAGAAACATATGTGTGGCGCAATGGTAATGGAGCTTGGGTAAGGTATTGGGAGGTCACGGGTTCAATCCTACGGACTCCCATAAAAAAATTGATAACCATTAACCATAATATGCCAATGAGGGACTGCCATGTGTCATTCTCTTATTGGCCTCCCTATTCCATGTATCAATCAATAACTGGTGCCAACTATATGTACAGATTGCCAATTCACCTTGCCAACTTGTCATGCCATGTCACCTACATTCCACATGTCGCCATATGAGGTCGCCACATCAACATTGTATGACCTTTATGGTCATGCCATGTGTCACCCTTGCAGTAGTGACACTTATCAATTTTGACCCTGTTGAATTTTTCCTTTTTTCCCTGGTTTGACCAAAAATTTGACCATCCATAACTTTTTCATACAAACTCTATTTGAGGTGATTTTTGCGCAGTTGGAAAGTTATCGTCGAGCTCTATGCATTGATGGCACTTTAAATAGAATTTGGGATTTTTGAATTATGAGTGTTTATGAATCCTTCTAGACCTTTGTGAGCATTCCAGATCCTCCTGGACATCTGTGAGCATTCCAGATCCTCCTGGATCATTGGATGAGGTATTACAATGAAAATTGGTCTGGCAATTTCTTTTTATTTACCCATACTGTGATGCACCATCAAACATTGTATACACACTAGTACATAATATTTAATGGTACCGATGCACTTAGATTGATTCTTGTTATTTTTTATAACTTATGATGGTGTGTTTGATCATCTACGCACTAGTGTGTTATGTTTTAGTTGAGCACCAGGGTGGATGTAACGTATAGGAACACCAAACAAGATTGTTCGAAAAAACTTCTGACCACTTGCGTCTGCTAATAACCTCTGCTATGAACAGTGACAATATGTTTGAACATTTTAGCACTGGTGCGGTATGTTTTGATGCACACTGGTGTGTATATTCCTGAAAGGTGCACCAAAAAATAAAACCTCTGTAAAAACCTCGGTATGCTCGCCTCCACTAACAACCTCCACTATAAAAAACTAAGGGATAATTTTTTCAGAGAGGTTCCATAAAAAACTTTGCAAGAAGGTGTTCTCCTTGTAGTGTTGATATATTCTTTATCTAGTTGATGCAATGTAATGAAGGCATTTTGTGGCTCTCCCCCTTTCCCATGTATTTTAGTGTCTATGAGAATTATCACAACTCACGAAAGCATTTTTATGGAGGATTCAAATAAATTCACCCTTTAATCAACTGGAAATGTTCTATTGTAATAACATTTCATAGATGGTTGGAATATTCCTTGGAGATCCCAACACGTATTCCTCTCCAATATTCGTGAATAGATAGAGTTCCACCCTCTCCATATTTCATAGATCTATTTATGTATGAGATTAATTATGAATGAATGGGTTTTCCACCCTCCTTGAAATTTTTATATCTAAGTTTTCATTTACATATTTTGCATCTCCCACTATTGTTTGATAAATGCCGTGTAGTTTGGGATAAGGGTGTCTTGTGGGAAGGGTTTCCAAGTAGTTTTATGTTTATTTCTTTTCTTGTAAAATTGGGCCCCTTTCTCTCTTACCTCCTATTTTATGACCAATACTTCAATAACCATTTTTTCCCTTTTTGAGCTCATTGCAAAACCTAAAGTCTAAGAGCTTCAATCAAATCTGTAAAATCCAGATTTGATATAGAGAAAAGGCATTGTAGAGGTGATAGTGGGTAGTTCCATCTGAGGTTTAATGAGGGTTAACCCCTTTCGTACAAGAGCCAAATTGAGACCTAAAGTGGATTGTGGATTTCCTAGTATCATTCCTATCCGAAGATGAACATCTCGAGGGATAACATCCCAAATGGCTTAGTTTCTAGGGAGACAATTTCTTCTTGGATAGAATGATCAAGAAATAATTGTTCATCTTTGCAAGGGATGTGAGATGTGGTGCTACCAAAAAAAAAATACTCTAGGGTTACAAGTTACATTATAATTCTATGAAGGTAGCGAAATTCACCTAGCAACTCCACACTTTTTGGTGACTGCATATTGGAAAAATCTAGAATTTAAAAAATTTCTTATGAAATATTCCTCTTGTTTAAGTAATCAAATCTATTTGAAGAATGGTGTAATGAAATGTTGGTTGTGATACAATTTCTTCAAGAATAGGTCAAGGAAATTAAAATAAAATAGAAGTATGTGGAGTTAAGGAGTCAAATCTTTTTCCTCATGGAACAACTTCAAGAAGTTGAACAATGTTAAGATGTTTCCGTAGATTTCCTCCTTATAAAGCTAAGTATAATTTGGAGAGTAGTTATATATATTTTGAAGAAGTATCTATTGCTAAATGTTATTCTGAAGAATCTCTTCCCACTAATATCAAATATGAAGGATAACAAGTACATACAGAAATAGATTATTCTACATGACTTCTAGAAACCATCATTTATCATGGGGAATCATGAAGAAGAACATACGTAACAACAATCTCATCAAAATGAATATGATGAGGTTGCAACATTATTTGTTTTTACAAATGACATGGTAAGTGGCCATGATCTTCATTGCACCAGAGCTACGTTTTCTCCTTGGTCAAACCTACCTCACTCCAAGAAGCCAATAAAAGAAGAATATATATAAGAATAAATTTGAGCTCTTGATTTTCAAGAAATCTTATTGCAAAATAATCTCCTGAAGGAAGGAATTGTTGCATAATAAATGTATCAAGAGGCTACATCTCTTTCTCCTCCTAAAACAAATATGGTATCTTAAATTAGTTGTAACAACCTTTCTTGTTTTCCATGTAAATTTTCTAAGATAGAAAAATCATTAAAAGAACAATTAGATGAAAAAGATTATGAGGGGGTGGATGTATTTTATTGGTACAAAGACCAAATCTATTATAATGGCCAATGATGTTTGATTAAGCTCATAAGTATTATGTGAGCGATTACATAAAGTCAATAGCTCTCTTTGATGAAGAAGAAAACAAAAATTCCAAATATGCATTTTTAGTTCTTCTTAGTAGACAAACTAGTTATGATTTTCATGCTTGTGAGGGACCATCGAATGAAGAACGAGGTGAGAGAATTCCTAATTTTTTCATTTCAATGACACAATTTTTCTTGAGGATTAGTTCAAATGTGATGTGCATAAATAAATTCATGAGGATATTTTTTCTTTCAAGCCTCCTCAAGATGATTGCAATAAGTCACTGCTTCCCTTTGAGGAGGAAGAAGAGAAAGTGGAGCAAGAAGAACCGTTAAATACAACCATGTATTCAATGGATGACCATGTTGATGGCTCTAAAATATCTACAAAAAATAGAAGGATGTTGATTGGTCTGATCAAATCTAATGTTGGATGGACCATACACTTAGAGATCCGTCATTATGTCACTGAAGAGTTGTAGGTTTATTTTTCAGAAGCACATTGGATGAGATACACTTGTTCACTAGCGTTCTTTCTATCATCCTTGTTTTGGTTCATAATCAAACTCAAGGAAATAAATGTAAGCCTTGATGAAATGCTTACATGGTTGCATTAGAAGTATGAATTTACGTAGTGTTGAGGGGGTTGGATTCCATTTGACTCAACAATAGGGATCAGACCCAAGGACAAGGCCCAATTAGACTCTTCCCTATTTGGAATGGTGTGATCCTCCAGATTAATGGCCTGACAATCATTCGATGATATTTAATGATTGCATGTTTTGTTTTAAATGTGTTCCTTTAACTATATGATTACCTTTTCTCTTTTTTTTTTTAATTTATTTTTCTTTTTTATTACAAAGGGGAACACGAATAAAAAAGAAAAAGATTTGTTGGGAAAATTTGTGCCCAAGATAACCCTTAGCATAAGTAGGCAAGTAATATATGCAATTAAATCACTCTAGTACTAATAACAAATGGAATTTATCAATCACCAAATATAGATAAGGAACATCAATAAATAACATGCATGCAGAAATATACGAGGAACGAGAAATGCAAATTAATTCTGAACTTTTCTCAGTTTACATAACACAAAGAATTAAATAACATTAGATTTCACCAAAATTTATCCAATAATTTCTTAACCAATAAAAATAACTAGAAACAATAAAGATCTTACTAGACTCCTGTAGCTTTCAATAAAAATGTAGAATAATCCACTAATAAGATGACAAACACAGATTTGTTAAAAGGTCTTGGCTCCTTCGAAGCTTCTGAATTAATATTGAAAAACAATTTTCACTTGCATCAATCCAAAAGTTTCTTACAAAAAACCGTTGACCTTGAATGCATGGTCAATTCTCTTATTTATCAAAAATTAAACTATCTAAAAATAGTACTAATGTTATTTTAATCAAAAACAAAAATAAATGTGGACTCGTCGACGTGTTTTATCCTAGCTATTCCTCACACATCAAGTAACTAATCCAATAGATTCACCTTGTCATACTTGACCCACTAGGAGAAGAGGTCCTCACATGTGTGCATGCAAGGGAAGTGATGTTGGTCGATAGGTGCACTAAGCATTTTCCTCATCATTCTAGTGAAATGTCTATACGTGTCCACCTTGGTGGCCACATGCTCTAGAATGATAGTTGTCTTGATGGCGTCTCCCATAAACCTTTTAATTTTCCCTTGTTCCAAGGTGGTCATTTGGTGCACGTTCAACTCATACTTCTAGTCACTATCTATGAGTTGCTTCATTATGCCACTGACGTCATGAAAATATTCTGGCGATCCGAACTTGGGAAATTATAATTATGTCATTTACTTATCAATTTTCCTCCAACTCCTAAGGAATTCATCCCATCTTTCCTGCATATTTTTCTTTGGTTCAACAACGACTTGAACCCAATACTATGTTTTCGTCTATATCATGTCCATTCTTTCATTAGTGAGCATTCTTATAATGTCCTCTTCCTCTCCTCGATCTTTCTGAATTTATTTGATGTACTAGATCTGGTTCAAGGTTTTGTGTTCTCTCTCATCCCACTTTATCATCTCCTTATGTGCTACAAATCACAACATGGTTTCCTCTTGATAGATTATATATTTTTCCATAAAGGCATCTTTGACCAACTTATATCTTCCATGTTCCTCTAAGAACTCTTCTCTCAGGATCATCATTGCCTGTGTGGTATCCTTATAGTAATACACTTGAAGTCTAAGAGATTCAAATTCTTTTCTCATGGCGACATCCTCCCTCTCATATTCTTTGGCTCAGTCAATGGTAGCATGAGATATGTCTACCCATACACCTAACAATTCACTAACTTTAGCCTTTTTTGCATCCAACAAGGTTTCCTTGGCGGTCATAACCATGGTATTTTCTAAAGTTAGATTTATTTTCCTTTGTGTCCTTCTTACCAACAATTTCCTTTTCTTGTCATTAGTTATGGCCTCGATGTCAACAACTTCGTCCAATGGTTATGGTATTTGTTGATCAATCCATGCGAACATATTTCCCATGCTCCCTAGGGTATGAAAATGTTCCAGGATTGGGTTTTTTTCTTTATATGTTGCTTATATTAGTCCTCCCATCTCCTTTGTCCCATTATCAATTGTTTTCTCAGTTCTAGGTTCTTCGGGAGGTTAGTTTTTCTTACTAGTTTTCTCAACTCCTACTTTTGTAAACATGTATGTGGTTTTCTCAGGAACTGAGGTATCCTCTAGTCTATTTTCTATCGACATTTCATGTTGTGTCCTTTCCTCTGGAAAATAAGTGACTGATGGATCTGCAGTCATTTCTTCATTTGTTGGAGCAATAAACTGCTCCTATGTTTTCCCTCTCTCACTTATCACATTTCCTTGTTTTTGTTCATGTTTTCCTTTTGTTTCAACTTTCTCTTGCTCAAGATTTGTGTTATATGTATTTTGGTCTTCCTCCTCAGTTCCAACATCATTCTCTTGTGTATTTTCTTCCTTGAGTGGTTGTGGCCCTCTTTCATCTAATGTCAGGACTTTCTCAACTATATTTATTGCTAAGTATGTTCCCTTTGGTTGTGGCTCTACTGAAAGTGAGATTCCTTTATTTGGATTGGACTCATATAGAATTGGGACCTTCACCGTGTCTATATCATGATCATGATCATCCAACATTGTTAGGTCCACAATTGTAGGAGCAAAGATCCCCGTGACACACACCTCTTTCAATGCCTCAAATGATACTACTGGTTGTGGTTGGCCTCCTTGTATCTGCTCTATATCCAATTCTGGTTGTGTTTTGATCCCCCCTTGTGTTAATTCCCCTTAAGGGGTCTACTCTTTTTCTTTCTTTTTCAGCTCTTATTCAAATTTTCATTGCTGCTCTAGCTCCTCTACTACCCTGTCTTGTTTTTCCTCATGAGATGTCCTTTCCACCTCTGCCTTAAGTCTTTCTTCTTCACCTCTTCTAGCTTCCTTGATTTCCATTTTAGTTTTTCGTTCTTGTATAACAAACTCGATAGTTCAATTGATGAGTTCTACCTATTAATCCATAGATGGAGATTTAAAGGTAGTCAGGTTAGGCTAGAATTTTCTTTGGATGACCTCATCCCAACTATGAGCATTTTTTGTAAAGACCTCATCTTCAAACTTTTCATGAGCATAGGGCCAATACACCATTACTTGTTCAACATGATTTACCACTAAACCTTTAAGGTCATGCTTATGGTATCTACTAGTTTCAAACATGTACTCCAAGTGGTTCATGCCTTCTTGTTTTGCTTATGTGGTATCCTTGACAAAGTAGTATCCCAACTGAAGTCCACAAGGGATAAAAACCCTCTTTTTATATTTGACAAGAGATGCATTGAACCCTTGTAGGATGGTCTGGTAACAGATTTCCCCTAAGGCCAATCTTTCTAATGCGTAAGCTGAAAATAAGTGTGGGGCACCTATGGCTCCAAAAATTCTGAAGTAGGTGCATTTTTCTTCCAAGTACCAATTTCCAATTAGGGATATGATATTTTTGGCTTGTTTTGAAAGCCATGGACATTCTTGGCGAAATATGAAGAAGTATAATTTGGTCAGGAACAAGTCAGAGATCATGGGATATGATTTATTATACCTATTCTCCCATTAAATACTAAAGTAAATGTGCACAAGGAGTTTAGACATGTTCCAAATCAAATTTATTTATGGAAACACATTTCTTGCACAAACCACATCCAATAGGTAAAAGGCCATGTAGAATGAAGGAACATCTCTTGTTTCTTGGTTCTGAGCTTGGTCTATTCTAGTACTAAGCTGCTTAGATATAATAGCACCCTAATTAAAGATACCTCCTGATATTTCCATAATGTAAGCTAAAGCAATCCAGGATTTTGTGAAACTGGAACAACCAATTTCACCATACAATATAGAAAGCAAGTCCATTAGGTACATGTATGGTTCTCTTAAGTTTGTCACTCCATACCATCTTGAAGTTAGGTTGATGAAATTCATGTCCTCTTTCCACTAGGATGCCACTAGTTTGTTGGAATCATGATTGAAATGAAATTCTACCACAAAGTCAATTTTCAATTTGAATTTTGGTTCCCGGGGTTTACAATATTTATTAACCTCTACTGGTAAGAAAATTCCCACACACTTCCCTTGTTCATCATTGATTAAACATTTTACTGCATCTGTGTGACTAATAATACACTCTAAATATTCTACATAGGTAAAAATAGGGGACCTAGCAACCACCATGTGAAACAGAGAACGACCTATGTTTGGGAAAACCTGGTCGTCTATGGCTCTAATCTCTAGGTTATTGTGAGGTGTGAAATATGGGTAGTTTGAGAGCTTAATTTTATTGAATAAGTCATTCCAAGAAGGTAGTGGTGCCTTGGAATCGGTGCTTCGTTCTGTGTCCTTGTATAATGGAGGTTGGTTGAATACCTTCAGTGGAAATCAGATTATGGGCTCCACTTTGGGCGTATTCTATGTTCCTTCAGTATGAGTTGGGTTTGATGCTTCACCTAGCTGAGCACTTTTCCCCTTGGGAGTTTTTGGAGATTGATGGGTAGTAGATCTTCATGAAGGCATTTTTTGCAAAGAAACAACATCAATCAGTCTTTAATTCATCCACATTATCTAAGAATCACGATAATTTTTCAATTTAAATGCGTACCTTTTACAATGAGAGACATTAACATTAAAAATTACCATTTCTAAGATACCAAACACCTTGAATTGGCAGATACACAGTTGTAACACACAATGGGGTGACACATTTGTGTGACATGGTAGGTACGAAAATTCACGTGGTGGGTGATGTAGCAATACAAAACTCATGTTTTCCATGTGACATGGACACTTGACTTGCCAAAATTAGATGAATCCCATCTTTATCGACCAATGGTCCAGATTAGTTGAGTGTTATTATCGGATGACTGAGGATGTTTTGAGCTCTTTGGATTTGATCGGCGTCGATGAGGTTTAGATTCTTTCCATTCTCTTGCAATATTCGTCTCTCGACGCCAATGAACAATGTGCATTGGTGACCAGAGAAATATTTCATATATTTCCAAGTTCACACGAAGATTTCATTGAAACGCAATGCACTATCAACGATCAACATAATCGTCTATCAGGGATCGGTAAAAACAAGGTTTTAATGGGTTTTTGTCTCTTTTTACGAAAATTCTCAAGTACCGACCCTTTTCTACTTCAATTTGGAACTTAGACGTGTTCTTCCATTTTGGATAATCCCATCTTCAAGCTTAAATACAACTAACTAAGCAAAACTAGAAAATAAAGCATAAAAAAAAAATGCAAGCAAGCTAAACCAATAACAAAGGAGATAGAAAATAAAGTGGTACCCATTGAAATCCCTGATATTTCAAAGGGTGTGTTGAGGTCTCAACACCAAGAAATTTACATATTGAATATGTTAGGATAGGTAGATAGGAATTTTACTATTTTTCTAGCATAGTTTTGAGCCTACTATTTCTTTTTAAATCAAAGTTTAGCATCTCTTTCTATAAGGGAAATTATGTTGCAAAATAAGAGTTATAGAGGAAAGAGTAATTTTTCTAAGGAATCATTGTTTGACTCCATATTCTAATTGATAAAGAATTGGTCTATTTTAACCCAAAGATCTGAGGTTCTCATTCATCTCACAGAGTGGAGATGTCCAAGAGAGGAGCCAAATGGCACCCGCAAAGAAAACATGGTTTTATACCATGGGACTCGCTTTTGGAAAAATAGTACATATAGGCCAAATGACGAATTAAAATTATGAGCTAGATAAAAGGTGTTTATCTAGGTTATTGAGCAACATAGTACCGACAAAATCTAAAATTAATCTCAAAAAATACAAAAACACTTAACTTAAAAAGCCATTAACGTACTTAAGTCTCCACTCAAAAAAATATATATCAAGAAAGTGTGGAATATAACATGTGACCACATGTTGGTAATCCTTCTGAATTTGCATATATACACCATAGTTGATAGATTTCATTTTGAATTCATATTAAATTTTAGTGTAATGATGCCTAAAAAATATTAGAGATGGAATGTTTAATAGTTTAATTTTCATTTTCCATGTAAATTTTAACTACTAAGTTCTTCCTAACTATGGCACCATTTTAAAAAATAGTTTAAATGATTGTAAAGCTAGTAAAGGATTACCTCTAATTCCATTTTTATAATCCAAAGAAAACACATAGATGATGTTAGTACTCTGTAAATTTGTTTGGCTGGTAAACAAATGATAGAGGTAACCTAAAAAACTACTTTAGAGTTGGGTACTAGCCTGCTCAACTCAGAGAGTTCTCTCTCATGTCACTTGGTGTTTCTTTGGAAATAAATGGCTAGGTTTAGCTTGTTTTTCGGGGGGGGGTTATAAATTTGCTGGCAAGGAAGGGGGAGGACACTCAGGGCTATGGAGTCAAAATTCTGAAAATGAATGAACACACTGACTGGCCAATAGAACTCTCCAGAGGATAAAGGCTAAATGAGGAGACGAATCTGAGTTATAAATTTTAGTTTGCAAAGTGTAAGAAGAAAAAGGAAACAAGTAACTGCATCAGAGAATTAATGAAATGAATTATGAATTAGTTATGAAGAATTTCACACAGTTTAAATTGCTTAAGCCAAGAGCATCACAAGATGAATTCTAGGATTTTAAACTATCCAATTTAAACAAAAGACAATGTAAATGGAATTAAACACATGAAATACATACAATGAGATAAGACAAAACTCATATCACCGCCCTTAGAATCTTTTCATAGAGACTTCAAAAGCTTTTGCATATGTATTCAATTCAACTTTAGAAAATTACAATAGAGTTCAAAACAACCAGAATTGTGCCCTTGCACTTCTGCCAACATTAATACATTCAGAACTTCTAATATTTATACAATTTGAGTTCCTTTCATTTAGAAACCGATTACAATAGTTGAACTGAAATGTTTCATCTTCTAAAACTGACTACAATAATTAGATTGAATAGTTTCGGTATGGGAACCGATTACAATGATTAATAAAAAATGTTTCATGAACCAACGGTCGATTCCTCTGACTCTTCATCTCCTGCCTTTGCCATCTGTTTTGTTTTGTTATTCTGTCTGATCTACCATTTTGATGACACCTGAGCATTATCTGTTGGTTCCTGTAAAACTTCACTTTGTTTTGCCCAACCGCACTATCTCCTTTCACTGCAAGTCAGAAGGGATATTGTAGTCCATCACTTACTTAATTAGGATTTCCAGGTTAATGCAAGAGGCATACATCATGACTGGCAGTACGATATTCACTGCCTTGAATTGATTCAAGATCTCAAAATATGTGATCAAATATTCCACCAGGGTTGCTCCTTTCAAGTTTTCCTCTAGGATTTCAAACTTGGAGTGGTCCATTCTGCATTGGGTGAGGTGAGAGTTTTATTCCTCCTGATCATACAATTTTCCTTTTCCATCCCAAAATGGTGGGATGCCTTTGATGAACAACTCTTCAAACAGATCTTTAAATTCATGTATACTCTGCTCCATCTATATGGCCTTTTTTTGGACTGATTTTAGCAGGTTATGCTTGGAAATGACTCTCCTGGACTAGATGATCAATGTAGTCCTGTCTTTGACCCCAATGGTATGAATTTCCATAGTGGGGATGGAATTCAACAGGTTTATAACATTTTGGGCCCACTCTGATGGTTTCTTAGCCATGGTCTCACTTACAACAGTGCACCTACTTCTAGCTGTAATGGCCATGTTATCTTTTCAATTGATGAAGTTCAAGTACACCCTGAACTTGGGAACTTCAACATCAATAGAATCCCAGATGATGTGTTTGGCTCCCTGCAACAGTCCTTTGCCTCTCAACCTTGTTTTTAGCTTGTCTACTCTTTCCTGTAAATCTTGATTCTCCTTCTAGAACTAAGCCATCCTCTCATCTTTTGTTTTCATTTCTTGCTTCAGCTTCTCTATATATCCTTTTAGACCTTTGATTTATCCCACCTTTAGGCTAACTTGGGACATATCCTAGACAAGTCCTTTAGTGCTCGGCCTAGGTTCTGTAGTAGAAGGTATAGTTATATCCATGTTTGGTACTTCTATCTGCCCTTGTGACCAATTCACTTTTTCTTGTTCCAGTTGTAGTACCTTGGCCTTGTAATTCAATGCTTCTTGTCAAAACGCCTCCTTCTCCTATTCTAGAGAAACTAGTTCTGTTGTTTGTGGATGCTTTGTGGAAGACATTTTTATTTTCTTCTTCAAGCTTTGAATCAACTTGTCTTTTTTTTCTAAGCAGGATTTCACTCCCTGAGGGCCTTCAAATTCTATCCTCTTAACCTGAGTTTTCCAAGCTCTGCTGGATGCTTTTTCTTGCCTCAACTTCCCTTCCAAATTAAATGCATAAGTTGACATCTTTGAATTCTTCGGGATTAGACCCAAGTAATATGAATACATCATGTCACTGGTATTCCTGTGGGATTTCACTTTGTCATGAGCACTGATGTTCTCATATTTCAGCTTGATCTCAGATACTTTATCCTCATCTGCAACTACTATATTGAATGTCTTCTTCTCTACATCTCTCACTGTGTTTGAGTTGGTTGCAAGATTGCTTCCATATCAGCACAGACTTCTAGATTTTCCAATTTGTCCAAACCTTCAACATGTTCATGCTCATAAGGGGCATGTTTGTTCATCAATCTGCTTTTGGATATGATCCGATGTGGATAATATCTTCTTCCCTGTAACTGTGCAAATCCAAACTCCTTGAGATTTTCTTGGACCTGAGATAAGCATGATCTTTGTTGACAATGAAAGGTCCAATGATGAAAGGCAATTTGAGGTTGGATGCCTTGTGTAGTTTTAGGAAGTTCTTTATATATGATATGATTCTTTTCTTGATGAACTCCAGGGAAAAGACTCAGGGTGTCAGAAAAATGGGAAGAAGATAGGGGGATTCATGACAACCATAAACCCATATCACTGTTGAATGCATGAACAACACCTAGTCCCCCACTCTATTTTCTGGATTTGGCTACAAATAACTCCTCATGTCATCTAGGAATCTTGGAAAGATGGTTTTGAAAATCAGGCTGTACACCCTGGACATAGCCTTGTTGATAAAAATGAGCATTGTGATTATTTTACGTTCAGTTGATATGAATGTTGCTTCATGGAACTCTCTTTTGTTTGTCTCTAGGAAAATCTTCAACAAGTATTTGTAGTACCTAAAATTCCTGAGTGATTGAAAATTCACTAGCTGTTGGTGGATATTATCAGCTATGAATCTATCGAAGTTGAAGCAAACTGACTGACTGGACTCTAACTGGAAAAACGCCAACATAAAACCTAACATGACCTCGACCACATACTTGTCATTATGTAGACCTAAAATATGACTCAGTATGGAACATACCCATCACTCTATACCACCACTATGGCACGTTGGTTCAACTCCAGTGCAGATTCATTGAGCTATACAAAGTATATCATGTGTAAACTATTCATTATTCAAACGGTTATTGAGAATTGTTCCATTCTTTCTCTCCTTCTTCTTCTTTCTCCAATTCTCTCTACAAATGTGTGTATTATTGTTTAGCTCGATCTATTATGTGTAGGTTCAACACATTTAAATGGTATTAGAGCCAACGGACTTCTAAGAAAAATCTACACCAAAACGTTTTGCAGGTACAAAAGATTGAAGACAGCGGAAAGATGGATTTCCAAAAAGAATTCATTCTTACACCTTACAACTATTTTGCATGGAAGGAGAAAATAGCCATACATCTCTAAACCAGATGGTTGTACAGGTTAACCTTGAATACAAATACAGAATCAACATCATCCATAGAAAAATCCAAGTATTTAAATCGCATGGATGAGGCACTCGGAACAATTTGTAGTCTTATTTCTCCCGATCTCCTTTTTCATATATCTTCCTATAAGACTCCCAATGAAGCCTGGACCACCTTGGAAGGGATATTTGGAAAACATGATGAGATGATGGGAAACATGTTGGAGGTGGAGCTGCTCACATTGGATCCAAAAGGATTCGATAATATCCAAGATTTCTTT
This sequence comes from Picea engelmannii, assembly GCA_009831015.1. Lineage (NCBI taxonomy): Eukaryota > Viridiplantae > Streptophyta > Pinopsida > Pinales > Pinaceae > Picea > Picea engelmannii. The sequence continues at coordinate 47,436 of ML785601.1, read as the reverse complement.
ACAAAATTCAAGGATTTATTGTCGTAACTCAAAGCTTGTGGGGTTGATAAATCGAAAGAGGAGAAACAAATGGTTCTCACCATTCTCTCCAAGATTGGCTCTGAATTCTTTGTATTGATATCCACATTTCATTCTATCACATTCGCACCTAGAAGATGCTTTCTCTTGAGGACTTTATTGAAGCACTAACACAAGAGAAAACCAAGCTCATCAACATGGGCACAATCAAAGGCCCAAAAGCGCATGCACTCACTATGAAAGATGGAAGCCACAAATATCATAAATCTAAAGATAAAGATAAAAAGAAATCTCATGCACATCCGAAAAAGAAAGGGTACATAAAACCATTCACCGATGCCTCCAGATCTAAAGGAGAAAAGGGAAGAAAAGGAGAGAAATGCACATGTTGTCACAAAGGATTCCATTCGTAATCCGCATGCATGAAAAAACAAATAGATTTGATGTCTCAAATAATTCAACAAAACAACCTTGGAGATCACATCCCCGAGGGTGCCAAGAAGAAGAATCCAGAAGATCTGAATTCCAAGAAAGGCAATTCTAGACATGCCTTGATTGCCATCAACTACTCTCCCAATGCTTGGATTGTTGATTCAGGAGCATCACATCACATGGTTGCCTCAAAAGCAGTATATTCTTCTTTGGATGCATGCAAAGGTCCTCTTATTCTGATGGCGGACAACTCTTCTGTCGAAGTCACCGACAAAGGAAGGATTGAACTCACCAATGGAACCTTCAAGAATGTGTTGCATGTTTCCAAGATTTTTGTCAACCTTCTCTCTATGTATCAGATGACGAATTCTGACACTAGAAAGAAATTCATAATCACACCGAATTCCCTGGAAATATACGACATGCAAACCAACACCAAGGTTGCAACTAGTGAGGTAAATCATCAGTCTAGATTGTATACTTTTTTTGAATTCATTGAACCTGATTCTGCTTGACTACCTACTCATGTTGATGAAAGTAGTAGGATATGGCACGAAAGGTTTGGACATTTGAATTTCATATACATGCAACATCTTAGCTAGCACAGATTGGTTGATTGTCTACCAGACATCCATTTCTCCAAGGGAGTGTGTGAGGGATGTGTTTTTTGGAAACACCCTCAAGAGAAATTCGACAAGGGAAAATCTCAGAGAGCCTCCGCACCTTTAGATCTGATCCACAGTGACCTTATGGGTCCTTTTCCACATCCATCAATTAACAAAGAGAGGTTTGTTCTTCTTGATACTGAGAGGGGGGTGAATTAGTATCAAGTACAATTTAAAACATTTTTCAACTTATACTTAAACCATTCAATTATATCCAATGAGCAATGAACAAGAGTATAAGAGTTACACCAATACACCACAATACAACATGCACAACATATGAGAAATAATCAATAGTTATTGTTGAAGGGAAGCAATGACTTCCAAAGGTAGCTATAGCTTCCAAATGTAAAGGGAGGAATAAACCTCCAAGAGGAATATACAATCCTCCAATATCAAGAGAGGGTTGAACTCTCCATCCTCGCCTCTTCCTTCCACCCAATAATATATGATAGATAATAAAACTTTACATTAAATCATCACCATCAACCAACCATCACATAGAACCTGATAATGCTTTCTGAGACTTCTTCAATTTATGCAATTCTTCAATTATTGGAATACTTTGTTCCTATAGATAATATTACTCAATGAATTCTCTGAAACTCCTCCAAGTTTCACTCCTTGAATCCTCCCCAAAAAAACGTTATAGAAAGAATGGTAGACTTTATTCAATCCTGGTTTATTTAGAAGACCGAACTTGTACAAAATTCCTCGCGCTCAATATTTAACATCAGATTCTGAAACTAACACAAAAGAAACTAAAGTCCGTACTCTTTCTAATTAAATTGGTCCCACTTCATTTGGATTCTCTATGAAGAAGCTATAACGTTTTTACCTGGAACACCTGTTTATTGACTAGCTTCAGGACTAGTCAAAAACCCTATCTTGCACAGAGTGTATCTCCATAATTATAGTGAATCAAGAGCTGAAAATTTTACCATAGGTAGCTTTATATGTCTTCTCAATACCATAGAAATTTCACCATCTGAATCATTCTATAAAAAAAGTTATAGAGAAAATGGTAAGATGACCTGTAAATAACATACCTTAGAACACAACACCAAAAGACTTCATCCTCCCTTGAAATCTGGCCTTCTTTTCTTTTGATTTCCTATGAAATTCGACTTGGGTATCAAATGAATGTATAATGATATGTATTTATTATCATTTATGTCACTTCCTTTTAACATTAGGGCCGACCTGACACTTTCTTATTTTGTAATTTTTTTCTTTAATTATCTTCAGGGCCTACATGTACTTCCTTCTTCAATTCACTTTGTCATCTTCAAAAATTCATTTCTCCTCAACAATGAGGATCCACTTGATGTACCACATACTGTTGGACACATCTACCACACTTATAGGGGGGGTGCATGAGTGTGGGGATTTTTTTCCCAAAACTTCTCTCTTACATTAAACTCATTAGTTAGCATTCGACATTTACTCATTACTCATTGTTGTCATTAATAATAAGTTATATGTGAATACATATCAGCAACATATATCAGCAATATATCATCAACAAATCATCTCCACAAGGAACACAAGATGTATGTACGATTTTTCTTTTTAATATGGACTTCAATCCGGGGGTTTTTCTGCAACAAATGAATAGAGTACAACTCTATAAGAGCACCAACTCTATATACAAGACTCGGCTTACATTCTCAGCACCAACTGAGATGAGGCAACAATCCTCAACATATATCAATCTGTACCATAAACAAGAGCATCAACCATGCACCAACCTGTGCCAAACAAACTGTAATCAACCTGTACCATAAACAAGTGCATCCAACCATGTA
>ML785601.1:0-16267 GCA_009831015.1 Picea engelmannii | reverse complement strand
GCCATTTCACTTAGTCCATGGGGTCGAGGCAACTCTTCCCATCGAGTGCGAAATTCCCACCCTTCGTACCGCCATTGAGCTTTTACCTGACACTGCTCCACTCGAGCAGCGTTTGCTGAACTTGGAGTCTCTGGATGAGGATCAGCGCTCCTCATTACAGAACAACGAGGCAGCGAAAAAACAATCCAAAGCTACCTTTGATCGCCATGTCAACCTCCGATCATTTCGCGAACGCGACCTTGTCCTAGCCTATGATATCGCTCACGATACCTTTGGCCACGGCAAGTTCGAATCACTGTGGCATGGACCTTACATTATCCAGCATTGCCTCACCAAAGGCGCTTACATATTGGCCTCCCCCGAAGGCCTCACGCTCAAAGAACCCATCAACGGGTTGTACCTGAAGAAATTTTATGCTTAAACGTAGTCACTACTACTTTAGGTTTGTTTTTTTCTTTAGAGTTTTTAATCTTTTTTTGACCCCACATCTAACCTATCCTTTGTGCTATTGACAGATGACTCCTCCACCTGCGTACCACATCGGTTACGCCGACGCTGCCAGCCGTTGGACACAAAATCTCGCTTCCGCTGCTTGGGCTCTCTACACTCCTTCACATGAACTGCTACATTCCAGCGACATCTGTTTAGGGCCAGCAACCAATAACCAAGTTGAATACACTGCTGTCATTGGCCTCTTGACCGACGCCCAACATCATCATATTCGTCACCTTAGCGTTCTCCTCGACTCTCAGCTAGTCGTTCTCCAGCTCAACAATGTGTATCGTGTACGCGATCCGTGCCTCTTTCGCAAATACCTACAGGTTAGATTATTGACTCGACATTTTGATTCCATTACATTTACACATATTCCAAGAGAATTAAATCAAATAACATATAACATAGCTAACATGGTACTAGACTGGCATATATCACATCAAGCTACACATACATAACCATCTCCTACATCCTGTCACAGCATATCGATAGCATCAACATTATCAACATAAAACAACACATGTAAAAAACATTTGGATCTCAAAAAATAGGTATACTCATATATATATACGTGGGCCTCTGAGGCCATCCAAATGTTTATATACACAAAAATACAACCACCCGCAGGCCTGTGCCACATAACGGTACAAAACTCGGCTCACCAGCCTAATCAAAATCAGTACACAATGCATGATACAATCAGGGGGCCTCTAAGGCACCCCCCGCTGCCCCTCCCTCAGGAGGTGGTGGTGGCCCACCTCCACCTACCCCAGGCGGTGGTGGTGGCGCATCTGCAGGACCACCCTGCCCAGGAGGCAGGCGTCCACTAGTCATAACAGCCAACACAGCTGCTCTCCGCATGATCGACCGCCATGGTGGTGGTAGCCCGATGCACTGTTCCAGGAACTCCTCATCCTGGATCTGGGTCCACATGCCCTCAGGCACGTCGCGGAAAACCGTCTCAAAATGACGGACTATATCCTCATCGGCTCCGGTTGCCGCCGGAGGAGCATGCGATGGCCCCGCACTAGGGTCATCCCAGCGGCGCCTCTGCGCCGGTCTCTCGGACCCTGCTGGTCCCCCAGCAGCCGCATCCCTCGGACGCCTCACACCCCACGGCGGTCTCTCCTGCTCTCGCGGAACTGGTGCCCGGACCATGTCCACCTCCCGCCCGCGAGGTGCCACATATGCACAAACACCAAACAAGCGACAAACAAAGATATTAGTGTCTATATATCAAAACATATGCACTAGAATATCAACAACATACTATAAATCACAAAACATAAACACATAACATACCTCTGTCATCAAATTCCTCCCCAGGAGGCAGTACCATATCGGGGTCCCCCCGGAAGTCCACCCCCGCATAAGGAAACTGCAGTATGACCTGCGGTGTCTGCCGCCATATCTGCGCAGCCTCCTCCGAAAAATAGTGGCCCCCTTCGCCACCACCGCCGCGAACCAAAATCTCGGACCACCGCCTTAGACGCGGGTTTCGTACAGCTGGTACCTCCAGCACTACCCTCGGCTGCAACGCCGGCACCCTCTCCAGGAAAAAGGCCACCAGGATGGAGCCAAAGGCAAACTCCCCCCTGCCCGCCGACCGACATCGGTCCAGCTGCGCGATCATCCGCGCACGGAGAGCCAACCCCCAGGCGAACCGCTCCCGGCCCACCACTACTCTCTCCATCAACATCAGCTCCCCACCACTAATCCGGTGAGGCGCGGTAGACCCATAAACCCGCACGATCATCGCCGCTACGCAGCGATGCAACAGAACATCTAGCGCATTAATGCGCACGGCCGACCCAGTCATGTAATGCCCACCTGAGAAGAATCTCCCCGCATACTCCACCAGGTCAGTCTCCCTCGGCATCATAGGCGCTGTCAGCAACGGCGTTCCCCGAAAGGGGAGTCCAGTGAGGAAATACACATCTGCCTCAGCAGTAAACGCGACCCGCTCTCCTCGCACGAGGAAGAAGTGCTGCCGAGGGCTCCACATCTCAATAAGAAAGTGGAGCAAGTGCTCCTGGGCCCGTATTAGTGGGCACTCAAAAAACTTTAGCCTCCCACTGGCTGCCAAAGTCGCTCGCACTGCCGGCCTCGCCTCGGCCACCTCCTCCCGCAGCAGCTCCCAGTCCCTCTCGCGCCACCTCACGTCCATACTAGCTGTTGGCTGCCTGCACACAACCCAGAGGCCTGTATTAGCTTAGGCACTTATTCAAAACCTCAAAATAAGCTAAGTTTTTACCCAGAAACCTTGCCTCAAAGGCGCGGTTTTACCTCCCACAGGCGCGCATGAGAGCACGCCTGTCTTTTCCACAGGCGCGCTCAAGAGCGCGCCTGTCCACAGCACAGGCGCGCTCAAGAGCGCACCTGTTCACAGCATAGGCGCGCTCCAGAGTGCGCCTGTTCATAGCACAAGCGCGCTCCAGAGCGCGCCTGTCGTACCCACAGGCGCGCTCTCGAGCGCGCCTGTTTTCCTCACATATGCGCACACATGCGCGCGTACTCAGTGAATAGGCGCGCGCTGATGCGCGCCTTTCACTGAGTCGCCCACGCATGTGGGCCCACCCTCTACCCAAAAACCCCCTCAAACTAACCTACGACCCCCTGTACCTACCCTGCCCAAAAAATTTGACACCTACAACTAGGCAGGACGTTCAGACTACTAACCTGCAACTCGCACGTCGGTAAACGGGTGTCTCGTGCTCTCCGAATCGCTGAATCTCCTCTGAATTCGCTCTGGGATCACTATAGCAGCAGGTACAAATGAGGTGGCAATGTGGGCCCTACAGCTATATGTAGGGTTTTTGCCAAACTTCCACTAATCATTCCGGGCGCCCACGACGTCCATTTTTCAAACCGTCTTCAGCCACGGGATCAGCGTCCCGCCACCTACATCATGACTATCCTTGGGCCACTTTTCATCCCGGGCCCCTGGGGCGTCCCTTTTTCATCACATGGCCAGGTACGCATACGCATTGTCACATTTATCTAATACATGTTCATATTTATTATCCCCTTCAGATATTGTTCACTTTGGGTATTTGGTTGTTCTATGTGCAGGTACTTGGTCAACATCTCTCCACGTCACTCCTTCAGGTATATATTCAGCGCTGGAATGTAGTCTCTCCCACTGTACTACATTTACATTCCAGTCACACCCTCTGATGTTGGCCTTTAGGGTACCCATTCCTGGCTCGGCAGTACTCACACCTCCATTTGCATTCTCTAGGGGTACTGTCACCCAGTAGCATCCTCACCTACATGAGTTGTCCCATTCATAGAACCTATTGGCACTTTTGACACTAATGTTGTTCTTCATCACCCTTTAGGGATGGGAGTCCCAGTAGTCTTTCATCATGTTGCAGATCAACCACATACTTCTTCTCTTCATGTTTTCTAGCTTCCCATGCGGACTCCCAGATCATCGCATTATGCTGCAGTTCGTTTTACCTGCACACCCGCAGGCTCATGAACCATCCATCTCACCCACTATCAGTTTGCCCATATGTGAACCGATCTTCATATCATCTACCTCATACAGAAACCCGCCAATGGGCCCCCCACCCTCCATTTGTTTTCACCAATATTTATGCCCTACCATGGGCACTCATTTTACACTGGAGCACCCGTTTCTGTATTTTGTACATCTTTCCCAAAATTCTTTATTAGTCATGGTACAAACACCTTCACTTCCGGCCATTTCCACTTCGTTACTTTGGTCATCACCATTGGTGACCTTCTTTCCTGTTTTGGCCATACGCAACCCATGTCACCCTTGGTTGGAGCATCACTTCTCATTCACCCTCGCCGGCATCGTCTATATCTTCAGAGTGCTACCTCGGTCACTTACCATTTATCCTCTGAATTTGTCCACCTTGTCCCGCCTCTGGCACAACTTATCCTCAGTCTTGGCGTCCCCTTGACACTCGACCTTGTCAATACGGTTGCGGCCACTGTTTGTTTCATACATTCTCCAGCCAAGGGCAGTCTTGAGTCTTCCCACTTCTTGACTTCGTCCATGTACCTCTGCCACCGCTTCACCTCAGTAGATTCCATGAAGTCATTCGCTTCTGGGAGTCGCGTCTCCTTTTTGTCGACATCAACACACTTTTCCAAAAGGGYGACAGTATCTTGGTCCTCATTTCCCATTCAATGAGAGATCTCRGACRRCACAGGGGGAAACACCATTGCTCCCTGATGTCGTTGACCCCCATAACATTCGACGCCAACACTTTCTCATGTTGCGGTGGGTCTTACTTTGCGACTATTGCAGTTTTTATCATCAATTGCCGAAGACCTCTGAACTTGGTAGGGCCATCACTACCCACATCACTATCGTGGTTTACTTCCGTGACCATTACCACTGGTTCAGAGTATGTTCCTTTGCAGAATTGTCTTCTGCCTTTTTTTTTCATTCCGCCCCCGAGGGCGCTGCAGTCATCTACATCAACAATTCAGAAATTTTCTCTTCAGAGTTACATCACACGAGCATGGGGCATGCCCGCCTCGTTTGTACACACTTGTATATTATTTCACACCTTATGGAAGGTCGGATCTACAGGTTCTTGTCTTCTCCAACGGATTGCTCTCTACGGTCTCACTCTTTCTCTCCCTTACAACACCATTCTCAGGAAAAGAAAAATTGATGAATTTTGGCTATACGTTTTGCTCCTAACCTCATCCATCAGGGGGCATCTGTTATCACTGAAAATTTGTCTGCACAGGGCGACAAGAACTCTGCATCGTCAACACAGAAAAACAGTCGTTCATGGTGCAAGGATTAACTCCACAGCACAGCAAAAGGGTCAAAACTATGAAAAAATGGCCAAAAAATTAAGAAGCGCGATGCATCCACTGGGCGCACGCGCGCGCGCGCAACATCTTCGTATTTTGGGCGCATATGCACGGCTGTGGGGTGCAAAACTCGCGTGCCTGCCAAACGGCGCATTTATGAAGCTGGTCGGCCTCCCAACCACTAATGGATCGGCTCCCAAGTCGATTTGACATCAAATCCGAGCTCAATCTGCATGGGGAGGCTGGTCAAAGACCTAATTGTGCCCTAAAGAACCCATTTTCACATTCAAAAGAGGTTGCATAATAGCTCAATGCTTGGCTATAAAAATCCATGAATGACCATCATTTCTTCAAGGAATTCTTCATACTGTTATGCTGTTGAGATTGCTAGAGACCCCTTCTTTGGCAATATACATTGTAGGCTGCATTTCATGAGCTATTCACCCCTCACTTGAGTGAATAAGCTTGGAGTTCTTTCATCCACATTTCATTTTTTTCTTTGTAAGGAGAGCAAATCAGTTGAGGGCTTCAAGAGCCTTCCATTGTAGAGGGAAGAGACCCAAGTCCTCTTTCTCCTTTGTGTATCTTTGGATTTCATCTATTAGACCAGCTAATACATTGGTGATATTGGTCCATTGTCATTTGTTTTTGTTTGTATTTCTATGCTCATAGTTTTATTTAGTTTTTGTTTAATTCTTGTTAATATCTTAGTTGTTTTCTTTCTAACCTTTTACCATACAACTGTCATGACTAGCAGAGCCCAACTAGGCATGTAAGCACTCACTTTTTGCTCACACATTGACGAAAAGAGTGCAAACAATTTTCACCATAGTGATGTTCAGGGGGGGTGTTGGAGTTACTTCACACACACCTAGGATTTCTTTATCCTGGGGTTTTTCCTTGTTTATTCATAATAATTAGTCATTATCCAGTCTCCTATATTTTAGGAGAGAATATTCCACCTGGGCAATATTCTCTTTCAATTGACACTTCAGTTTGACTAGCTGAGTTGAGCTTAGATGTTGCATTGGTTTTATCACCATGTAACATTAGGATCATCACCATGCTAATTCGACCTTTCATTGGTATCATCACCATACTGGCACATTACCATCGATTCCCTGAGTTAACTCCTCACTACTCTTTGTTCAGTGAGTTAACTAAAGACTAGATGACTAGTTAACTCAACTAGGTAGCAGTTCACTCCCGTAACTACCTGAGAGACTAGACTAGGTGGCAGTTCACTCACATAACTGCTAGTGTGTGTCCATATCACTCTAGACCACCACTATGGTGCATTTTTTCACCTCCAGTGCATGCTCATTGAGCTATAAAGAGTATATCATGTGTAAACTATTCATTATTCAAACAGTTATTGAGAATTATTCTATTCTTTCTCTCCTTCTTATTCTTTCTCCAATTCTTTCTGCAAATGTGTGTATTATTGTTTAGCTAGATCTATTATGTGCAGGTTCAACAGATTTACATATATGTATTATATGAACATAACCTGTGACATAAGATTGTATGTAAGTTATATTACCATAGCATTAAAAAGGAGACCTTAGCATATGCATGAACAATTGATAAAGTAGAATTAGTGATGAGATGGTTATGTGCCCTCCGAACAACTCAAATATCAAGATCATACTTGAATATGATATGATTAAAGAGACTTCAAAAATTTTGTAAGGCTTGTTGCATAAGATGGACCTCTCCTCTTAGCTATCCAACAATTTGACAACTTATGATCATCACTATATAAAAGGTTTTTAAAATATTGATTGTATTGATTTTTATTTAATAATATTTTTTATTTGTATACTAATTAAGTGATTAAGATTTAAAATATAAAGTATAATTTGGTTTTAAAAGAGGTTTAAGGATAAAATATGTCCAATCCCAATTAAATGAAAACTATAATTAATGGAAAAATTTAAGAAGCAACACCAAGTTAAATGGAAGGCTTTATTTTTTATCCCATTTTGGCACTTAAGAGAAGAGATTTATTTTGACTTGTTTCTGTGAAGATTTAGTTGAAACAATTTTTTGGAGAACAAATTTGGAAATGAAAATCTTATATAGGTTTTTTTTCTTCATTAAAAGGGTTGGAATTTTTGTAGGAAATAGAGGAGAAATAGAAGAAATAACAATAGGGTAATAAAGAATTTGAAAGATCAGATTAAATGATCTACCACTCAAGTTGTAAGTATTTTCTATCAAATATGGTACTTTTCTTTATGTTTCATCACTTTTCTTCTCAAATCTAGAGATTGGAAGTATTTAGTGTATCAACCCCATTCCTAATGTATTTTTGAGCTAGTTGATGCAATGTATTGAAGGAATTTCATGGCTCTATCAACCCCTTTCCTTTGTATTTTTGTATAGATGAGACTTATCGCAACTCATATAAGCTTTTGTAAGGAGGATTCTAATAAATTCACTCTTCAATCAAATGGAAAAATTATGTTGTAATGGACTTTCATGCATGGTTATTTTCTCTCTTGATATGTGTTTGAAACTATTGGAATGTTTTATTCTCTTGAGATGTATTTGAAATTGAAATGAGGTTGAAGTGGGGAGTTCCTTCTGAGGTTTATTGATGGTTCACCCATTTTGTCCAAGAGTCAACTTGAGGCTTAAACTAGATTGTGGATGCCTTGACATAGTTCCTCTCCTAGTGGGAATGTCATAGGGGACAATAGTAACTAAGTCTTGCAATTGCATATAATTTCTTTTTGGTTTTGGAGGTAGCTATTACAATAGCTATTACAATGGAGGTTGCAATACGAGATGGTTCTAGAAGGAGATTGAGGGGGTGGTTCTGGGCATGTTAGATTTCTTGAAAAATGTAACTTGTGATTGTCTTTGCATTTTCTTGGATTGTCTTTTAGTCATGGTGATCCATATTCTTAGTAAGTTATTTGATTCTATTAATGGTGGGTGAGATTCTATAACTAACCTTATAAATGTAACCATTCCATTTAATGATATTAATTCAACCTATGGTGTGTGAAGGGTGTAGAGGAATTATATTTTCTTAGTTGTTTCTAACGTGATATTAAAGTGGACATGTTTTTGAATTTCATGAAAGGGGTTCATAATCATGAAATTTAAGCATTGTTATTTTACATAAAGTAGAGGATTAATGTAGATAAGAGTAAATTATTTCTTTTGGTATTTCTACTTTATCTAGTGTGTTTTTGTGTTATATTTCTATAGTGTGTCTATAGTGTTGATGATCATTGGAGAAATCAAATTGGTTATTTCACCTTTTGAATACATTCTTGTGTTATTTCATGAAAATGTATGTGTCACAAAGAAATCCTAGACATATCAACTCATTGTGATAATGTGATACATCATGCCAAGTGATTATGTGTGTCACACTAGAAGACTTGTAGTAGAGATCATTGTATTGTATGTGGATATGATGGATTTTCTAGTGTGACAGAAATAAATATGTTGATTATCATTAAGAAATTTGCTCAATTTTTTTTATATGGGGTATGCTCTTTGTATTGGGTGACCAAATTCATCAAGTGAATATTGGGTTGTTTGTTGATATTTACATGATGAGTATAGAACAAGTGGGTTTCCTCCATATCCATTCATATAGGGATGTGATTAAGTCAAGCAAGCATAGTCTAGGGGTTTGAGATACCAAATTTATAACTCTTGATATGTAATGTCGTAGTTGTTGCAATAGAGATCAACCTCAAAGGAAGCTTGTGTGCGGGGCATGGTACTACTTTATAGTGAAAAAATTATAGCAAAAAAAAACTCTTAGGAATGCTTATTTGGAAAAGGCACATAAGACACCTTAGTTCAAAAATACTAAAAGATATTATCATGTCTAATTTGTTCATATTATTGCTACTCGAGTGTATTAATATGCTTAGAGTGAGTGTAGATATGCTCATGGAATTTGAGAATCGAGCTTGATTTTTTCCAGATATTCCTAATATTTATGTGCCAATTAGTGCAATTTTTGCTACATGTGCTCATGCATGATGTAAATTTGTTGTTCTTGGAATATAAACTAGCTTACTAGTGTCTACTAGTACATCAATTCATCCAAAAAGGATCCAGATAAGATTAAGACAACTCAGAACGCACAAAAGCAACTTAAAACGCTCAGAATGGCTTTAGCAGGTAGCGAAAGGGAAAAAATTCAAAGTTCCTAAAACTTAGTGAAAAGGGAATAATCAAAAAGAGCACGTCACAATTATTATTTAAATGTAAAGTCTGCACTAATGCGTCAAAAGGAGGGGATAGGACTTCGGCCCAACCCCTGTTCAGGTGTTTTAAACCATGTGACCATATTATTCCGCTTGCCTAGGGGCTGAAATCAACCACCTCCAAATATAGCCTTTCCGACAATCTTTAACGTCATGTTTCCGCCATTTTCTCCGCCAGTTAATTATCCATTCTGCCATTCTAGGCAACCTCCGCCAGATTTAGAGCGCGCCTAATTTTTTTTTAATTACATGCCAATAAGGGAGGCCCATGGGATTCGAACCCAATACCTCTGCTAACTAATGGCTTAACTTAGCCACTCTAACCACTCCACCAACTACCACAGTTATTGCTTAATTGCCCGGGAATTGTATAAAAAGGGGCTTTGGGCCATGCATTGGGAACAGACAAGAGCACGGAGAAGAGGCAGGCTAAGCGCATCCTTACAATATAGATTTTTGCACATTTTTCTAGATTTTGGCATGGATTTCGAGATCTATCAGTTATTAATTGCAGGAGTAATGGCATGAAAACCGAGGCAGGGGTGTCTTGGGGGCCCGAAAGTGTCTGACTTAGATTGAGGCATGGAGAAAATCATTTTTAGGTAAAACGATGCCAAAAACGCAGTGGTGGTGTTAGTTTTCTAAGCTAAGAAAAGCTTATGTGGCTTGACTCCAGAATGAGGTATATTTATGTATTTTTCCCAATTATTTTGTGAAGTTAATAAAAAGACCTACCCATTTGAGAGCAGAACCCGGAGACGTAGTCCACCAGGTATGAACTCCGTTATCAAGTTATTTGTGTTCATATTGCATGATTGTTTCTCTTTCCTTTTGAGCTTTTCCTTATTTATGGTGTACTTTTGTTTATGCTCATTTATTGCAATTCTTTAATAAGTCACCTAACGAAAAGATCCTGAATCATCAATCCAGTCAAGACTAGCATAATCCTAGTACATACTGCTAATACATGTCTTCATGAATTATTGTGATAGTGTCTTATGATGCATTGAACTTGCTATTGTTGACCTAATGTGGTTTTGTGTTTGCAATATGGTGAAAAACAAGTAAAAAGGAGCAATATAATCATTGTTAGGGTGTTCAATTTTATGGCTCAAGGCAACTGAAATGTTGATAAACCTAGAAAGAAAAAAAAACCTATTGAGGTTTTATAAATTTACCTTCTAAGTAAGTAGATTGATGATTATCGGGAAATTCTCTAAAAATTATTGTAGAGGGGGTGTATAAATTCTACTAGTTATGGTAGTAGTCCTTTCTCATATAAGTCACAAGAGATCGCTTGAAAAAGAATTGGAGCTTCTTGCTAGAAATTTGGCCCTTCCAAATGGGTGGTTATGAAGAGAAAGGATATTGGTTTAATTTTTTACCCAATGTTTGTTTGGAATGCATAGGGTAAGAAAGAAAAGTATATTTTTTTTGTGTTTAATATAACAATTGATTTAGAACCTATGGATAACTATCTATAGTTTTATAGCACCTTTAAGCACTTCCCTGATTTTGTTTTTGTTGAAATATGCCTATGTATTGTATGTTATTTATCTGATATGTGTTCAATACACATGTAGTTATTTTTTGTAATACCTATAGTCCCAAATTCATGTAAAATGTATATGACTATGAAACGTACATATGCATGTTTACCCTTGATTTATTTGTATTGTATTAGACTAGTGGTATGGATTTTAATGGTATATAGGTGTATAGGAGGTTGAGTGTGTCTATTTATTTTCACTTCTCACCTAAAGGCTACTCAAATTTATTCAATATTCTTGTGGGATTGGTTACTAGTGTTTTTGGAAGGAGGACTTAAAAGAGTTGAAATGGATTTAATGAGTTTGAGTTATTAATGCCAATGATGATGCTTATTGTTGAGCTACTCTGATGGGGAAGGTTGTTTTCTTGTAAAGGATTTTTCAACAATTGTTCATCGAGTAGGCCATTTGTTGGTTCTAGACTCTAGGTGATTTTTAGGCTTAAAAATATCTATATGACTTGACTTGTATGTTGGAATGATGGGTAAATAATAAATATAGAGTGAGAACATAAGTTGCATAGGATTCTCTCTTGGAATTGTTAATGGAATTATAAACACATTCAAGCTGAGTTCAATGTAAGTGAAGGACTTTTTGAAACCATGTAGACAATGATTTCATATTAGATCAATAGTTGTAACATCCCTAGTTTTTTATCCCCGTGAATTGTAATTTAAATTCTACATGTCTTTTAGGTTGGTGAGCCATACCTCCTTGTGAATTCATAGACCCAACACGAGGGTGGCTTACTGTTGAGAGAAAAGGAACAACATAGGCTATGGTTGGGAGTGTTTATTTTCTCTAATCTTGGCACCTAGGTATATTGTTTACTAATGATTCCCTCATTGTAAATCAAATTAGTATCTCACATAACAAAATACACTCTCTATAATAATCAACTGAAATTAATAGAAGAAGCAATATCGGAAACCAGATCTCATAATCAATACACAGAGATATTCTTCCCTTCAAATCAGCTTATTGTTATAGCATCAATTTCTAGAATTGAAGAAATTATGACTTTGTTGGTCTTGTCCCTATCCTACTTCCAAACACATTTTCCCCATACCTCCTTTGGATCATATAAAAAAAACTTTTTTGGAACCTCTACGCACCTTAACATCTATGTAGAACGTGTATACATGGGTTTCCCAAAGGAAATTCATGTACATGTCATTAAATGCTCAAAAAAAAATATTTTTTCATAATTGCAAGTTGAGTTATGGGTTTGGTTAGTTTCTAACTCCTTTTACCCATACTCAACCGTCTCTAACTAACCGGAGATGACTTAAATATAGCATGAGTCTAAGGAGAAATGTAATGCATGAATGCATAAGAAAGAAAACTAATTTTGGTTGAACCTCGTCACCTCTGTAAGCCCCTAAATCTCCCTTTCTATGTTGGTCCTTAGACCTAGAAACCCTTGTTTCCAATCATCCCTGTACACTACCCTATCTAAATAAGAAGCCTTCTTGGGTTCTCTTTGATTCTGTCGGTGTATCATAGTAAAAGTTCTACCATATTTGCAGAAGCTTGGGTGGAGGGACCTAGGGTCCTTTTGACGGAGCAATGTTGTGACAAAGCAGGTAACAACTACCTCAGATTCTTGATTTTAATATAAAGATGCTCATTCCTTCGATATATTGCGTTCTTGGTATGCAATTCATAGTTGTTGAATACTTATGGTTTAGAACACTAATTGCAGTGAATCTTTTCATATTTGATCCAATTAATTGGTTAGTTATTAGTATATCTAATTTTTCTTGTAGTCCTACGTGCACAAGTTTTGCAGGTTTAGGAAGAAGCAATCGAAGAGGAACGAAAGAAATTCAGTCTTTGTATTACATCGAACGTAGGACCTCGAGTAAGTTCTTCTTACTTTATTTCTTAAAAGTTAGTTACTTTAATCATAATAGTTATGAAGTGTTTGTTATTTTATGTTGTTGGAATTTGTTGATATTTACACGGTTATTGATCTGTTTTCGTCTTCTTACAACCATAGGGTATTTTCCCCACAAACAGAACTAGCGAACATACTAGGGATTTTGTCTCCTTTGTGGGTTAGTATAGGGCGATTTCACAACTTTTCTTTTCTTTTCTTGATTGCTTCTTGATTTTACTTTTGAGTTCAATCTTTTATAAACCTAGGCCTTTATTTTCAATCCTTGAGTCAAATATTTTTCTTGATTTTTCTTGAAATTCTAGGTATAGTATGCGTTGTTCTTCAATAAAATACATGTACATACATGGGCTGTAAGAAATAATGGTGCATACATATGCTACTTTCCTTGGTGATGGGCGCGTATGTTGGGACAGAGGTAGACCCAGGGTTCAACGCTACAATAATGCACCAACAAAACCCTAACTAATGGCTCTTTCAACATCACTTGCGAAGCAGATGGAGTCTCACCTGAGGTAGAGGTAGGGGTGGTTGTAGGACTCAAGTGTCTGCAACCTCAACTGGGACACAGATCTGTGATTAATCACTTAACAATGAACTCAACAGTTATAATTATCAATATTTGGTTCTTAGTTAAATCGTAGTTAAACCCTAATCACAGTACAATGCAATGGTCAACCAGATCTGGCATCTAACAACACTTAGCATGACGAAATAGATCAGATCTTAATAGATTCAGCACTAAGAACATGTATATAAGTCATATCTAACATCCATCCATACTAATAAGCACATAGCATAAACATATCTATCTATCATTCATCTATGTTAAAGCACTAAGCAACAAAACATATAAAGACATCAATACACTGCACAGAGGAAATCAACATAGCATGTACATGGTTCACCCCCACCCTAGGGCTACGTCCACCAACTCTTCTCTTCTTTAGTATCTTCAGTCAATTGTCTACATGCACAGAGCCACAAAATCCCTACTCCGCATAGGACAAGAGATCTGCATGCACTCCACCAGATCCTCCTTCCCCGAGCTAGGTTACAACACTAAGCCTTTTCAGTCACTTTCACTTATCTCTACAAGTGTAGCACACCCATTTCAGAACTCTGGGCTTACTCACGCTCTGATACCCATTTGTACACACCATTTGTACAAAGCTCATACATATATCATATATCTCATGCATTTAAACAAATAAACACATTTAACTCAGAGTAAAACATATCATTACTGCTATAATTAAACAATCCATAGCATTCCATATTAATTTGTATACACAGCGGAAAACATGATAACATTTACAGTAGAGACATGATAAAATGTGATAAAACATAGTTAGACACTTATCTTGTAACAATGGTGGGATCCACCAACCAAATGCAGGCCTTCCACGAACCTGCCAGCCTTAGACTGCACTGCTCATCAACTCAGCAATGGGTCACCCCCAAGCTGGGACTAAGCTCCACCCCAAGGCAAGGAATCTAGGTTCAGGCTGAGGTTACAGGGAAAACAGTCACACACAACCACAAGGAAGGGATTCTCTCCAAGGAATCTCCCATGCTCACTTCCCACAGACCCTCATTCCCCACATGCCTGTTCCACCCCAGGAGAATGCACCTTCTCTGTCACCTAGAAAGTCCTTCGGCTACCAATCTCCCTTACCTTGGGTTACAAGAATAGACCGGACCGGAAGTCTCCGGGCTCTATGGCAGCTACAGGGTTCCTTCCAGGAGTTCTCTCCTTCCCCTGTGCACTCTCTCACCTGGAGGGAGTCGCTCACAGGACAACAAGCCTCACGCAGTCCAGTACTACGTAGTCTCAACAATCCCATGGGAAAACATACACAGGCCTTCCAAAAACTGGTTTGGCAATCACAGGATGGCTTCATAGTCACGGCTTCGGAACAGGGAATGCTCGCATAGGCTCGCTCAGCTTTCCCGAACAAGCAAAGACTCTTCCTATAAATCAACATAGGCTTCTCGTAGGCTGGGGTTACATGCACGGGATTTCTCAGAATCAGACACAGACATTTGAGTCACACGGTCTCCTGAAGGTTCTCTACAGGAGTCGGGTTAGTCATACTTGATCAGGGGATCAAATTTTGCTCTATTTTCAAAGTGCTTGGAATGCGACGAAAACAGTGTCATTGCGTCTGTCTCGTCTTCCTGATTCTGGTGGTCTATTTACTTTCTCAAATGGAGTCCGTATGAAGGAGATATCGCGATCTGTCCGCCAAGCCAAACAGGCAAAAATTTTGGATGCTGACTGTACCTATCTGTACAGTCCATACGATGATGTGGCAGGACCGTACAGGTCGTACGGTGATGATGTGGCAGTTATTTATTGGTTGGTTGCTGGCGTATTGGATGGTGACACATGTCTGATTGGTGGCGAGTAATATGAGGACACGTGGCCCAATCCATGGGCGCCACGTGTCCCCTCATTATTGTTTATATGGTTGTATAAAATTGTATGGGGAGTCCGCGGGGTTCGACCCCCAGACCTCCCCCAACACTAAAGACTTCATAACTCTCCGCTAACCAAAGTACCGCCATTTGTGCCTTGTTAACTATACCACAAAACATATATTTAAGTTTGAATGTTATGCCAACGGAAAAGGGGATCGGGCCAAGGCTTAGCCCCGACCCGTGGACGTATTACATCGCATATGACCCAAAATATATGCATTTAGCCTGAATGTTTTGGCACGTGCATGCATTTCATATGTTACATTGTATTGCAATGCATTGCATTGCAATGTATTTCATATATATATTATGTGTGTTGGCACAGGGTTTGAAACCATGACCCGTGGCTATGTAAACGTGTGTTAAATGTTGGCACGGGAACCAAACGTAAGTTGCACGGTTTCAAATGGTTTAACCACCTTTTTGCCCAGTGCGAGGTCACATGGCCATATGCCCAGGTGCCGAGGCGGTTAGGGGTTGGAGGCGCCTTAACCGTCCTACGGTTTGAACCATTGGTGTGGTTGCGCCCGGTGCTGGGTTTTTACGCTTAAAAGAGCGTGTGAGCCAGGTTTGTGAAAGGGGGAGTGCGAATTGTAGAACCAGAGACAACAAGCTTGATGAGGGAGACTTCCAGGAGGCCTAACTTCTTCATTTTTCGACCGATTGAGGTGTTGAAAGAGCCCAGACAGGGGTTTTGGGACGCTGGGAAGCCATTGGAGCAGTCGGTTTGTCAGTTTGAGCATTGTAAGACATGTTTTTGAGCACTTTTTGAGAAATTAATAATAATGATC
>ML785600.1:704796-718702 GCA_009831015.1 Picea engelmannii | reverse complement strand
AACATGTTCTCATCTTGCATTTTCATGCCTAGACAATACTCATACCAATACACATTTTGTACAACGATGAGCTCATAACCTGGCTTGTATACCCATTTCACTTTTCCCTTTA
Source organism: Picea engelmannii (assembly GCA_009831015.1). Classification (NCBI taxonomy): domain Eukaryota; kingdom Viridiplantae; phylum Streptophyta; class Pinopsida; order Pinales; family Pinaceae; genus Picea; species Picea engelmannii. Next base: position 718,590 of record ML785600.1, on the reverse strand, counting down.
TGGGAATTTGCAACAGTCCCAAAGGAATCCTCTTTATCTTGCTTAAATAGATTATCCCTGTTGTCATTTTCAACCATTATAGTTCAAGTAAACCGACCCTACACATTTTCATGAGTCCTATGGTCATGAGGAGTTATATACTCAAGGTTTAGTCTTTTAATAAGGCAATAATTATAACTTCCAAGGATCCTACCAGTCCTTACCAGATTTCCTTAACCATGAAAAAATTCTTCATGAGGATCTTAATCCTCATATAATCAGCTATCTTAATTGCAAGAGACTCTACTTGCCCTAGCAGATAGACAATGTTACACTGTAAAAAAACAACTCAGTTCATGTCCCTTGTCTGGCTCATGCAACTTCATAAAGGAATTTATGCCACCTATGCCAATCACATTCAGGTCTTACCATTAATGTTGATCAACATATCCCTACTCCTGTAAGAGTAGTTATCACTTTGACAAAGGGACAATATAATTCCTCTGTTGACATTTAGTAGGAATTCCCAAATCACAGTTTCAATCTGCAGTCCTTATCTTCAAGGGGTTAATGCAGATAATAAACAATCTTCCAAAGGTAGAGTTACCTTTCAATAGGCTCATCTTAACCTTGGTGTACCAGTCCTATGACTCATCTCTGGCCCATCCAAGACTATGTTTTAATCATGCTTTGTTGGATAGTACCGGTAGGGCAAGGTGCCCTCTCCTTTAAAGTTTTCTAAGAAATAAAATCACTCGACTCTTTCATGAGCCCAAGCAGGCCAAGTGTTGTTGCCATGCTCTGATACCAATTTGTAACATACCCGACCCCTAAATACCCTTTTAAGGGGTGGGGCATCATAATTTTGTTTTTCCTTAATTAATCAAACTCTCCTTCCAGGGTCTCTATCACGCTCTGCTCATCCCGAGCTCTCCAACCACTATCTCCACACTCCAAACTAAGCTCCAGACTGCAAGATATGTCCTTCCCAAGTTGTTTAGGAATTTATTGGTCAAGGGCCACACGACTTCCACGTGGGTCCATCTCATACGTATCATCATGAGTTCTCCGAGATCCCGGAGCTTCTAGCACTCCTAAATATATGGCGAAAATCCAACCATCCATAATCCGACAGTTGATCTCCCTCCATGTTAATGCATATGCCTAAGGAATATTCGACGTTTGACGTTGAGCGCCCCTTCTCTGTCTATGTACGAGACCTACCAAACTCCCGTAAACTTACCATGTGACTCTGGCCTTGGGGTCTTTTAGTCTCTCTCTACATCACTACACCCCAAATCCTCCAGAGTCCTGAATTCGAGGAGTCCCTATCACCTCACCAACCACTTTGGCCAAGTGGGCACGAACCAGGGATGACATGTGGCAAGGGCCAAGGGTGACACATGCGCTCATCATGGGGTGACACGTGTCACACTCTAATAGGCATAAGGGGTCTGCAAAATGTCCATATTCTGGTGACACATATCACGTTGATCATGGGTCCACATCACCCTAGTGATGTTGGCTTGCCACGTCACACCATGCTGACAACCTTCTAAAATCCTTCAGATTCACGGTCAGGATGCATCCATGTAGATCCATAGATCTATGACTCCCGTTACTTCGAGACTTCACCCTTCAGAATATTTTTGGTGCAAACTCCTCATGACTCCCAGAGTTGGTCAGCGTTGGATTGACCATAGCCTAGATCTAACGGTCAAGTTTATCCATGTAGACCCACATATATACTACTCCTATCACTTTGTGAATTCATCGTCTGGGTACTCCACCAATACTTGGCCAAGCATTCGTGCGCCAAGGGGAAGACACGAGTTACACCTACGATAAGTCCACGTCACCTTAGGTGACATTAATATTCTACGTTACTCTGGCCTTCGACGCTCCGACGATATTCTCTTTCACTCACAGGTTAAACCTCCCGGAGTAGGACTTTTCCAAAGTACTTGACGCCATATTATCATTAGGCTCTATCTGATGGTCGAGAAGGGTTCTGAAGGATCCTTAGATCCATGGTTCACGTTACTTCGCAACTCTAACCTTCAGGGGTTTCAACTCTACGGTCACTCTATTCTCCCGAAGTAGGACTTCACCGAAGTACTGTACACAGGTCCCTCATGTGGATGATCAGATGGTTAAGAGGGGTCCTCAATGGAGTCCCCCAGATCAAATGATCAAGAGGGATCTCAAAGGATCCATATATTCATGCTCCACATTGCTTCGCAACTCCGACCTTAAGGGATTTTGACATTACAACACCCCTGTCCTCCCAAAGAGGTCAATGCCAGGCTGACTACAACGTAGATTGGAAGGTTGAGATATATCCCAACAATCCTCATATCTACGATCCTTGTTAATCCGTGACTCCATCATTCGAGAGTTTGGCGGTTGTGAAGTTTAACATCCCAGAGCTTTGAGCTCCCGGAGCTCCGAATCCATTAAGAGCTAGCTCCTTCTTAACTAGCGCAGGGTTCCCAAACCCTAGTCATATGGACCCTCTGATGAATCTCAGGTTGTAAGATTTGATCTTAGCTAAGATTCGGTTAAGGTTGTGGGCGCGAGCCTATGGTCTCTTAGGCTATTGGTTAGAAGGAAACACCCTCCTAATTCACAGAACTTTAAGTTTCGAAACAGGGCAGGGTAATCTCATGGAATTAACAAGACTGTGGAAACCCAAGAAGTCTACTCCAACTCTGAAACTGTGAGGTAGCTCCCTGGGAAAACACCTTGAGGGTCTTTTCGACCAGCCCAGAGACTAATATTGTTTCCTTACAGCCAATCAAACACAATAGTTTATAGAAGGACGGTAAACATCATTATCATCTATTTCATGCAAGGCACACATTATGACATTTACAGATAATTAAATCATGCAATTCAATTTTCCCTTGGTCAAATCAACATGACCAATCTGAGAGAATTTCTACCCAATGTTGAAACATCAACACTCCTTCTCAGGGAGGGAGACATTCTACATCATGCCAAGCTTGTCTCTGAAGTATACAAATTTCTCCCTACACAGAGGCTTGGTGAGAATGTTCACAATTTTCTCATCTGTGGATATGTACTAGAGCTTTACTACTCCCTTCTATACCATGTCTCAGATGAAGTGATATTTGATGTCAATGTGCTTCGACCTATCATGAAATACTAGATTTTATGAAATCTTGACACAACTTTGATTATCAGAATGTATCAAGGTCGTCTCTAGTTCTTGATCAAATAGTCATGCAAGAAGCTTCTGAAGCCATACTACTTGTTCCAAAATGGATCCAAGAAGGCCAAAAATTAAAATTTCTAGGATTCAGAAAAAACTAGCGCCATCGCATAGGGATCATTGTGATGATTCCAACAGTATATTCTTTTTCGAAAATGGACACCATATGTCGAAGTTATCGCGATCTGAATTTTTTCCCAAACATGCAAAAAGTCAAATTCAAATTCAATAGTTTGTACTGCTAATGTCAGTAGTATGTCAGCATGACACATGACAGATGATGTCAGCAGGATGATGTGGCAACATCAAAGGCTGACACGTGGCATGCAGTTTTGGCATTTTCGGGTGTTGATGTGGTAGGTGATTGGACTTTATGAACACTGACGTGGCCCACTGACAAGTTGATCCGTGGAACATGGCATATGATGTTGAATATGCAGGATTATATGGAAGTGACATGGCGTATGATGTTGAATATGCAGGATTTTATGGAAGTGACATGGCATATGACAAGATGACTACATAGGTGAGTTGGCAGGGTGACTGTGCAGGTGATTCAATAGTATGTGCCAATGCGGGCATGACATGTGGCCCAATAACAGGGCACCACGTGGCACCCCGGATCAAGCCAATAAATCCTTGGTCAAAAATTTTGTTTCCACCTTCGACGAAATCGAACCCTCAACCTCCGAGCACACCAACAACTTCATAAACAGTGCCAACCATCCAAGCCACTAGGTGTTCCTTAACAACCAAGGGGCATGTTTTAGTTTTGTTGTGGTGTTGGCGAGTAGTTGGGGATAAGACCTGATCGACGGGGGCTAACCCGTCGACCAAGGCATGGATATCAGGCCTTCCATGTGACCAGGACACATACCAGAGGATAAAAGGGGGGCGCACAGGTGGTTGGCCCAGTCAAGGCCATATGGCACTCACACACGACCAAGGGCAGAGGACTAGGGCACCAACGCCCAACGCGTGGCCACAAGGCCCTCCATATGACCAAGGGTCGAAGAAAAAGGGGTGCAACCCAATTTTTTTTCCAAAGTGGGTTTTAAACCTTAGGTTTGGATTTTTTATGGTTTATTATGCTGATTTTGTTGGATTTAGGCCCAAAAAGTGAGGATATGGAGACCGACTTGAGGCCAGATTTTTGGAGGAAGTTGTGATGTGACCCCAACTAAAATTCTATATAAACCTGGTCGTTTTTACAACTAGGACAGGTTCATAACAACAAAATTATGAATAATTGTGAAGTTCAAGCCATTTTTATACAAGGAATCCATTGAGGAAGCGAACTTTGGAGGCCATTTCCGGGAACTACGCTCAGCCTTTTTTTAGTGCCGTCAGTTGTGTTGGATTCTTGAGGTCAAGCAAAAAAAAGACAAACCAGTTTGTAATCCAATGTATTTACTTTTGATGTACTTTGAAGCATTGAAGATTAATAAGAAAGCCTCTCCCACTGAGACAAAGGCCCAAAGACATAGGCAACTTTGTCGAACTCGGTTAACAATCTTTGGTGTTATGGTTTTTTGTTCTTAGTGCTTATTTTTTGTTTTTCATTCTTTATGATGGCTGCAACATTCTTTCATTAAATATTCTTATTCTCTTTAATTTCTAAATGGTAAATCAACTCATGCAAAATATTCAACCAAGTCTTTAAAAGATCATCGGGGATCAAGTGGTATCAAAGCAGGTTGATAGTTGGTTGTTTTTGAGTATGCATGATTACTAGGGAAAAACTAAGTCGTGGTGAATGAGAGATTTTAGAAGGAGATACTGAGATTGGATTAAGAAAGAGGACATCTCAAAGTGAGAAGATGGCATCGGAAGAAGGACTTTCTCAAAATGAAAGAGAGTTTCAAAGAACTTTATTTGCCATGTTGGAGATGGTAAAAGTGTTGTATGATGATTACTTGGAATGGAAGAGACCGGTTCAAGGAGAATCTTCAAAGCAAGAAAAAAGTGAAGAAGAAGAGGACCCTTCAAAACCTCCTCCTTCACCTCCTTCATCTCCATCTTCTTCTTCTTCAAGTACAAGTTCGAATACTACTTCTGCAAGAAAACATTCTCATAAACATAAGCTTGATATGCCATTACTTAAACTTGATGTAAAATTTGTTTTGCCTATGTATGATGGCGAAGTTAATGTTGAGAAACTTGATAACTATGTTAGACAGATGGAGGTATATTGTAATGTGCAACAAATCAAAGATGAGGCAACCAAAATCAAATTGGAATCTATTCGTCTTGAAGGCACAACTCTCATTTGGTGGCAAAGTAAGATGCAACATGGAACTCAACAAGTTGGTAAGATTTTTCCATCATGTCATGATTTTTTTTTCGCACTTAGAAAACGGTTCTATCCATTGGGATATAAGGAAAATGCTTTAATTGAATGGAAAAGTCTTAAGTTAAGAAAAGGACAATCAGTGCAGGAATATACAGATGAATTTTGTAAGATGGCTTTGATGTTAGATGTTCCATTGACTACACACGAAACTCTTATGAAGTATATAGGAGGTTTGCGTACTTATATTCGTAACATTGTATTGATGTTTGGACCTAATAATCTTGATGAGGTTTCTTTTCAAGCAACATATATTGAAATAGGAAAAACTAGAGTTAGTGTATCAGAGGGATCTTCTTCAAAGAAAGAAGGCAAAGGCAAGGGGAATGGGAAGAAAGAAAACTCAGCGACAGTAAAGGAAGAGAAGCTCTCTTGCAAGCATTGCAAGAAAGAAGGGCATGATAATGAACATTGTTGGCAATTGCACCTAGAGAAGAAACCAAAGTGGTTCAAAGAGAGGAAAGGGAGGAAAAAAGTTGCAACAACAACACATCCAACTGAATTGGGATCAGATTAAGGTGATGAGTCTAAAATCATAGCAGTTGGTTTGTCAGGTAAAATTGGTGATGGTTTTGATTCAAGAAGTAATATGTTTCATATAAGAGCCATTATGAAACATACCAAGATCGACACATTGATAAATAGAGGATCTCAATATAACTTAGTTTTAGAAGAAGTGGTTAAGAAATTGGGATTAAAAACTAAGATGCATCACAAACCCTATTCACTAAATTGGATAAGAAAAAATCATAAACTTCCCATAACAAAGCAATGTGTCATAAAGTTTGCAATTACATCTAAATTTGTGGATGAACTAATATGTGATGTGGTGTCACTACAAGCATGTGGAATGGTCTTAGGTAGCTCTTATTTATATGATTGCAAAACAATCTTATTCAGGGAACATAATCAATATCACTTATTTAAGAAGGGAACTGAATATGTTGTACATGCTCATCATATTAAAGCAAATCAATCTCTTGTCACAATGGAACAGTTAAGGAAGGAAACTTATTCTAACAAAAATGTCACACCTAAATTGGATGATCTTAAGCATGAATATGAGATGGTTGTAGGACGTGAGTTCAATCATACTTTGCTTCAAGATAAGTTAATGTCATGCAATCTCGTCAAACACATTGGTTCATTTTCAGTCATATGTTTGATATTATCGCAGCTAATGTTTTCTACATGGATGGTAGTGGATTCAGTAAGATGTGAACGAGTTCAAATGGCTAACAATATGATTTTAGTTTTCATGGTTATTATGCAATTGATTGTGATGCGACGGGTGTACATGACAGAGTTTAAAGACAAAGGACAAGTGGGGAGGCCTATCCTGCACTTGATATCTGGTTAATATCCTTTTGGAGGAACAAAAGGTTTCAGTGGAGAGGAATGATTCAAAATAGATCCAAGAAGGCAAAAAATTCAAAATTCTTGGATTCAAAAAAAAAAAAAAATAGTGCCATCGTGTAGGGCTCGTCGTGCCGATTCTGGTGATATATTATTTTTCAAAAATGGACACTGTATGGTGAAGTTATCGTGATCTGGAATTTTTCATGCAAAAAGTCAAAGTCAAAGTCAACAGTACGTACTGCTGTTGTGAGCAGTATGTCAGCATGACACATGGTGGATGACATCAGCAGGATAATGTGGCAACATCGGAGGCTAACACATGGCATGTAGTTTTGGTATTTTTAGATGTTGATGTGGTAGGTGACTAGACTGTATGAACGCTGATGTGGCAGTCCGTACGATGATGTGTCCCACTGACAGGTTGATGTGTGGCAGTGACATGGCATATGATGTTGACTATGCAGTATCATGGGGCAGTGACGTGGTATACAACAAGCTGACTGCATAGGCGATTTGGCAAGGTGACTATGCAGGTGATTCAACAGTATGAGCCAATGAGGGCGTGAAATGTGGTCGAATCATAGGGCACCACGTGGCACTCCAAATCGGGCCAATAAAGGCTGGGTCAAATGTTTTGTTTCCACCTCCAACGAAATTGAACCTCTGACCTCCGGGCATGCAAACAACTTCACCAACCGCGCCAATCATCCGAGCTACTAGGTGTTCCTTAACTACCAAGGGGCACGTTTTAGTTTTGTTTTGGTGTTGATAGGTAGTTGGGGATAAGCCTCGATTGGCGGGGGCTAACCCATTGACCAAGGCATGGATTTCAGCCCTTCTACGCGACTAGGAGTCAGACCAGGGGCTAAAAGGGGGTGCAGATGGTTGGCCCAACCGAGGCTTTATGGAATTTGCACACGACCAAGGGCAGAGGACCAGGGCGAAGGAATAGGGCGCCAACGCGTAGCACATGGCCACATGGCCTTCCATACGACCAAGGGCCGAAGAAAAAGGCGCGTGGCCCAATTTTTTTTCCAAAGTGGGTTTTAAACATTAGGTTTGGATTTTGTATGGTTTACTATGTTGATTTTGTTGTATTTAGGCCCAAAAAATGAGGATCTGGAGCCCGATTTGAGGCTAGATTTTTCAAGGAAGTTGGGATGTGACCCCCAAATTATATATAAACCAGGTCTTTTTGACAGCTAGGAGAGGTTCATAACAACATAATGATGAAGAATTGTTAAGTTCAAGCCATTTTTATGAAGGGAAGCCATTGAGGAAGCGAACTTTGGAGGCCATTTCCAGGAGCTACACTCAACCTTTTTTAGTGTCGTCAGTTGTGTTGGATTCTTGAGGTCGAGAAGAAAACAACCAGACCAATTTGTAATGTTGGATTACTGAGAGGGGGGTGAATCATTAATAGATCAATAATCCTTTTTAACCACAAAATGCAAGTGTTATATCAATGTAACATTATCATTCAATAGTTGCAGAGTAAATAAACAATGAACAAATGAGAAATCATACAAATGCACAGTACACCAATGTTTTTACATGGAAACCAAAAGCAGGAGAAAACCACATAATATTTTTTCTTATATGTCTTTAAGAATTACATTCATTGGAAGCACCAACTTCCTTTGTTTTCCATCTGCAACTGGAAGGAGGCTCCAACCCTCTAGTTTCTTAGGCTACAACCTGAAGGAAGCTCCAACTCCCCAATTCTCTGGATACAACCAAAGGGAGGCTACAATCCTCTAGTTTCTCAGACTACAACCTGAGGGAAGCTCCAACTCCCCAATTCTCTAGCTACAACTAAAAGGAGGCTACAACCCCCTATGTTCTTTGGATACAACCGGAAGGTGGCTACAATCACATGTCCTTGCCCCGTCCAACTGCTCTGACTTAGAAGTAGAATGATGGAACCATTGTCACAATATCACTGTGAGATATACTGGTGTAAACCTATACCAATCAACCTGTAATCAACTCGTAACAACATGTACCATACATCAACTTGTACCTCAACCTATACCATAAACAAATGCATCAACCATGCACCAAACCTTTACAAAAAACCTGTCACAATAACCTGTACCATAAACAAGTGCATCAACCATGCACCAACCTGTACCTCAATCTGTACCATCAACGAGTGCATCAACCATGCACCAAATATGTACTAATCATGCATCAAATAAACATAAACTATGACTCATCAAGATGTATCAACATCATCAACTATACACCTCATGTATGTGCCAACTCATCAAATACTTGTCTCAACCATGTACCCAACATGTACCTCAACCAAAATCCCTCATCAATTTCATCATCCAAATATAATTTGTAACTCTGTAATATACCTGGTGTATATGATCACATACCTTGTTGAATTTTGGCTTATTCTACAGAGAGAACTTGTAGAGAGTGCCTCGCACGAAATATTTTTTGTATGGATATGAAAATGGTACACAAAATACTAAAGACTGTAATCTAACCAAGACATGTGGTCTTACTAAATTTGGATTTGTTATGAAGAAGTTATGACGTTTATACCCGAAACACCTGTTTTGGACTAGTTTTAGGACTAGCCACAAACCCTATTTTCCACGGAGTGTAACTCCAAAAATACAACGACCCACAAGCTGGAATTTTATCACATCTACTTGGATATGTTTCCTCAACAATCTCCCAATTTCACAGTCTGAAGCATTCTATAAAAAAAGTTATTTCGAAAATGGTGAGATGACCTGTAAATAACATACCTTAGAAAGCATCATCAAAAGAATTTATCCTCCCTTGAATTTCGGTCTTCTTTACTTCACCTTCCCTCTGAAATTCAGCTTAGATATCCTTTGGTTATGTCAGTCACTTGTAGATATTCAATATGATAAAGTATGATTAAAATGAGAGAGTCTTTCCTCTTATTTATACTTTCATGTAGCTTCCTCAAGGGGTTACCTTTTAACCATCTTAACCCACTTTCCTTATTTTAGGGTTAACCCACTTTTAACCACTTGTCCACTTAGTAATTTCTCCATTAAATTTATTATTTAAATAATTTCTTTTGTATCCACTTTGAATTATAGTACACTCATCACTTCACTTTATTATTTACCTTCTAAAATCTCTTAAATCACTTTCCTTATTTTAGGGCTAAACCACTTCTAACCACTTGTCCACTTAGTAATTTCTCCATTAACTTTATTATTTAAATAATTTATTTGTATCCACTTTGAATTATAGTACACTCATCACTTCACTTTATTATTTAAATAATTTCTTATTTGCAACCACTTTGACTACTTTGACCTTTTGGGGCTTCTAGATGACTCATGAGAGTTCTCCAACTTCACATGGCCATAACTCTCTAACCATGAGTTATGTGACGTTCCACATACCACCATAAATGGTATGACATGTAATATCCATCCAAAATAGTCTTACCTTCAAATATATTAAAACTCATACTATTATACATGAAACAAACTTGGGTCCATTACCCAAACCTTTGTGCTACCAGAATTTGCTACCAAACTTTCTTCAAGGGTTGACATCAATGAAAACCAACAAAAATAATCAACATGTAATCCATTTAATGTACTTTTGATGTACTTTTGAAGCATTTAATATTCATAAGAAATTCCCCCTCACTGAGACAAAGGCCCGGAGACGTAGGCAACTTTGTCGAACTCTATTAACAATCTTTGGCATTATGGTTTGTTGTTCTTAGTGCTTATTTTCTATTCTGCATTCTTTATGATGGATGAAACATTCTTTCATTAAATCTTCTTCTTATCTTTAATTTCTAAATGGTAAATCAACTCATGCAAAATACTTAACCAAGCCTTTAAAAGATCATTGGCGGATCACTGCTTCATGACTTGTGACATTGGCTACGAGATACTCTGTTGTACTAAGTGTTGCAGAAGTCTGCTTCCTGCTAATCCATGATATCATAGTTGATCCTAAGATGAAGCAACACCCCGAGGTGATCTTTATGTCTACTGCACTCCCTGTCAAGTTAGAGTCTGTATATACCTGCAACCTCACTTCACCACCTCAGACATATCTTAGACCATATCCAACTGTACCACGCAGGTACCTCAACACATGATTTGTTGCAACCCAATGTAATTTCCTTAGTTCAACCATAAACTAGCTCAAGGTGCTCACTACAAAGAAAATATATGGCTTGGTGTTAACCAGGTACATCAACGATCCAATCTGTTTCCTGTACATAGTGGGATCTACCAAATATGAATCTGAAGCAGAATCACCCAACTTCTTCATATTTGTCATCATAGGTGTAGCCATGGACTTGAATTCCATCATACTGAATATTCTCAAGATCTCAACAATGTACTTCCCCTGTCTGAGGAAGATCTCACTTGGTCTCTACCACATCTCCCATCCCAAGAAATAATGCATCAAGCCAATATCCTTCATGTCGAACTTAGAGGCCAACTCCCTCTTACACTCGACAATGAACCTCTCTTCCCCCGTAAGGAACAAATCATCAACATACATCACCAATATCAAAGGATCACCATCAAAATGTTGAAATAATGTAACTGCAAAGTGTATTCTTATTATTATTTGATATATTATTCATTAGATCAATCCCCATTGTGGATTGATCATGTCAGCTATTGTAAAAGGACCAAATCCCCTTTTGCGGATTGGTCATAATGTAATTGTAATAGGCAGAAAGAGAAGTCGGCCCCATAATATATCAAAGAGGCCCCGTAATATAATAAAGGTGGTTATAACCACCTAGGAGAAGAATTTGGCCCTGCCAGTGAAAGGACACTCCCACACGTGCCAGTCTTGTATAAATAAGGAGGCTAACGCCTCACTTAGAAACACACTCACTTGTTCATTGAGAGACAAGTTTCGTAGCTGCAATTGGAGAAGAGAGAGAGAGAGAAGCACATTTTTGGGAGAGGACATTCTGTACTTGTTTGAGTTATCTCTTGGCATTATATTGGCTATCTATAATAGGGAATTTTTGCTGGGTTTTCTTCCCCTAGAGGGTTTCCCAGGATAAATGTGATGTCTCTTGTGATTGTGTATTTCTCAGTGATCTTGTCTTATGTTGTTGTTATCTATTGAAATGCAAAGAACTATAATAATGGCTTAAACATTAACATGGTATCAGAGCCAATCTTAAGAGAGCATCTTTCACAAGAGAAAAGTGAAAAATGTCACTGTTGTCGTACATGCAAATTAGGGCTTTTTGTTGGTGAGGTATTTCAACCCTAAAACCATCTAGAAAAGTGCGCCCTCCCCCAAGGATCATTTTGGCACCTTCAGCGCACCTTTTTAGTAGCTAGATCTCCTCGAAAGTGAAACCCTAGTTTCACAAAGTACCAGAAAACCAGAGTACCAGAAGTACCAGAAAACCAAAAGCACCAGTCCAAAAATCTGAAGATCAAGTTTGAGGGGGTAAAAGTTGGATTTTCATAAATCTGACTGCACCAGCTTACTTGCCTCAACTCAGTTGCAGTCTCAGAACCAGTTGCAGTATCAGTTGCAGTTGCAGCCGTAGTACCAGTTGCAATCACCCTTGAAGTTTTTAAGAGTTGGTAATGATTACCGCTACTGCCAGATGGTGCCACTACCTGCAAATGCTATCAAAGGTATGTACTCACATATGTTTAAATGGTTAAACTTTAAAAAATATTTGCAGGAGAAGGGATCTCTTGCCATAGATCCAAAAGGATCTCAAGATCCAACACATTCAGAAGAATAATGAAAATCAGGTTTGATTATTCTATTATGCATCTATTTGTTATGACATTATCTTGATCAATGTTGCATGTTGAAGCCATGATCAAGGTATTAGATGGATTAAAAGTTGAGATCATAGAGCTTATCCTCTAACCCAACCTTTTGTCAAGATAACGTATTGTCTTAGTACATAAGACAGGTTGAAGAAAGCACTCATCATCTTGAGTGAAGGAGACTTGGAAGAAAAACAAGCACTCATTTTTTAGGACAAGGCTCCAGGTTTGATTAATCAAGTTGATAAGATTCAAAGGTACACATGACAAGTTGATGACTATAGTTGAGATAACAGTCTTTGTAAAGTATTGTACTTGATAGCATGTGAGCATATAAAGGTAAATGCTTTCCCTGATACAACTAACACCTCCTCTAGGAGAAACCTCGTGTGTTAGTTCTAGGTTGCCATGGAAGAATGTTTAATCACAACACTATGAGAGTGTTGACCTCATTTTCGTATTGTATTCCTTACCTTTAATCTTTGCTTCAGACAAGTTACAAGTGATAGCTCTAAAGGAGCTATTGTGATGATTGTTCGTTCTATTGCTTTATATTATCAAAAGGATATTACTCTTGTTTGTTGTTTTGTTGACCTTGTTCCAGGTCATAGGGAAGCAATAGTGAAGGTTGCAGAAGGCAACGTACTAAAGGAGAAACCATAAATGAAGCAATCATCATTGGAAAAGAAGAGAATGGCTTGTATAAGCTAAAGGGTCACTCAGAAGTTGCCATGACCCACGCCATTGAAAACTCATGTGAACTTTGGCATAGAATATTATCTCACATCAAATACAAGGCGCTACCATACATATGCAAAGCTATCACGGGTTTACCAGAACTCAAAGTTGACCATGAAGGCATATGCAATGGATGTGAACAAGGGAAGAACATCAAGAACCCTTTTCCGAAGAGAGACAACAAAGCAGAAGGAGTCCTAGAACTCATTCATTTAGATGTGTGTGGCCCAATTCCATCGTCCTCCATGAGTGGGTATGTATACTATGTATCATTCATTGATGATTATTCTCGTAAGACCTGGTTGTATTTTTTGAAATCTAAAGATGAAGTGTTCAACAATTCA
>ML785600.1:693327-704746 GCA_009831015.1 Picea engelmannii | reverse complement strand
GATAGAGAATCTTTTTGAAAGAAAGATCAAGATACTCAGGTCAGATAATGGAGGAGAACACACCTCAAAAGAGTTCGTGAGCTTCTACAAAGATGTTGGGATCAAGAGGGAACTCACTACTCCCTATAATCCTCAACAAAACAGTGTGGATAAAAGAAAGAACATAACAATAATGGAAGCCGTGAAGACCATGATCCACGATCAAGATCTTCCTATGTGCTTATGGGAAGAAGCAACAATGACAGCTGTATATGTGCAAAACCGATTGTCCCATAGTGCACTTGGGTTAAAGACACTGGAAGAGATGTTCACTGGAAAGAAGCCAGAGGTAAGCTATCTCAAAATATTTGGTTGCCTAGTATTTATACATATACTGAAAGAGAAAAGAAACAAGATGGAACCCTCAGGAAAGAAGGGAATATTTGTGGGATACTGTGAGGTCTCCAAGGCCTCCAGGATTTATATACCAGGTCACCACCACATTGATATCAACAGGGATGTGATCTTTGATGAAGATGCAACACTCAAGAAATCGATAAAATTCCAGCTTGAAGAGGTATATGAAGAGGAACTCGTAATCCCCAGAGTTGCAAAATCATTAAGGGAGGTTCCCAGAGTTGCTGAAACAGTGAGGGAAGTCGTAACTTCCCCTGATGAGGAAATTCTAGAAGATCATGACGTAGCAGAGTTTCAAGAACCTCCTCAGATGACGATCCTCCATAAAAGAAATCCATATTGGGCTAGAGAGATTATTCAAGATGGAGAGAAATATGGTGTTCCTGAAGGAACCACGAGACATGTGAAGAACCCTAAGCCATTCTCCAGTTATATGTCTTTGATGTGTCATCTCCTAGAAAAGGAGCCTATCTACTTTGAAGAAGCCATTCTCCAGTTATATGTCTTTGATGTGCCATCTCCTAGAAAAGGAGCCTACCTACTTTGAAGAAGCCATTCCGAAGAAAGAATGGGCAGATGCCATGATAGAAGAATACCAATCCATAATAAAGAACGATGTATGGGAAATAGTTCCTAGACCGAATAACAAGGATGTGGTATCGTCCAGATGGCTCTTCAAAATAAAACATGTTGCTGATGGAAGTATTGAGAAGTATAAAGCAAGATTTGTAGCTCATGGATTTTCTCAAAAAGAAGACATTGACTATGAAGAGACATTCGCTCCTGTAGCCATATACACTTTGATCAGAACCATCATAGCCCTTGCAGCTAAGATTAAGTGGAAGTTACACCAAATGGACATAAAGACAACTTTCCTAAATGGTGTTATCGAAGAGGAAGTGTATATAGAGCAACCTCAAGGATTAGAAGTTGAAGACAGGAAGTCTCATGTCTACAAATTGAAGAAAGCCTTGTACGGATTGAAGCAAGCTCCTAGAGCTTGGTATGGACAAATAGACATCTTTCTAACGAGCTTGGGATTTACCAAGAGTAAAAAAGATTCTAACCTCTACTTCAAGGTTATGAACGATGAGCCAGTGATACTATTTCTATATGTGGATGACTTATTCGTAACTAGAGAAGAAAAGCTCATCACTGAATGTAAGAAGAGACTCGCTTCAGGATTTGAGATGAAAGACCTTGGCCTAATGCACTATTTCTTAGGTCTTGAGGTATGGAAGAGTCCAGAGAGGATCTTCCTTAACCAAGGAAGTATGCAGTCAAAATCTTGAAGAGATTCGACATGTTAGAGTGCAAGCCCATGAATACACCCATGGAAACGAAGCTGAAGCTACTAGTTGATACTTTGTCAGAATTGATGGATGCCACACTGTATAGACATATTATTGGATCATTGATGTACCTGGCGAACACCAGATCAGACATTTGTTTTTATGTGAACACCTTGAGTCAGTTTCTGGTAGAACCCAGACATGTTCACCTTGTGGATGCAAAACATGTGATGAGGTACCTTAAGGGTACATTAGATTGTGGTCTCAGTTATGATGGAGATCATGATTTCACATTGAGTGGGTACACTGATTTAGATTGGGCAGGAAGTCTTTTTGACATAAAAATCATTTCAGGATGTTGTTTCAGTTTGGGATCAACCATGATCTCGTGGCAGAGTAGGAAGTAATCCAACATTGCTCTCATCACAACGGAAGCAGAATACATTACTGCATGTTCTGCCAGCTGTGAAACTATATGGCTTCAAAAGTTGTTGACCGACTTATTTGACCTAGATATGGAAGCAACCACGATCTTATGTGACAAACAGAGATGCATAAAGATAATAGAGAATCTTGTATTTCATGACAGGTCGAAGCACATAGAGATTTGTTATCATTACATCCATGACATGGTGCAGAGAGGAGCCTTAAGGCTCTAGTATGTTAGCACAAATGAACATGTTGCTGATGTGTTGACCAAGCCTCTATCTCGAGTAAAGTTTGAGCACTTTCAAGATAATTTTGGTATATTACAAAAGGACCTTCCTCGAAAGGGGGAGTAGTTGTTGTGATGAGACATATCTTGCTTCCAACTTCAGTGTTGTGACATAAAGAAAGAAGATGTGATGAGACTAGTACTGTGCTTTCGGCTTGACAACTGTGACGTAAAGCTAGTCTAGTATATTGATTCCAACCTGATGGTTTTGATGTAAAGCAAGAATATGTGATGAGACTAGTACTACGCTTCTGGCTTGATAACTATGATGTAAATCCAGTCTAGCATCTTGCTTCCAACCTGATGGTTGTGACATAAAGAAAGACAATGTGATGAGACTAGTACTGTGCTTCTGGCTTGACAGCTGTGACGTAAATCCATTCTAGTATCTTGCTTCCAACCCGATGGTTGTGACGTAAAGCAAGACGATGTGATGAGACTTGTACTTCACTTCCATCTTGAGAAGTTGTGACATAAATCCATTCTAGTATCTTGCTTCTAGCTTGAGTGTTGTGACATAAAGCAAGACATTGAGATGAGACTAGTACTGTGCTTCCAGCATGATAGTTGTGACATAAAGACAATCTAGTATCTTGCTTCCATCTTGAGTGTCGTGACGTAAAGCAAGACATTGAGATGAGACTAGTACTGTGCTTCTAGCTTGAGAAGCTGTGACGTAAAGCCAGTCTAGTATCTTGCTTCCATCTTGATTTTTGTGACGTAAAGCAAGACGAGTACTGAGCTTCCAGCTTGACAGCTGTGACATAAAGCCAGTTTTGTATTATGATGAGCCAGCCTTGTGCTGTGATGATGATTATGTATTAGTTTTATACTAATACATATTGATGCAGACGATGATTTCATTCCTTTGAGAATGGCGATGTTTCCGATGAAAAAAAATTCTGATGATTTATAGATACGCCAGTCAGTGTTCCAAGATGATATTGATGATGTTGTCCTCCCGATGTTGTTGATGATAAAGGCCTCTCTCTCATCTGATGTTGTTGTAGAATACCCTTCTTGTTAAGGGGAATGTTGAAATAATGTAACTACAAAGTGTATTCTTATTATTATTTGATATATTATTCATTGGATCAATCCCCATTGTGGATTGATCATGTCGGCTATTGTAAAAGGACCAAATCCCCTTTTGTGGATTGGTCATAATGTAATTGTAATAGGAAGAAACAAAAGTCGGCCCCAAAATATATCAAAGAGGCCCCGAAATATAAGAAAGGTGGTTATAACCACCCAGGAGAAGAAGTCGGCCCTGCCAGTGAAAGGACACTCCCACACGTGCCAGTATTGTATAAATAAGGAGGCTAGAACCTCACTTAGACACACACTCACTTGTTCATTGATAGACAAGCTTCAGAGCTGCAGTTGGAGAAGAGAGAGAGAGAGAGAGAGAGAGAGAGGCACATTTTTGGGAGAGGACATTTTGTACTTGTTTGAGTTATCTCTTGGCATTGTATTGGCTATCTATAATAAGGAAGTTTTGTTGGGTTTTCTTCCCCTACAGGGTTTCCCAGGATAAATGTTGTGTCTCTTGTGATTGTGTATTTCTCAGTGATCTTGTCTTATGTTGCTGTTATCTATTGAAATGCAAAGAACTATAATAACGGCTTAAACATTAACGCAAAAACCTTGTAGTAAAGGTTGAGATCTACATCACTCTTGGTGAAGCCCAAACTCATAAAGTATCCATCAATCCTGGAGTACCATGCCCTAGGTTCCTTCTTCAGTCTGTACAAGGCCTTCTTTAATCTGCAAACATGAGACTCCTTCCCATGTATCACAAAGCCCTAAGGTTTCTCTACGTACACTTCTTCCTCAATCACACTGTTGAGGAACACGGTCTTCACATCCATATGATGTAATATCCAACCCATAACTAAAGTAATAGAAATAATAGTCTCGATGGAAGTGTACCTGGAAACTAGAGAAAAATTCTCCTCATAGTCCACTCCCTTTTTCTAAGATAATCCTCTCACCACAAACCTCACTTTGTACTTCTCAATGTTTCCATCTGTTGTATGTTTGAGCTGATAGATCCACTTGGACATCATCACTGAATTCCCCTTTAGTCTCATAACTATTTCCCACAGATCATTCTTCATGATGTACTGATACTTTTCCATCATGGCATCCTTCCAAACTTGTTTACGTGTTGCCTCCTCATAACTAGAAGGTTTGGAATTAATGGTGTGATTCAACAATGTTGTATAACTCGAGAACCTCTGAGGTCATTTTCTCTCCCTAAAAGTACCATTGGGAGCTGCATGCCTCTTTGCATCCTGCAAAGTGTCACGAAGCCATGATGGCCTCTTCCTAGTCATTGCAACATCTCTAGGTAGATCCACTAGCTCTGTTGTCTCTACTGACTCCTCATGATAGTCCGAAGGATGAACAACTGGGATGGAGAGATCTGTACCCTTATCCTTTGAAGCCTCTTGCTCCTCAATATCAATCTCCATATGAGACTCTCTAGACCTACTGAAGACTACCTCTTCATCAAAAGTAACACCTCGACTAACCTCGATCTGACGTTGTCTTGGGATATAGATCCTATAGGCCTTCAAAGTCTCGTTGTATCCCACAAAAGTACCTTTCTTTCCAGAAGGTTCTAACTTTGCCCTCTTCTCTTTGGGTACATGGATGTATACTGGACAACCAAATATCATCAAATGGCCGACCTTAGGCTTCACTCCTGTGAATTCCTCCTCAGGAGTATTATCTCCCAATATCCGATGAGGACTCCTATTCTAGACGTACATTGTTGTATTGGATGCCTCTCCCCATAAGAACATGGGTACATCTTTATCATGAATCATGTCTTTGGAAACCTCTACAATGGACTAGTTCTTCCTCTCTGGAACCTCGTTTTGTTGTGGTTTGTAAGGAACAATCAACTCCCTCTTGATCCTTGCCTCTTTGTAGAAATCACTGCATTCCTTGGAAGTGTAATCTCCTCCATTATCTAACCTCAACACCTTGATCTTCTTCCCTGCCAGGTTCTCTACATGAGCTTTGAACTCCTGTAATATGCTGAAGACCTCATCCTTGGTCTTCATGAAGAAGATCCATGTATTCAGGGAGAAATCATCAATGAATATCACATAATATAAGAATCCATCCAAATATGCAATTGTCATAGGTCCACTTACATCCGAATGTACTAGATCCAAGATCCCCTTGTACCTTTTTTCACTGCTCGGAAAAGATCTCTTGGCATTCTTTCCAAGTGCACATCCTTTGCAAATGACATCATGCTCTACCTGAAGATCTGGAAGTCCCGTGACCATCCTCTTCAATGATGGAAAATCCCTGTAATGCCATAGCTCACACAAACTGATGTTCTCATGTACCAATGTCTGGGTTGTTCGTCCCAACAATTTGTATAAACCTCCCTCTCGAACACCAATCACTATTGCAGAGTATGTTAGTTATCATAGTGCGACTGGTCACAGCTTGCAGAGAAACAAAGAGTGACCAAAATATATGGTCACACTATGTAGTACAATCCTTAAGGCGGTCATGCCATGTAATTAGGAAAACCATGACCAACGGGAATGTGGTCACTCTGTGTGCACAAGCCGCTTGCGACCACGATTGTACAATTGCAAAAAATAAAGGATCTGAAGTAGATCTATAAGATTTGTCACTGAAAACTTTTAACAAGCTTTAGAAAAGACTTATATTAGCTCTGACACTAAAATATTTTAATTATCTCTGATACCATGTTGAATTTTCTGATTTTCAAATCTGATAATTATTGCCTTATGATTTAAATGCTATTGTTATCATTGAATAATTACACACTGAAAATCTCAACAAGAGTTAGCGAACTTGATGAGAGTTTATTGTAAGTAAATATTATATGAGATGATTTATTACAATTGAGGGCCCGATATATATATACTTGGGCAGAGTGCCCTTTCATTAATGGACATGTCTTTTCTATTATTGTCTTTCCATTAATTAATTAATTAATAATTAATAATTATTGATTATATATATGTATACATTATATTATAAATATATTATTTATATATCATATTTATGTTGGTGATTATTTCGTCACATGTACGTCTAATTAATATAGATCACTCAATCCTGAAGAAGGAAATGTGAGAGCATCTCAAGTCTTTATCACTCCTCATCAAATCAACATGACTACTAGGAGAAAGAATACACCCGAGCCATTCACCACTAGCCAAATCAACATGGCCCCGTGAGTGAATGTATCATTCTCCCTTGTTTAAATCAACATGACCAATCTAGGAGAATGTCTGCTCGATGTTGCTAACTGAAGAAACATCAACATCCTAGGCCATTCACCACTAGCCAAATCAGCATGGCCCCGTGAGTGAATGTATCATTCTCCATTGGACAAATCAACATGACCAATCTGGGAGAATGTTTTCCCGATGCTGAAACATCAACACTTGAATGCTCTTGAAATCAGTTTCAAATAGGTCAACTTGACACTTTCGCTATAACTTATTTTTTGTAATGTTTCAGACCTTGATATTTTGAAAAGAAAGAGGATATATCTTGGTGTACATGTGGTAAAAATATCAGATATTGGTTCACTATACTTGTGGATATATGCCCTGTGGAAGTTAGAGTTCTTGAATAATCTTGAAATTAGTTTCAAACAATTAATCTTAGCACTTTTGTTGTAAATTATTTTCTGGGATGTTTAGACCCTGAGATTTTGAAGAGACATAGGAGAGATATTGGAAGTTGGTGTACATGTGGTAAAACTATCAGATGTTGGTTTTCTATACTTTCAAAGATATGCTATGTGGAAGTTAGGGTTCCTGAATGCTCCTAAAATCAGTTTCAAACAAGTCATGTTGGAACTTTTTCTATAACTTATTTTCTGGGATGTTTCAGACTTTGAGAATTGCAAAGTCAAAGGAGACATACGGATGTACCTCAAGTAAAGGTTTCATATTCAGATTTATAAAATTGGATACATGGCATGTTGTACAAGTTTGTTCTTGGGAAGAGGCCCAAAGTAATGAGCTTTCGGAAACTTTCCATTTGGAAATTCAAATTTTTGTCAAACCTGGTAAAGGAAGAAGTAGTGAGTAGATATGGTGAAGGAAGAAAAAGTGAGTAGACTTGGTAAAGGTAGAAGTAGTAATCAGACCTGGTGAAGGTAGAAACAACTAGCAAACTTGTTGAAGGTTGGTGCATCTCAGAGATTGATGTCTCTTGCTAAGTTGGTGCTTAGCGGTGGGGATTGGTGTCTATGAAGATCTATAAGAGATTGGTGTCTCTTGTTAATTTGTTGCTTAGCGGTGGTGATTGGTGTCTCCAATAGATTGGTGTCTTCAATAGGTTGGTGCCTACAAATATTTGTAACAATATGTTGGTGCCTAAAAATAATTACAAAGAAAACTTTCCTAGTTTTCTCTCAAAAGAGTTTCCACATAAATCTTGGGTTCCATGTTCTATAGTTAATATGTGATTGTTTTCTTATGGTTGGTGGGTTTTCTTAGTTAGTATAAGCATGTGCTCAAAAATTGGTATCAGAGCGGGTTCCTTAAGAAACAATCTAACCACTGGAAGGTATATCTCAGGAGCACACATGGACGATCAAGAAGTTTTTTCCACAAACATGGCTTCATTGTTTGACAAAACAAACTATGCCTTCTTGAGAAGAAGGATGCAAACATTTCTAATGTCCCTTTGGTTTCATATTTGGAAATCAATCGTGACTAGTTATACATCCCCAACAACTCCACCAACAGATGCAACCGAGAAGAAGCCAAGTGAACATAATGCAAAAGCTATTAATGCCAACTTGTGCGGACTATTAGAATCCAAGTGTGTCAAGGTGATGCATTGTAAATCGACAAAAGAAATTTGGGACAAAATTCACAATATCTATGAAGGTGATGTCAAGGTTAAGATAACAAAGCTCCAAACTCATAGAAGACAATTCAAGAGTTTGAAAATGAAAGACGAAGAAAATGTTGCATCCTATCTCCTCCATGTGGATGAAAATTTCAACACTATCACAGGACTTGGTTAAAAGGTTGAAGAACTGATGATTGTACAAAAGGTGTTAAGGTCACTCCCCTTAATATTTGATTCCAAAGTTTCCGCCATTGAAGAAATAAAGGATCTTGATTCATTAAAAATGGATGAATTGCATGGGATCCTCACAATGTATGAAATGAGGACGAAGAGAGAGAAACCATCAAAGAAAGAAGCAACCTTCAAAGCCTCAAATAAGACAAATAACAAAGAGCATGAATCAAGTGATATCTTCGACAATGAATCATATGAAAAGAAAACACATTTTGTGAGAAAACTCAAAAAGGGATCTAGAAAATACAAAGGTAAGATTCCCTTTAAATTCTTTAGTTGTGGAAAATTAAGATATTTTGTTGATAAGTGTCCATACACAAAAGATGAAAGTAGTGATGAAGAAGACCATAACATAGAGAAAGAGAGAAAACCTAATCACCACAAAAAGGGTAAGCATGAAAAGAAAAAGAACTCTTATAAGCAGAAAAATAATCTCTACTCTTATAAGAAGAACTCATGTGTGCATTAAGAAAAATAATGAAACTTAGGAAAATAATTTGAAACAAAAGGATCAACTACAAAAATATGAAGAAGAGGATCGTGATTCAAAATCCAAAATGTCAGAAATCCTTGAAGAAACAAAAAATACTATCATGAACCTAAAGGTTCAATTAGAAGAAGCAAGATGGATGTAAGAAGGGGTGAGAATCCAACTAAAGAAAAAAGAAGAAAATTGCAAAGAGTTAGAATGTGAATTTGTTTCCCTAAGAAAGAAATTGGAGAAAACAACTATAAATTTGAATAGAAGCTTGAAGTTTGAAAAGAGTACTGAAATATTAGATGATATCTTCAATTTTTAAAGGTCCCCATTCATTAATATTTGTCTTGGATATGATGTTGTTGCTGCCTCCCTACCTACACCTGGCCTTGCTACAACCAAGGAAGTTTTATTTGTTGCAGGTGGACTTCAGACTGGTTTTCCATAAGAGCAACCTACTATTGATTGTTCCAAACATATTGATGAGTTTCTTGTTCCTCACATGGCATAATTTGAGCATACATATGACATTGTTGCTGGTATGTTGAATTGTTCTACTCATTTAAGTGAACCTAACCTTGAGCCTACTTCCTCTGATTAACCAGTGAAAAAACATGTTCCCTATAACCATTCTCGCTATAAAAATCGAAGGAATGACAATCATGCTTTCAAATATTTGTAGAAGAGACGTAAAATACATAATTGTGGACCAATGCCGACTACCAGGATAGATTGTGGTTGGATTGATTGATGGTCGTGAAATCATTTGACCAGATGTTTGAGAAATTCATATCATTATGTATCATCGGTTGTACAATTAGTGCATGGATTTTTGTCGATAGAATTTGGGGCACTACAAGATCAAGTGGATTTGGATTGGAGTTGAGAGAGAGAGAGAGAGAGAGAGAGAGAGAGAGAGAGAGAGAGATAATTGAGTCTCAAGAAGATAGTTTTGAAAATGGATAGGCCCTTGTTTGTTTTCAAAGGAGCATCCATCACACTTTGATTGTTTTCTAGTCGTTTATTATTAAGTCCAAGTAGCTTAGATCTTATTGTCTTTCATTTCTAACTTTCTTAATTTAATAAGTTTGCTAAGCATCCCAAATCACCAAAATGAAAAGGGAATCAACTACTTTTGTGCACTTTCTTTTTTGGCTTAATTTTAATTCTAGTCGATATATTTCCTTATTTTGTTTTTCGTAAATTCTGTATCTATTCTATTAAAAATACAGTAAAGATACAAGCAAAAAATCAGAAGTGGACAGTGGGGTGTTCATCCTAGGGAATTGACAAAGAAACCTAAAAACTGAGGCCTGCCCTGTCTAGGAAACTAGGCTGGAAATTGTTTTGACCATCTTTCCTGCCCTTTGAAGGGAAACCACGCTTACCAAAATGATTATAGTGTTTGTCTGTGTAATAACTATCATAAAACCTGAGACTAGACATGACTTAGAAACCTGAAAATAAACACAAGCGTGGGATTTAACATTCTTGTCGGGCACAATTGGAGTGTCGTTCGGAGAGATCTCTTCTACAATTGGGCAGGCACCGAAGTCACTATCATTGGAGAAGCTAGAGTTGTCTGAGCTTGGTTCTTTGACTAGGAGACATGTTCTCTTGATAAAGGGAGCCATCAACGAGCTTTGCTTATCGAATTGAGCCTCTACCACGTGTTTTCTTGTTTTCTCCTGAGGAGTCAAGTTGTTGGGGTGAGTCGCCGAAGGAGGGAGATGGGCATTGGGGGAGGGAGGCAAAGAAGGATGAGGGTGGGCAGTGGAGGAGTGGGGCGAGCGAGACAAGTTAGGAGGGCTCTAGGCGAACACACCCGGGAGGCTAAGAAGGGAGCGACCAAGAAGGTTGTTCACAACCCAGTAGCTGTGGAAATCCTTGAAGGTGCGTTGGTAAGCTGGGAGAGAGCCTGTTAGTTCCTCCTCCCAATCATCTAGTAGCTATCGAAGAGAGTTAGGAATTGTGTGATCATATCCATCCTAGTTAGCCATGACAGGAGAAGGATGTGTTGTGGATGCACGACCTCCACGACCTCCTCTTCCCAAGCTGGGGGTGGCATGCTCGCAGGGAGGAATTTGTAAGAGTCTGAGCTTGCGGTGCACGAAAAGGGGGATGGGCCACAACCGCTTGTAGATAAAATAGTCGTTGCAGAATGTGGAGATGTACCTGAGTCAGTCAAGGGAGACAAAATAATGATTTCCATGAGGAGAGGAGCTTATGTCTTGGGCCTTCAAATCCCTCATCTTTTACATGCGTGTGAACTGAGGCATCATACAGTGACCATGTAGGAGACGAGATGGAGCAGGTGGTGGAGTTAAGGCCGAATGCCTCAGGGGGAGCAACGAGTTAATGCACATGAGGGAAGGGAGAGTTGGAGCGCACCAGTCCATTGTTTCGCGCCCGCGGGGGGAGGGGTTCGTG
>ML785600.1:671483-689896 GCA_009831015.1 Picea engelmannii | reverse complement strand
ATATATATATATATATATATATATTTATTTATTTATTTATTTATAAAATTTAGAATACTTGATTACAATTATATGATTATTTTTATTTAATTTTAATAAAAAATATCAAATTAAAATATTTAATTTAAAATTATAAACAAATAAAATTATATAAAACTGTCACATACCTTTTATTTAGTTTTGATTTAGTATTATTATTTTTGTTTATTAAATAATTTATGCTCTTTGTAACTAACATGAAATATGATTGGAGTCCTATTAACTAACACATCCACATTAACAAAATACAACAATAAGTAATTAAGTAGTTATATTTTTAGAATCCATTAACAAATTTAATTAATTTATAAATATTAATATATTTTATTTTTCTTCAATTAATATGTTTAAAGAGTGGATTAAAGAGTAATTGCAAATTTGCTAAGTACTTTCATTCATCTATTATTATAGTTGTTTATGACAGTGCATATTGTAATTATTTTTTGGTTAATTACTATTGATTTCAATTAGTTGTGATGGTATAAATTTTAATTTCTTTTATTTATTTTAATTTTTGTAAAATTAAAATTTTTATTTTTATTTATAAAATTTGAAATACTTAATTTTCTATTTGTTAAGTACAGTGATATGATTATTTTTATTCAATTTAAAATTTAAAATAAACAAAATTATTAAAAACTGTAACATACTTATCATTTAATTTTGATTTAATATCATTGTTTTTATTTATTAAATAATTTGTGATCTTTGTAACTAACTTAGAATATGATTGGAGTCCTATTAACTAGTACATCCCCATTACCATTACCATTAATAATGGATGATGAAAGCCTATATAAATTAGGCTATACGAAACCATGAAAAACCAAATAATCTCAGGTAACATAATGGCACTAACTCATGCTATAATATTGGAGCTGATAAATACCATTTTAATTTTGCACAAGCAAATTAGATGATGAACACTAAGCTGTGAAGCAATGCTTAGGCCTTGGCTTCATGAGAGGGTCATAATAATCCACTACACAAGATGAAGCACAATTTCTTCTAAAATACACTTAACAAGTGAATTTAATCTAAAATACACTTAACAAGTAAATGGATTTGGGATATACCAGTAACATATGAAGTAAACCTAATAAACTGCAAAAATAAAAAACAAAGTCTTTATCTAAATTACACTTAACAAATGAATTTAATTTAAAATACACTTAACAAGTAAATGGATTTGGAATATAACAGTAGCATATGGAGTAAACCTAATAAGCTGCAAATATGGAGTAAACCTAATTTGCAGCAAAAATCAAAAGCAAGGTCATTATCTGGACAATACTATCCAAGTTGTTTTGATCTTGGGCCAACAAAGCTCAAGGCTTAGAGGCAACTCCATGCTAGCTGACGGTTATGGACATTCTTCCACCTCCAGTAACAGTTAAGATGAATTCCATATTAACTTTAGCTTTGATGGTTATTATATCTACAAATTAAATATAGACTGTTTTAAAATAAACTTAATTAAATTAGTTTATGAAATAAACTTAATTATATAAAAAAATAAACTTATAAAGTAAATTTAGTAAACTTAATTAAATGCAAAATTCAATGTAACAATTAAGATGAATTCCATATTAACTTTAGCTTTGATGGTTATTATATCTACAAATCAAATATAGACTGTTTTAAAATAAACTTAATTAAATTAGTTTATGAAATAAACTTAATTATATAAAAAAATAAACTTATAAAGTAAACTTAGTAAACTTAATTAAATGCAAAATTCAATGTTGGATTTGATAAAATACTATACAAAACATTTTAATCTGGCTTGCAAAGTTGAGGGCTTAGAGGCAACTCCATGATTGACCACATATGTCAGCGTTATTTTGCTTCCATTAGCAGCTAAGATGAACTCCATATTAGCTTAGATGTCAGCGTTATTATGCTCCCATTAGCAGCTAAGATGAACTCTATATTAGCTTAGCTCTTATATATATAAATCAAACAGAATGTTAGCTTATAAAACCGTAATGAATTGGGAGACCGTAATGAACTGGGGAAAGAACTGCATTATCTAACCAAAAATATGGCGTAGAATATAGAATACATATACAAAACAGTGAGAACCCTAATAATATCACAGAACATAAACCCACCTGCAATATCTTGCCTTTATCATGATTTGCTATTTGTTTAGGCAGTGTTTTATTTGTCTAGGCAGTGTGTTAATATTGTGGACTGTAATGAAAT
This sequence comes from Picea engelmannii, assembly GCA_009831015.1. Classification (NCBI taxonomy): domain Eukaryota; kingdom Viridiplantae; phylum Streptophyta; class Pinopsida; order Pinales; family Pinaceae; genus Picea; species Picea engelmannii. The sequence goes on along the minus strand of ML785600.1, from coordinate 687,649 downwards.
GAATCCAGAACCCTAATAATATCACAGAAGATAACCTGCCTTTATCATGCTTTGCTATTTGTTTAGGCAGTGTGTTAATGTTGTCGACTGTAATGGAATGAATCGATTGAAATGACTCTCCATGGTTGTAAATAAACTCTTAAGTCTATCTAAACCCTAACCGTAGATCTGAGATAGTTTGTACCATAATTTTCCAATACCTAAGATACTTGTTCAACTCCGATGAAACCTTACCTGGTAAGGAAAGGACGCACTCCATGAACACGCGTCCCAGTAACTCCGATGATAAGGAGACAACGCACTCCATCAACGCGTAACTCCGTAACTCCGATGGTAAGGATACAACGCACTCCATCAACGCGTAACTCTAGTAACTCCGCTGGTAAGGAGACGACGCACTCCATCAACACGCGTCTACTCATCCAGTAACTCTATAAAAAACTCTTCCCACTCACCTAGTAATAGTTGGCTCCAGGCATCTCATAAAAAAATCTAAATACGTTGTAAAAAACTTAAATTAGCACATTCACAAATTTGTGGCTGGTAAAAGTCGAAAGGATGGCTTGCAAAACTTGAACGTCCCGAAAGAGAAACGGCTTAGAGATGGATGGAAGGAGTCGGAAGGAGTTGGCTGGAAGGAGGCAGTGTGTGTCCAGAACGTGGCTGGTGAAGGCCAAAAGTTTAGATTGACTTAAAAAATGAAACCCTAATCACTCATACAATCAGCTAGCCACCATAGTAAATTTTAAATATGATTAAGTAAAAGTAAAAAAATAAACATATAAACTGATGTCTTTATAATAGTGAGGAAATTAGTGGTTGAAATCACAACCATTGATTTATTGGGACTACTAAGAATATTCCATCAATATTTAATCTCGTCCATACAAAACTAATTAAGCACTAAAAACCTATTAAATGTGCCCATGTTCAATAGGTGTTAAAACATCTAAATATACTTTGTAAAAAAATTTAAATTATAGTAAAAACTTAAATTTAAATAAGGATATTAATAATATTTTCTATAATTATTATTATTATGGTAATCATATTAATCACTATTTTTAATGGATAACATACATGTTTTCTCATGCAAAGAAGTTAATGTTTGAAATCACAGTTTTTTTTATAGAAAAATATTTTCAATATATAAAATAGTGTTTATTAAAATCTCATATATAATTAAAAGCTCATTAATTCTGGCCATTTTCAATAGATGTATGTCTATGGACTTAATTAATTGTAGTAGTACTGACTAATCTTATCTTGTCATGTTATTTACATGTGATTTTCATGTATAACAATTTTCAAATTTAAAGATCCATAACAAAGTATATATGCACTAGAATATACTCAAAATATTTATACAAGAAGGTATGCAAGGTAAAATATAGATTATTAGGTTAAGCGTAATAAACCTAAATAATATCTAAAAATTTATTGTCTCATAAATAAAATTAAGATGAGTATTAGTTGTGAAACCTTGGGTCATGTTTATGGATTCATTCAAGTATTTGCAAAAGAAACTATCAGGTGAAAATAAGATAGAAGAGAGTATTCTGACTCTTTTTTATTTGCATATATAAATGTGTTGTTCATCTTAATCTCAACCAGATTTATGTGTTCAAATCTCAACTATTAGTTTTAATCAATAACCATTTAAGTGAAATTTCCATAAGTATTTCACATTTAAAAACCATCTGGGTTATCATTTAAGTGAAATTTCCACTAGTATCTCACATTTAAAAATCTACACAACTAATTTCAGATTTTAAGTCAACTTCACATTTTAAAATAACAACATTAGTCATGTCATCATAAATATATAATAATATTTTTCTTATTGTTATTGTTCATGTTAAAATTAATTAGGTGATATTAGATATAGCTTTTACAATTTCTTTCTTAAAAATATAGAAGAGCATGTGTGTTCTAGTTCAATAATGCTTTGGAGTGTTATGGATGAAACTAATATGGCACAACTTTTATTCATCAAATTATTTTAAAAATGTTTTGAAGACTTCAATTTACACTTGTGACATTGTGAATATTTATTAACACATACATCTGTGCAATGTTCTTGAGCGTACAAACATATACCAATTGCACTAGTCAATTATTTCTTCCATACAAATGGACAATATAACCCTTGTTGATAGTTTACTTTCTGGTTGATTTTTGACAATTTAAACGTTTTTGACAAATTTTTGAACTTTGAGTGGTTATCATATTGTTCACGATGGTTTTGGGATTCAAATTATTGGGGTGGCGATGTGCCGACGTCACTAGAGGACTATAGCAATATGGCATGGGTGTATGAGGCACAAGCTAGCAACAAAGGTGAAGGTGTTATGGGGTTAGGTTGTAAGCTTCGACAAGTGATTTTAAATGATTGCTTGGGATAGAAAAAGAGGTGAAGGTGTTATGGGGGCAGTTTGTAAGCTTTGGTGATTCATTTTCAATGGTTTCTTTGAATAGAATCACTCAAATGAGGGGAAACAAATGTTTTTCATTTGCATAAATCTTGTTGATGAGCACCATACTAGAGACATTTTTGGGGTCCAATATAAGGTTCTTTGGTTGAATAATCAATTGGGTCCTAATATTGTTGGCTCCATTGAGGTTCTTTTAGGGATGAATGCCCTTTTACATATGTTTTTCTTCATTCAAAATCTTTCATAGGCCTCACTCCTAACCTTTGCAAGTGCTTGTCACTAGAAGAGCTTAGGTAGTGGGATAATATGCTAATCAAGTGACTATCTAATACTTTAACTTCTCTTCTTTTTTTGTAGAGTGTTTTGTTAATCAACAATGCATCACAAGGGAACTATCCCATTTTCCCCTAGAAAATAGATACACTCATTGGGAACCTAGTGGAAATAGTTTTTATTTGCCCAAATTGGGTCCCCTATAAATGAAAGGTGGATGTAATGCTTGCATTTGCTTAGGGTACTGGGTGTAACCAATTTTTTTTCCTCTAACTAGAAAGGAAACAATTCCTATGTTGAGTGGTGGTATGTTCCCCGTGATAGTAATTGTGACATTGTTGTTTTGAATCCTACAGGGTTGCATTTGAATAGAACTATATCACTCACATTAGATAATATTACGTCTTTGAGGACATTGGTGTTGAGTAATAAGAATAATATAACAAGATGTCTACCTAGCCAGCTCACCTTGTGACTGACCCTTAACAATGTGAAAAGATACACTTTTTTTGAGAATTCTGGAGATCCCGTGTTGACTTGTGGTCTAGGCACAACACCAAGAATCCAAAAAGGTTGTTTTCCAATGATTTGAAGGCGTTGTTGTGTCTCCCTCAATTCTTTCTTTTACCAAGATTTGAAGGGATTCAATTTTGCTATAGGGTTGGCTTGTGAAGCCCTTGAGCCTTTTTATGTTGCATATTCTTCTTCTCTACAAGGGCTTGTGTTCAAGTTCTACTTACTAAGAGAAGACACATATTTCTCTCTTATCCTTTCTCCATTTTGACTCAAGCTGGGTTTTTGTTTAAAAACCTTGGCTTCTTCTTTGAATATTTTCCATGGGTTGTCAAAGTTTTTCTCCATGTTATTTTATATTTTTGTTATTTGATTTTTAATGTCTATTACTTTTGTTTTGCATTGGTGGAAGCCGAGATTTTGAGATTCCTAAGATAGGTTGTTTTTAAAGGTGTTTTGATTTTAAATCCACCTCTGCCTCATATTTTATGGGGCTAGTTTCCCTTTTCACTATATGAAGACCGAAGATAGTTACAAAATTCAACAATAAGTCCCCTCTATAGTTGTCGTTTTATTGAATAAATAATTTGACATTGCCTCTTAGTTTGCAACTTTCGACACTAGAACTAGTTTTTAAGGTGCAAGAACTTGTGCACGAATTTTTCAAGATATTAGTGATAATGGATGCATTTTTCATTACTACATATTTTCTCACTACTTCACCGCATGTGATTTAGTAATAACAATTCTATAAAGGACACCATCATGTAGTGTGCATTTAAAGAGTAGTTTCAATCTTTTATATTGTAGTAAAGATACTAGAAAAAACCGAAATACACTCTTTGCAATGAAAAAATGCATTGCAATGTGTGGGGAAGAGAGATCTCGAGGGTGGGAAGTATTTATTATTAATTGATACTAAGTATATATATCATTTTCTTTCTTGAAAACATAAGGTATTAATTTAGGAGCAAAAATTTTGTGACAAATGGTTATGTTGACTATTAATTTTTATGTCTAGGATGTTCTACTTCTTCTTTAAGTTAGGGGAAGTAATGTGGGTGACCCTTTTGTGCTTTGGATTATTGGTGGCCTTGGTTGTGGTAGTGAGTTGGTTGTGTTTTATAAAAATGGACCGTTCAAGATTACAATCAATTTAATTATGTCTTGCAATGTGAGCTTACCTCTTAATTTGTGACTTTCAACATTAGAATTAGTTTTTAAGGTGCAAGAAATTTTCAAGATATTAGTGACAAAGGATGCATGTTTTCACTACTACATATTTCCTCACTTATTGTAATTTAGTAATAACAATGCTACAATGCTACGAAGGACATTGCAATCTCTTATATAATATAGAATGCTTCAAAGGACATTGCAATTTAGCAATTACCATCATGCAGAGTGCATTTACAAAATATTTTCAATCTCTTATACCATAGTCTAGATAGTAGAAAAAGTGGACAACACTCTTTGCAATGAGAAAATGCATTGCAATGTGTGGGTGAGCGAGAGCTCGAGGGTGGGAAGTATTTACTATTAATTGAATCTAAGTATATTTATCATTTTCTTTCTTGAACACATAAGGTATTAATTTAGTGAAATAAAAACAATGTCGTGACAAATGGTTATGATGACAATTAATTTTTATGTATAGGATGTTCTACTTCTTATTTAAGTTAGGGGGAAGTAAAGTGGGTGACCTTTTGTGCTTTGGATGATTGGTGGCCTTGGTTGTAGTAGTGAAATAGATGTGTTTTAAGAGAATGAACATGGTTACCCCCTTACATCTAAGGGTAACTAGTGAATTTGTTTTCCTATGATCCACATTATAGACAACATTTCCACATATGACATCCATGGTTCTCCATGTAGACAGATGATCGATCATGCTTTCCACAGATTACCCAATTCACTTTCATTTGATGACTACGATGCTTGACATACATGGGGTAACTTGTTCAATACATCATATCAAGTGTTAATGCTTTATGTATTTTTCATGAAAGTAATGATAAAGTGATTGAGTAAAATAATGAATCAAGATGCTCTAAATTTGTGTTTTTTTTCCTTGTTTTACCTGGGTGATCATCATCCCCTTCTATATAAATGTTGTCACTCTTGGGTAGAATTGTACCACTGGGGGGATTTGATAGAGGTAGCATGTCCATACCTCAATATATACATAACATTCTCCATCTTTCCCAATATATGTCATCCCTATTTTTGAGTTGGTGGTCATATGTCACACATATAGGTTCATGCTTCATAATCCCATGAGAATAAGAAGCTTGAATGCACGAGGTTGATGCAGCGATCGATATATATGTGTGTGTGTGTGTGTGTGTGTGTGTGTGTGTATTAAAAAAAGAGGAAAGAGTGAAGTGCTACAATCAAAATGCAAAGAAAAAGAAAGAAAGAAATGATTGAGAAAAAAACAAGGAAAACAAAACATGAATAATGCCCCCTAGTTATGAAGACATCACCTCAATTCCTATGCAATGAATGCATATCTAAAAAGGGACTAAATGAAAGTCAAAAAATACAAAAAATCTTGAGTGAATAAAGAAAAAGACAAGTGGGGGTTGGGAAAGACACAATTTCGAGGAAAGAACAACTCATTGCATAAGCACTCCTTCATTACAAAGGTGCTCACGTGGATGGATATATTACATAACCTCACATGACTATCAATGCCACTCATGAAATTAAACTCACTCCATACCATCTATCATCACATATACTCCTTAATGGGTTTCTTGGAAAATACTTCTCCTCCTCGTTACTAGCACATGTAATAGGTGCTAATGATAACCCTCCCATACCTAAACCTATCAAATTGTTCTACCTGATGACATTTACATTTGATATGACTCACTTCTTGTGTTGTATTGGAATTTTGTACATGTCCTTAGATTGATGATCACATTGGGTCACTTGAGCTCCTCCTTGGACGATGTACTTAGCATGGAGATGACTTGGATTGAGCCTTGTTCCTTAGGAGGACATTGAATAGGTCACTTGCATGCTTGATGGAGGTCGTTCCACTTCTTTTAAAGGTCATTGAAGACCTTAAGGATATTTTAGCAACTATTTTGTGGGTGGCCAACTTCTGGGCCAATTATGTTTTGATAGAAAAACAAGAATTTCATCAGATCAACACCATCAAATGTGGAACGACCATGGAATTTATGAAATGTGGTCATCATAGAAATTCTAAAAAAAATGACATAGTTATGGTGCTTTTAAAATATTTCGAGAGAATATTATCGTGAATTTTTTACCACTCGTGGGACATCTTTTGGAGGAGGTCGTTCCACATGTTGAGGAGGAGAACTAGGCACTTAATTTATTTGGAGAGCATATTTGGGTTATTTTGATTCATTCACTCATATATCATGGATATTATTGTAAAGGTGGCCTAACTACCTCATAGTTGATGTATGTTTGACCATATCTCTAAGGTTTGTAAAGAGATAATGATATTTTATATTCTTTTAGGCTAAAATCTAGGATAATGTTATTTTTATATTGAGAGGATTGTTATACCTCTTCATATAGATAGATGTTACACATTATTTTAGTCACTCTGGTGATGTCTCTACAATTATGTGTTTAGGCTCTCATAAGGACCTTTTGCCTGAGAAAAGTGATTGTTGTCTTCTTCTACAAAACATATTTTTAAGATGAGTTCACAGGCTACATGTATTGTAGGGTGCGAGAAACCCTGATTCTCGCAGGCTAATCTATACTTGGATTGCGAGATGTTCACAGTTTGCTCTATAAGTAGGGTGCGAAGCTGCTTCAAAGCTTAAAAGGGAGAAGAGGTTACGAAGGTTCTAGAAGATGATCATCTAGAAAATGAGTGGACATTCACATGGTTGGCATCCTACTAACTTCTCAGATTTAGTGGGATCATCCTCATCCTTTTAACCATCTCTCCTTCTCCTATATAATGAAAGGTTTCTCAAGGAATAGGTTAAGCAAGATTGAATAGAGAATTGATGAAAGAATAGATTCATAATTGTGTTAGGAATCCTATTTGAATTGATGCTTGAGGCCTCCATTTGTCCATCAAGCCATAGTGAATCTTCTTCATGCGAGTGTGGAGCAAGTGTGTGTGTTGGAACAAAGGACCACTGAAAGGAAGCTTGTGACATCAAGGCAATTTGGCTGTATCTTCTACTTTCATTTAATATAATACAGTGGCATGTTCATTTCCCATAAAATCACTCTTATTTTATTACATGACTCCTTGATCACATGTTTAAGTCTTCATTGAATGTATTATTATTGCTTTCACCTTGGTCGATTTATGTCGTTGTAGATCTGATATCACAAGGCTACCAAAGTGAAGCAGGGACTACAAAGACATAAGGAAGTGATATATAAAGGTAGGTCACTTATTCCTTCTTCAATGAAAAATTCAATGATTGTAACTTAGGGAAAGTGTCATGTACTGTCCTGTTTTGTTCTAGATCTAGGTGGATCTAGGGAGATCTGTTATTGTCCGCATATACCGATTTATCCTATAACACAATTGGGGACTCCACTGGGGATACAACTCATTTTGTGGTTTTTTGTTGGCTATTTGCTCTTAGTCTACTTTTTTCATTACCAACCAGTCTCTGAGTCCGTAGGAGACCCTTATAGACTCTATGGACTTAGAAGTTCACTCAAATGTTTTGTCCCTTTTCCAAATTTTTCTTGATTACAAACCTTCTCGCACTGTACCTCTCTATAGCCTGTGAGAACCATTGATTTTCGCACGCTAATGTTCAGTCCAGTGCGACCTTCTCGCACCCTGCCAGTGTCTAGACTGTGAGAATCCCTAATTTTTGCACTGTACCCTACTACTAGGCTGCGAACTCATTTGTAAAAGTTTTGGATTAGGTATTCTTGTCTTTTTGATGCCCAAAATTGTTTCTTTACCTGGTAAGAACTTCTTTTGCCAGTGTTTGACTGTTTCTTGACTTCAAATCTTGTTGTTGATGGGTTTTCGAAGATCGAAAACTCTTCTTAATCATTTTTTTTTCCAGTATTTACTCCTTGACCTTTTATCAACAAGGGTATAATCTCTGATTTTGAGATCTGAGTGCTTGTTTGGTTGAAAGTATTTGATTGGATTAAAAGTTGGGATTAATTCTCTCTTTAGATTGCTTGCTGCTTGAAAAGTTTTTTGTCCATGTGCATTTGAAGAGACTTTTCCTTGTCAATTTTTTATTTTTTATCTCCATTAAAAGATTGATTTGGGTGTTTGTTGAGTATTTTATTTTCATTGGTTGCTTACTTTTTCTTAGTTCCACCCCTATTTTTTCGTTTCTAAAAAAATAAAAATTAAAGTCTTTTCTTTTAAGCAATCATTTATTCAGAAAATATTGGCATTAAAATCTTGAAAGAGAACGAATAGTGAATTTACATTGTCAATGATTGTTTGGTACTATCTTTAAAAAGAGAATCGTACATCGTAGTTTGCATTGTTCCAGAAAACTCCTTTTTCCCTATTGTAGATAGAATTCATCGAATGAAAGTTTGTATCATTCATTTCAATTTACGCATTGTTGGGTCAAAGTCTCACACAACATTGGTTTCATTTTCGTCTCCCTCTTGCTTAACAACAACCTTTAATAATATTGCGCAACTTTAAAATTCAGCTAGTAACATTTTCTAGGGCTCTTTTGCACCAACATTAGCTAGGATAGAGCTTTGGAATAGGCAGTGAGACACACTCTCCAAAGAAAAAAACACACAATAGTATCTTGCGATAGGGAGTGTTAAATTCCATTTGCAACATTTTGTTCTGGGAAGCCCTTCTCACACAAGGGTCAAACCTGAGGTTGCATTGAGATTGACAGAGTTACTCACCCTGCTTTGTTTATCTCGGTATAGAGATTGCACGTATTACGGGGGTCACTTGAAGGTATACCCACAATGATGAGTGGAAGCCTCTCAAGTTGATTTCGGGCTAGATACCCTGCCCTTACGTGTGGATCGAACTGTCGACTGTTCCCCCAGGAATCATTGTTGTTTGTGGTAACTTTAGTAGCCTATCTTCTTAGCGTCTTACACAAGGTGACTGTGGAGGGGTAAGTCTTCATAGTACTTGGAATTGACATTGGCCAGACTCATTCGGGCTCCTTGGAGGGTATACCCACGATTATGTGTGGGAGCTTGCACCAGGATGTAAGTTCGTTAAGAATGTTTTCAATGTAACTTTTCCACCCTAGCCCAACCCCTTCTTGTCTCGACGTCGCGACGTTGGATTTCATCACCAACTAGTGACTTCGAAATAAAAAGGTCTTGTTTGCTTGGTTTTGATTCTTAGATTTTACTAGTGCATGTTGTTTGTTCCTATAAATTGGTGTAACACCCTGTTTCCCCCAGTTTGTAAAAATAACTATATTGGCCAAGAACTGTGGCAAACTAAAAAATGTGAATGTGTGATGTAAATGGACCTTGTGAAAAAGGTCTATGAATGTGAATAATATTATGAATATATATATATATATATATATATATATATTGCAGGACTACTGAGAGGGGATATGCTAAAAAAGAGACCATGATGGTTGAAGAAAGGTGGTGGAAGGCACCTGGAAAGGTGGCGTTAACTTCCACCGAAACCAATATCGTATTGGGACTTCACTGGCCTAGAGAACCAAGAGCGGCTCGATGGTCTCGAATTAAATGACTCGCCAGGATTGGCAGGTAAAGGGCTCCTCATGAGTAATGAGGGATGGGGGGGGGATGAATCACCCATTCGAGAGCTGTCAGGCCTGACCAGTGCGAGGGAAATCGCGCCACACGCAACCTCGCAAGAGGAAAAAAAAGCGTGAGGGAGAAGCGAGAAGGGGGCAGACGCGAGGGAAGGAAGAAAACTCTGGAAAATACAGAGTAAGTGATAGCAGAGAAGAAGGAGAGTAACCTTCGTGCTTGGTCACTGGAAAACAAAGACGTAGTCTTGCAACATCGTGGTCTTAGCTCGAGGGTGGCTAGTGGTAAATCCTATCGGAATCGTTGAGCCTACGGTTGGGTGGAAACGAGCACCCCTCTCAGCAGTTGCACTCACCTCTAGTGTTATTTCTGATAAGTGTTTTACATCTTGCATCTTAAAATTTATATGCTGACATATATGCTCATAGTCTGTGTAGTTTTATGAATGGTTTGAGTATAAGACTGTCTGTGTAGTGTTTTGATTCATAAATGGTGGTTGCATGCTTATAATGGAAGGGTCGCGTATGGATTATGTTTATAAATAGATTTATGTGTATATATGCACCTTAAATCAATTCAGAATTCAATCTGTTTCTCGAGAAAACTGTACCCTTATCCGTCTCAGGTGATACCCTGGATAGATCTCCCCATAGATACACCCTTCTTAGAAATCTTACCAAGAACCTGAAAAAAGGATTTGAAGGCGCAAGTCTTAGTAACCCTGTACGAGGAAGAATGATCCTCTTGAAATCCCGAAACAACAACGAAGGAATACCGTGTTCGCTTCGCAAGAGTTGTCAAGGAGGCATTGGACGGTCGAAATTCTCTGTGGAGAATTCACGAAGTCCCGAGAGACGTCAGATCTTACAGAGGAGTAGGGGAGTTATGGTAAGCCTATTTTCAAGTTTTAAGTTCAGGAGAAATTAGACCGTTGGATCACTCGCGAAATCTCATTTCATGGATTCGCGAGTTGAAGGGTTAAAACCCTTGCCTCAAGATTCGCAAGGCTGCGAAAGGCGAAGTCCAAAACTCCAAAAAGGTGGGAAGTTCTGTTGTGAGACCCGCGTTGACGACGTGTCATAATTTCGGCATATCGGCGGTTAGGAGGTCGAGACTTTTGTCTCGAAAGTCCCGAAGGGGCGAAGGAATCTGAGTCGTCCGTCTGCGAGAGGACGCATGTCGCAGAATCATCCATCTCGAAAATTCGGGCACTGGGACTCACAAAGGTGAGCATCTTGACTTCACAAGTAGTGAAGTCCCGAGGAAATATGAGCCATTCGTTTGAGAGCAGACGTGTGTCGCGAAATCGCCCATATCGGGGATTCGGACACTAGAAGTCAGAGAAGGAAGTACTTTGAATTTGCGAGTGGCGAAGTCACGAGGAGATTGGGACCATCCATCTGAGGAGTTGGGTGCTCCAAGACGCAAGTGGCAAAGTGGCGAGGAGAAAAATCTGAACTGTTGGATCCACGAATGGGAGGACCGTTGGATCTAAACTCCGTGAAGATATCGTATATCAGGAGTTCAGGGGTTCGGAGGTTGGAAGGGGTCACTTTCGACCGTAGAAGTCGCAAAGTGTCGAGATTCAAGGCTCGTGAGAACACATGGCACATCCATCAGGTGGGGCTCGCGTGATTGACAGGTGGGCACGCATTACCCAGAAAGGAGTCAACACTCTGTTGACTTCTCGTGTCTCAGAGATTCACGAGATAGGAGCACGAAGGCTCAATGCTCCAATTCGCAAGGTTGCGAGTTGTGAGAAGCGCGAAGAGGAAGTCAACCATTGCTAACTTTTGCGTCTCGGGATTTCAAAGAAGAAGAGCACGAAAGATTGACGCTTCCACCTGCGAGGTCGCGAGTAGTGAAAAGTGCCAAAGGGAAGTCATGCATCACATTTCCCCGAATAGCAAAATGTCGATAAGCGCTTGGCTGGCTTAAGTGCGTAGACACAGAACAGGGTCATGTGGACAAGACCCCAAGGGGGGAACTTGCCACTCGCTAGCCATGTCGGGGTTCGGTGCTTCGCCGTGTCGGGGTTGCAGAGTCGAAAGACTCAACGCTCTGGTAGCGCTGAGTCGCGAAGAGCGAAATAATGCCATACTTGTTTGGCTTGTGGTCGCGACCCACGATCACATGGAGGTGGACAAGGAAGGAACTAGCCTATGCTAAGACCCCCGTAGGTACTTTGGGGATCATGATCCTCGAGTTTTCGACGAAATGTTTTGTTTTCCCTAGTGGGTATCTGACAAATTGGTATCAAAGCATGGTTACAACACTTGGCCTACATGGGCTCATGAACGAGTTGCGCAGAAGCTCCGTTCGGAACACTCCTAAAAAGAGTAAACCCCCCTGTCTTAACCTTCCTAATCAAAATACGAAGTTAAGAATGAAAAACCCCTATTGTGTGTGTGTACATGTGAAAATATAAATTGTGTACTGGTTATAAATAAATATACATATTGACTAACGACAACGTTTTTCCTTTTGCACACAAGCTAAAGATCAACCACAGGAAATTATCAACGTGTAGTATGGTGACTCACCATGAAGTGGGAGAAGGCTCCCACAATAGAGACGAAGAGTCTGAGGAAAGGAGGGCAGTAGGGACCCCTCCAGATCTAGCCGAGACTGTGAGGAGCCTCATGGTCGAATTACAAAGTTGTAAGGCTGACAATGAAAGAATGATGAAAGAACAAGAAAAACAAACATAGATTAATGCAATTTTACTGCAGAGTTTATGTGATCTACAAAGACAAATGCAGCATGAACCTGAAACTTAGAAATATGGTCATATCAGTGGCCACACTGAGAGGAGAACCTCGAAAAAGATCCACCCTAGAGGTAAAGGACCAGTGTCGAGTGATTCCTCTTAGAAGGAAGCTGGCGATTCAGAGGGCTCTTCTAGCAGCAGAACCAGTTCCTATTCTCGAAAGAAATAGAAGAAGCAAAAGCCTTCCAAAGGTCAAAAATTTGAAGAATTTAGAAAATCCAAACCACCCTCCTTCGATGGTGAAATAAAGAAGGGAGAGGAAGCAGAGGCCTGATTGCTTGGACTAAAGAAGTATTTCAGAGTCCATGACTTTTCAGAAAATATGAAGGCCCGAGTGGCCACCTTCAACTTGAAAAAAAAGGCTTCCATTTGGTGGGAAGATATTAAGAATGTGAAAGGGGTTCGCGAAGAGGACCTGTCCTGGAAACAATTTGAGAAATACTTCCGGAAGAAGTATTTGTCGGAAAAATATTTCGACGAGAAGACTAAAGAGTTTTATGAACTCAAACTGGGACAACTCACTATAGAAGAATATGTTAACAAGTTCCTCGATTTGTTAAGGTATGTACCCTATATAAAAGTGGAAAAGGCAAAGGTGTAACGCTTCATCAGTGGACTACCCAAGAACTATCGGAACATAGTTAAATTTGATGAGCCAAAGACCCTAGAAGGCACTATTCGAAAGACAACCTATTGTCATGAATAGTTTGGACATCGAGTAGAACCCCGCGAAGGATGGAATAGAGGAATAGTTCAAGATTTCAGAAAAGGGGAATTAAATCCCCAGGATTTAAGAACTATAAGAAGAACCCAAGAATGAGCTTCCCAACCTGGAGTACGCACCAGTAGAATTTTCCCTCCTTGAGTGGAAATAAAACTTTTGGACCCATATCAGTGAAGACTGATAACCCGAAGAGAGAGCCTTTGAAATTTTGGGGTTGTGGGGAAGAACATCTATTGAGATACTATCCACATCGACAACAGAATAGTCGAAGGATTTATAACATCCAAGAAGCTACTACCGTCAAAGATGTGGCCGGGAGTGTGCCACAAATTTATGCATCCTTGGATAATAACCAAGCCGACCACCAAGCTTCAGTAGTGGAAATAGAAGGTATGATTTCCAACCATCTAGTGTCTGTTTTGATTGACCCTGGTTCAAATTTGAGTTATATAGCCCCTAAAGTTGTTGATGAGTGTAAACTACAGCCACAAAAACATAACAAGCCATGGTTGGTACAGTTAGCCACTGGCACCAAAAGGAAGATAGCAGAGGTCATACCAGCCTACCAATTAATGTTGGGTGAATTCCCACCCAAACAACCCTTAACTTATTACCCCTGGGATCGTATGATCTGCTGATTGGTATGGATTGGCTAGCCGCCCATAAAGCCAGATTGGATTGTTACCATAAAACCTTAGAATGTGTAAGTAAAGAAGGGAAAAAGATAACCCTTCAAGGGATCCAAAAACCTATCTCAGTGAGACTATCAACTCTGCAAATGAGAAAGTATTTCCGAAAGGGATGTCCCCTATATGCAATACAGGTGTTGGAAACAATCGAAGGTGAAAAACCAAGCCCTGGCGATCACCCTATCCTGAGAGAATACAGAGATGTGTTTCTGGAAGAGGTATTGGGTCTACCTCCGAGAAGGGACATAGACTTCTTGATAGAACTTGTACTAGGAGTGGTGTCGGTGTCTAGGACACCCTATCGGATGAGTACACCCGAGTTAGTTGAACTCAAGTTGCAATTAAAAGAAATGATGGATAAGGGCTATATTTGACCCAGCGTGTCTCCATGGGGAGCACCAGTCATGTTCATGAAAAAGAAGGACGATACCCTTAGACTGTGTATAGATTATAGGAAACTCAATAAGGTAACCATAAAGAACAAGTACCCCTTGCCCAGGATCAATGACATGTTCAATCAATTGGGGGGTGCGTCTATTTTCTCAAAGATTGATTTGAGGTCGAGATACCATCAAGTCCGAATCAAGGGTGAAGACATCCATAAAAATGCCTTTCAGATGAGGTATGGTCACTATGAGTTTGTGGTAGTGCCGTTTGGGTTGACCAATGCCCTGCCACTTTTATGTGCTTGATGAACAATGTACTCAACAAGTTCCTAGACAAATTTGTACTTGTTTTTATTGACGATATATTAATTTACTCCAAGAATAGAAAAGAGCATGAAGAGCATCTTAGACTTGTGCTGCAAGTGCTAAGAGAACATCAGCTCTATGTCAAATTCAACAAATGTGAATTCTTCCAGAAGCAAATACATTACTTAGGCCATGTTCTCTCCGAAGAAGGAGTAGCGGTAGACCCTGACAAAATCAGGTCTATCATGGAATGGCCTATCCCAAAGGATGTTTCAAACATCAGATCCTTTATGGGATTAACATGATACTATAGAAGATTTATAAAAGGATTATCGAAGATTGGTTGTCCAATCACTGCCCTTCAGAAGAAGGGGACAAAATTCTTGTGGACATAGAAATGTGAAGAAAGATTTCAAACCCTGAAACATCTACTGACCCATGCACCCGTGCTGAAGATCGTCGATCCATAAGCTGACTTCCTCATGTGCACAGATGCCTGTAAGGAAGGGCTCGGAGGAGTCCTTATGCAGAAAGGAAGTGTGATCTGCTATGAATCCCAAAAATTGAACGAGCATGAAGTCAACTATGTGACCCATGATCTAGAACTGGCTGCCATAGTGCATGCCTTGAAAATGTGGAGGCATTACCTCCTGGGAAGAAAATTTGTACTTGTGACAGATCACTGTGGATTGTGATACCTGTCTGATCAACCAAAGCTCAATCCTAGAGAAGCTAGGTGGATGACCCTCCTTAGCGAATTTGATTTTGAAATCAAACACATTAAAGGAAAGGAAAATAGGGTGGTCGATGACCTCAGCAGAAGTATGAAAACAATTCACCTGGCAGCGGTGAGCACCTGCGAGACAGATGTCAAGGAAAGAATAAAAAATGCACAAGAAACAGATCCCTTCGTCCAGACCGTGACCATGTACCTACAGCAAGAACCCCCGAGAGTAATATATGAAGGCTACCAGAAGACCGAAGGAGGTATGCTCACTTACAAAAATAAATTTTATATTCCAGATTATGACGACTTGAAGAGGTTCATTATGGATGAACTACATAAAATACCCTACTCGGGTCATCCAGGATACAAGAAAATGATCGCTGCCACCAGGAAACAATTTTATTGGCCTAGGTTGAAGAAAGACATAGCCGAGTACTTAGCCAAATGCATAGAGTGTCAACAGGTTAAAGCAGAACATCAACACCTAGCAGGATTATTGCAACCTTTACCAATCCCAGAATGGAAATGGGAAACCATCTCCATGGATTTCATCATTGGATTACCAACCTCAACCAAACAAAATGACGCCATTATGGTGGTGGTGGATAAATTGAGCAAGTCTGCTCACT
>ML785600.1:636913-646982 GCA_009831015.1 Picea engelmannii | reverse complement strand
CCCACCGGGGGATTTATTAGAGAAATTATATTATAATTTCTCTAATAAAGCACCCCCCTCCCACCCTCTATAGAGGGTGGGTGGGAGGGGAGGGATTGATTAGAGAAATTATCTATAGAGGGTGGGAGAGGGGTGAGAGGGGGGGCTCTATTAGAGAAATTATATTATAATTTCTCTAATAAAGACGCCCTCCTCCCACCCTCTATAGATAATTTCTCTAATAAATCCCTCCCCTCCCACCAGGGGCTTTATTAGAGAAATTATATTATAATTTCTTTAATAAAGCCCCCCCTCCCACCCACTGACGCAATCGCACCCTCAGGCACATCCGCTCACAGGACCTCCTCCTTCCTCGGCCCGAAGAACTAAAAAGCTCTTCTAATTCCCTATCGGAAATTTTCCACACCCACAATAGTTCGTCAAAAGATTCCCCTTAACGATCGAGAAATCGGACTTCGCGATTTCGCGAATACCGTAGTCGAGTGTTTTTGGATTCTCAAAACCCCGAACCTCGACGTAAGTCAACGCTGACCCTTTTTACCTTGCTATCGGGGTTCCTCCTATTGGGATTTCGGCATTTGTGATGTCCAAAACAACTCGCCTAACCAATCCCCGATCCCCGATATACCGATACACTCCTTGCTGCCTTAGCCCTCCCCGGCTAAGCCTTTAGTCCATGCGACCGCTCCTTATATGACCGCAGTCATATCCCTCATCGGGGTTTCGTGGTTCGCGATTCCAAAATGCACAAACAACTTGTCACCAGGATCCCCGATATCCCGATGACTCAACACCGATGGACAACTTCCTCGTCAGGACTTTGGACTTCGCGGGATCGCGAATCCTAATACCAAATTTTTCGGGACTTACCTTTTCCCGAATCCGGAATCCCGATAAGTTGTGCCACCTATCCTCCAGTAATTCCTCTGTGGCCCCGCCCTGTTCCTTTAGCCTGTCGGGATATCGCGTTTCGGAGTTTCACGATTCCTGCTGCTATGATTCCCAAGAATCACAAAATTCTGATTCCAGATGCACGTGAGGGTTGACTCTTCTGCGTCACTATCCCCCTCATCGGCTTTTCGGATATCGCGAGATCGTGATTCCTGATGCAACGTTTTGTACTCAGAATTCCCGATACGCCGAACCCCGACTCCTCTCGGATCTTCTGAAGCGTGTCCGCCCTGAAATCCACGGCTAGGACTTCATCGGTGTTCTGAGACTTGAAAGGTATCGGGTCTCTTGACTCCTGAACTTCCGAAATGTCGATGGAATCTCGATCCCTGCCACCTGTCCCAATAGATGGATGGCTCTGAACTCATCGGGATTTTGAGACTTTTGATGTCCCGATTCTCACGACCTCAGGAACTTCGACTTCCCGACTCCCGATGGCTCTTGGGCTCTCTCCTCTACTCACTAGGACATAACCCCAGTGCAACTTCTGCCTGATCGAGCGGCTGATGGGTAACCCAACAATGATCCTCTGCCTTACGCTCCTCCCGAGCTTAACCTTCTGATGTGGCCGTAACCTCCCCGTGACTCTGGTGGATCTGATGGCTGGCAGATTTTCCACGAATCCCCTCCACGAGATCCTGACCGTCAATTTCTTCCTCCTTGAGGATTTCTTGAAAATAACCAAGTGTTCCTCTGTGCTCACTCATCCTCCTGTGTGCAACCCTGCAACACTGGTTTTAGATGCTCCACGGCAGGAACTCCCTGTGAAATCTGTTCCTTAGGTTCTGAAGGTTCTATCCCTCTTGAGCTTTCTCCAACTTCTCAATCCCTTAGAAAAAGAGAACCCTTTGCACGCCTTCCTTGCGACAACCTGCAAACACTTCAAGTGTTTAGGTTTCTTCGACCCTGCGCACACCTGCAGCAGCAGTCCTTCAAAACTTCTTCTCAGATTCATGACTGAGACTCTCCCTTAGCCTGTGCCCTCCTGGCATGGCTCCAACAACCCAACTTCACTTCTGGATGAACGAGAACAAGAGTTAAACTATCCAAGCCTTCGGTCAACGCACTTCCTGCGGATGACTTCAACTGCACTCTTTGCAGGAATCCTTGCTTAGATAGAGAAACAATTGAAACTCATTTCCTCTACTTCCTTTCAGACTTCAATCTCAACACATGAAATCATATACACAACATACCAGTAAATTCATAACAGGAAGTAAATACCCATGAGCACATCACTTAACATCAACACACAGAGAACAGACACAAAACCATGGATTTGAATAAACTTCTTCTTATTAATTCAAGATCTATACATGGATGTTCTTCTACAGCTCTCTGCTATTCTCCTGTGCTCTTCCTGCTTCAACTATGTTACAATGTACAATGAGGGTGTCTATATCTGTTTTCCCTCCTTTCCAAAACTGTCTAATCTATGAATTCAAGTCTATCTACCTGCATTAACTAGTTTAAATGCCTCCTATCTACTAAGGACGAGAGAGAATCGCTCAAGGTCCAATACAATATACGAAGGCACTCCTTCATAAATGGCTTCATTAAATATTTTGGCGCATCAATTTCAAAAATATTTTCAAGCAATTTATCATGTGCTCAAAAATACGTTGCGCTGGCTCCACACTCGCTTGACTTTTGCGATGATCCTGCATCATACTCCCTCACTTGAAAATTTTCATGGGCTCCTGTCCATGAGCTCCTGCATGGTATATCCATGCTTTTGTATCTCTGCTTCATTCTCCTAGCTGGCATCTTCCACTGGATAGCCCTTCCATTTGACCAGATACTCATAATATTCTTTCCTCCTGGTCTTTTTACTAACTCTCTTGTACAATATGTTCTCCATCTGCGGCTTCTCTGCAATCGGCATCTGCTTCTGCCACTGAACCCTTGGTTGTTCACCTTCTGTTTCTACTTCCTCAGCTTTATATGGATATAAATCTGTGACATTGAATACCAGAGATATTCCGATCCCATCCGGTAACTCGATCTCATAAGCATTTTCCCCCAATTTCTTCAAGACCTTACATGGCCCGATTTTCTTCATTTTCAATTTGTTGTATGTTCCCCTCGGGAACCTCTCTTTCCTCAAATGTGCCAGAACTAATTCACCAACCTCGAACTGAAGTTGTCTCTTCCACTGGTCGGCTCTACGCTTATATCCATGACTTGAATTTAGCAGTCGCTGCTTCACCTGGCAGTGAAGTTCTTTCATCGCCTCTGCGAATTCTTCGGCACTTGCGCTCCTAGTCGCAGTCTGTTACGAATCCCTTAATTCAGAAACTCCTCTCGGCTGCACCCCATACACAATCTGAAATGGACTTTGGCCTGTGCTCCTGTTCACTGAGTCATTATATGCGAACTCTGCCTGCGGCAATATACTATCCCACTGGCTGTGGTGCTCTGTCACCAAGCTCCTCAGCAAGTCTCCCAGGCTTTTGTTCACCACTTCTGTTTTCCCATCCATTTGAGGATGATAAGATGAACTAAACATCAAATTAGTTCCTAGCTTCTTCCACAGTGTCCTCCAGAAATGTCCCACGAACTTTGTATCTCTGTCCGCAACTATACTTCTGGGTAAGCCATGAAGTCGAACGACCTCTTTGAAAAACAGATTTGCGATGTGTGTCGCATCACTGGTTTTCTGGCATGGGATAAAATGTGCCATCTTGGAAAACCTATCTACTACCACAAAGATTGAATCAAATCCTCTTTTCATCCTTGGCAATCCCAATACGAAATCCATGCTAATCGCATCCCATGGTCTCTCGGATATGGGTAATGGTTGATAGAATCCTGCATTTTTCTTTCTTCCCTTTGAATGTTGGCAAATCCTGCATCTGTCTACAAACCGTTTGACCTCTGACCGCATCCCTGGCCAAAAGTATGACTCGCTCAGCTTCGCGAATTCTTATCATAACCGAAGTGTCCAGCCAATCCTCCGCTGTGTTTCTCCTTCAGCAGATTCTCCCTCTTGGAGAAATTTGGAATACACAATTGATTGCCTCTGAAAAATAATCCTTCTTGGATCATATACTCTATCCACTGGCTTCTGTCTCTGAGAACTGGGTTCTCAGCTGCTTCATACGCCTCCTTGAAATCTTGATCTTCTATATACATATCCCTGAGATCATCAAAGCCTAACGTCCTGACTTTGAACTCCTACATCCAACAAACATTTCCTGCTCAAAGCATCAACCACTTTGTTAGCAGTACCCGAAATATGCTTAATTACAAAAGTGAAATTATGCATGTATTCGACCCACTTAACATGCCTCTGATTCAACTTCTCCTGTTGAGTCACAAATTGCAATGCATGGTTATCACTATATAAAACAAATTCCTTTGGAATCAAATAGTGCCTCCATTTTTTCAATGCCTGTATGATGGCATAGAATTCTTTATCATACATGGAGTACTTTTCTTTTGCCTCATTCAACTTCTCGCTGAAATAGGAAATCGGTCTGTCCTCCTGACTCAAGACCGCTCCTATGGCAAACCCACTTGCGTCACATTTTACCTGAAATGTCTTTTGAAAATCCGGCAACACCAGAACCGGTTGTTCCGTGATCTTCCGTTTCAACAACTTGAAACTTTTCTCCACCTCTTCAGTCCAGTCAAAATATTTATGTCTTTTCTTGACTGTATCCATCATCGTTGCACTAATCCCACTGAAATTTCTGATGAACTTCCGCTAGAAACTAACCAGTCCATGAAAACTCCTCACCTCAAAAATATTTCTCGGTGATGGCCAATTTTTTATTACCTCCACCTTATCTGGATCCATCTTCAATTCATTCGCAGATATAATAAATCCCAAGTAAATGAGTTCTTTCTTCATAAATGAATATTTCCTCATGTTAATCAACAGCTTCTCCTGCTGTAGCTTCTTCATTACTGTAGCTAAATGCTTCAGATGTTCTGCCTTTGTTTTGTTGAAAATTAATATGTCATCCAGGTACACAATGACAGACTTCCCGATGAACTCCCTCAAGACTTCATTCATTAACCTCATAAAGGTACTCGGTGCATTTGTCAAGCCAAACGGCATGACTAGCCATTCATACAGTCCTTCATTTGTCTTGAATGTTGTTTTCCACTCATCACCTTCCCTCATGCGAATCTGGTGATATCCACTCTTCAAATCTATCTTTGAAAAAAAATTTGCTCCACTTAAGCTATCTATTAAATCATCCATTGTTGGCAATGGAAACCTGTACCTGATGGTTATCTTGTTGATGGCCCTTGAGTCGGTACACATTCTCCAACCTCCATCTTTTTTTGGACTGAGTACCGTCGGAACAACACACGGGCTCAAACTCTCCCTGACCAATCCTTTGTCTAGCAGCTCCTGGATCTGCTTCTTGACCTCTTCGTTTTCTTGCGGTGTCAACTTGTACGCGGCTTTATTCGGAAAACTAGCTCCTGGTATGAGGTCTATATGATGACTCACACTCCTCATCGGTGGTAACAAATAAGGTAATTCGTCCACCACGATGTCAGCGAACTCTTCTAGTAGCTCCTGAATTTCTCCTGGAAAATCGTCTACTCTCGTGCTAGTCAAAATGATCCTTGGTTTCCTGACCACAAAGAATTGTGGATCTTCTTTCTTCTTCACCTCCGTAAGAAGCTCCTTCCCACTCATGAGAAGTACAATATTTCTCCCTTCTGGTTCTACCTCTTTATCTTTTATTGGAAGCAACATGTGTGTCCTCCCATTCTTCTCTAGAGTATACATATTCATCTTCCCATCATGAATTACGTTCCTCTCATATTGCCATGGTCTGCCCAGCAATAAATGACAGACATCCATAGGAATAACATCACAGAGTATTTTATCATTATACCCTCCTATTTTGAATTCAACTAAACATTGTTTAGTGACATTTACCTGATGTCCCTTCTGTAGCCATGAAACTTTGTATGGACTTGGGTGATCAATCGTCTCCAGCTCCAGCTTCTCTACCATCTCAGTTGAAACGAGATTATCTGTACTACCGCTGTCCACGATAACCTTGCAGACCCTGTCCTTGGTTTTGCAAGCAGTTCTGAAAAGTCTGGTTCTTTGAGCTGATTCCTCCACCTCCTTCTCAGGTGTTAAGAGAACCTTACGCATCATCAATGACCTTCCGCCTTCTGCATCTTCCGCTTCAACATCTCGCCTCTGTGCCTCGGCGATGTGAGCTTCTCCTCCATCCTTCTTTTTATCTGGACAGTCGAATGACTTGTGGCCATTTTTTCCACACGTGAAGCATGTGATTACTCCACCTCTTCCTCTTCCTCTACCTCTGGTATGAGGAAACATGTTATTATCAGCGTATCCTCCTCTCTTCTCTGTATGCTACCCTCTTTGTTCAGCATGCTGGCCTCGCTGTGAACTTCCACCTCTCTCGGTTCTAGTCTGAGGATTTTTCCAGTCATCCTTGAGCTTCTGGTATTTATCTTGGGCAACTGATTTTCCTTTGGGTTGACTCCTGCCTCGACCTAGCTGACCTTTCTTACGGCTCAGCTTCTCTTCATCTTTCAAATCCATTTGATAGGCATCCTCCACCGTTCGGATGGTTTCCATACTCATCTCGTCCTGGATATCGTATCTCAAACCATTCATATACCTGACAACTTTCTCATCATCGCTCTCCTGATGACCTTCTTTGATGTTCAGTCGATAGAATTCCTCCGTGTATTCTTTTACTGTCATCAGCTTCTGTCTCAGGTTCTGCATCCTCTTGAACAGAGTGATTTGATAATCTCTGGGGATGAACTTTGCCATCATCTTTGCAATCATTCGATTCCAACTTTTAATTTTCTGCTTTCCCTTGCAACATCTATCTTCTTGTAGCTCGTCCCACCATAACGTTGTGTGTCCCTTCAATCTCGTGACAGCATGCCTAACTTTCTTATCCTCTTCGACATATTCATAATCGAAGTATGTATCTAGGGCTCTAATCCAATCTAGAAGCTCTTCCGCATCTAGATTCCCCTCATAAACTGGAATGTCCATCTTCGTTTTTGAACCCATCCGTGCAATAGCTTTGATTAGACGTTCATTGGCTACATCCTTAGCTGCAACTTCTTCCCCATGTTCAGCTTCGAATTCACCCTCTGAATCGCTAAGATCCCCTGCACTGGCTGTGCGTCTTTGCACTGTCTCCATATCTTCGAGTCTAGCTCGTAGATCACGTATCTCTCTTTCCATTTCTGGATTCTGCGCTTGCCTACCCCTTCTCCTCGGGTTTTCTCTTTCCTCTGGGTCGGGTGACTGTCTATCCCGTCTCCTTGGCGGCATGGTGAATTTCCTTCTCCTCTGCTATAGAAAGAAAAGAAATTTTCTTGCTATGATACCACTTGACGCAGTCGCGCCCTCAGGCACGTCCGCTCACACGACCTCCTCCTTCCTCGGCCTGAAGAACTGAAAATCTCTTCTAATTCCCTATCGGGAATTTTCCACACCCACAACAGTTCGTCAAAAGATTCCCCTTAATGATCGGGAAATCGAACTTCACGATTTCACGAATCCCGTAGTCGAGTGTTTTTCGATTCTCAAAACCCCGAACCTCGACGTAAGTCAACGCTGACCCTTTTTACCTTGCTATCGGGGTTCCTCCTATCGAGATTTCGGTGTTTACGATGTCCAAAACAACTCGCCTCACCAATCCCCAATCCCCGATATACTGATACACTCCTTGCTGCCTTAGCCCTCCCCAGCTAAGCCTTTAGTCCACGTGACCACTCCTTATATGACCGCATTCATATCCCTCATCAGAGTTTCATGGTTCGTGATTCCAAAATGCACAAACAATTGGTCACCAGGATCCCCGATATCCCGATGACTCAACACCGATGGACGACTTCCTCGTTGAGACTTCGGACTTCGCGGGATCGCGAATCCTAATACCAAAGTTTTCGGGACTTACCTTTTCCCGAATCTTGAATCCCGATAAGTTGTGCCACCTGTCCTCCAGTAATTCCTCTGTGGCCCCACACTCTTCCTTTGTCCTGTCGGGATATCGCGTTTCGGAGTTTCACGATTCCTGCTGCTATGATTCCCAAGAATCACAAAACGTCGATTCCCGATGCACGTGAGGGTTGACTCTTCCATGTCACTATCCCCTCGTCAGCTTTTCAGATATCGCGAGATCGTGATTCCTAATGCAACGTTTTGTACTCAGAATTCCCGATACGTCGAACCCCAACTCCTCTTGGATCTTCTGACGCGTGTCTGCCCTGAAATCCACGGCTAGGACTTCATTGGTGTTCCGAGACTTGAAAGGTCTCAGGTCTCTTAACTCCTGAACTTCCGAAACGCCGATGGAATCTTGATCCCTGCCACCTGTCCCAACAGATGGACGGCTCTGAACTCGTCGGGATTTCGAGACTTTTGATGTCCCGATTCTCACGACCTCAGGAACTCCGACTTCCCGACTCCCGATGGCTCTTGGGCTCTCTCCTCTGCTCACTAGGACATAACCCCAGTGAAACTTCTGCCTGATCGAGCAGCTGAAGGGTAACCCAACAATGATCCTCCGCCTTACGCTCCTCCCGAGCTTAACCTTCTGATGTGGCTGTAACCTCCCCGTGACTCTGGTGGATCTGACGGCTGGTGGATTTTCCACGAATCCCCTCCACGAGATCCTGACCTTCAATTTATTCCTCCTTGAGGATTTCTTGAAAATAACCAAGTGTTCCTCTGCGCTCACTCATCCTCCTGTGTGCAACCCTGCAACACTGGTTTTAGATGCTCCACGACACAAACTCCCTGTGAAATCCGTTCCTTAGGTTCTGAAGGTTCTATCCCTCTTGAGCTTTCTCCAACTTCTCAATCCCTTAGAAAAAGATAACCCTTTGCATGCCTTCCTTGCGGCAACCTGCAAACACTTCAAGTGTTTAGGTTTCTTCGACCCTGCGCACACCTGCAGCAACAGTCCTTCAAAACTTCTGCTCATATTCACAACTGGGACTCTCCCTTAGCCTGCGCCCTCCTGGCACGGCGCCAGTAACCCAAATTCAGTTCTGGGTGAATGAGAACAAGAGTTAAACTATCCGAGCCTTCGGTCAATGCACTTCCTGCCGACGACTTCAACTGCACTCTTTATAGGAATCCTTGCTCAGATAGAGAAACAATTGAAACTCATTTCCTCTACTTCCTTTCAGACTTCAATCTCAACACATGAAATCATATACACAGCATACCAGCAAATGCATAACAGGAAGTAAATACTCATGAGCACATCACTTAACATCAACACACAGAGAACAAACACAAAACCATGGATTTGAATCAACTTCTTCTTATTAATTCAAGATCTATACATGGATGTTCTTCTACAGCTCTCTGCTATTCTCCTGTGCTCTTCTTGCTTCAACTATGTTACAATGTACAATGAGGGTGTCTATATCCGTTTTTCCTCCTTTCCAAAACTGTCTAATCTATGAATTCAAGTCTATCTACCTGCATTAACTAGTTTAAATGCCTCCTATCTACTAAGGACCAGAGCGAATCACTCAAGGTCCAATACAATATACGAAGGCGCTCCTTCATAAATGGCTTCATTAAAGATTTTGGCGCATCAATTTCAAAAAGATTTTCAAGCAATTTATCATGTGCTCAAAAATACGTTGCGCTGGCTCCACACTCGCTTGACTTTTGCGATGCTCCTGCATCACCCACCTAGGGATAATTTAGTAATATAATTTCTCTAATAAAGCCCCACCCCCCCCTCCCACCATATAATTTCTCTAATAAATCCCTCCCTAATATAATTTCTCTAATAAATCGCCTAGAGGGTGGAAGGGGGGGACTTTATTAGAGAAATTATATTATATTAGAGGGTGGGATGGTATTATAATTTCTCTAGTAAAGCTCTCCCCTCCCACTCTCTATAGAGGGTGGAAGGGGGATGCTTTATTAGAGAAATTATATTATATTAGAGGGTGGGGGGTATTATAATTTCTCTATTAAATCCCTAGAGGGTGGGACGGGGGGCTTTATTTGAGAAATTATATTATATTAGAGGGTGGGAGGGTATTATAACTTCTCTAATAAAGCCCCTCCCTCTAGAGGGTGGGAGGGGCAAGCTTTATTAGAGAAATTATATTATATTAG
>ML785600.1:619542-631764 GCA_009831015.1 Picea engelmannii | reverse complement strand
AGAGGAGGGGGGGGCTTTATTAGAGAAATTAGGAGGGGGGCTATATTAAAGAAATTATAATATAATTTCTCTAATAAATCCCCCCGCCCCCCTCCCCTCCTCTACCCTCTATAGAGGGTAAAGGGGGGGGAGGCTTTATTAGATAAATTATATTATAATTTCTCTAATAAAGCCCCCTGCTTCCGCCCTCTATAGAGGGTAGAGGAGGAGGGGGGGGGGCTTTATTAGAGAAATTATATTACCATAGAGGATGGGAGGGGGGGCTTTATTAGAGAAATTATATAGAGGGTGGGAGGGGTGGACTTTATTAAAGAAATTATAGAAAGGGTGGGCGGGGGTGTATTTATTAGAGAAATTATATTAATTTCTCTAATAAAGCCCCGCACCTCTATAGAGGGTGGAATGGGAAGGGAGGGCTTTATTAGAGAAATTAGGGGGGATTTATTAGAGAAATTATAATATAATTTCTCTAATAAATTCCCCCCCCCTTATATGGGGGTGGGGGGGAAGAGGGGGGACTTTATTAGAGAAATTATAATAGAGAAATTTTATTAAAGAAATTATATTAGAGAAATTATATTATAATTTCTCTAATAAAGCCCCCCCGCCCCTCTATAGAGGGTGGAAGGGGGGTGGCTTTATTAGAGAAATTATATTATATGGGGGGGGCTTTATTAGAGAAATTATATTATAATTTCTCTATTAAAGCCCCCCCCTCTATAGAGAGTGGGAGAGGGGGGAGGGGCTTTATTAGAGAAATTATATTATAATTTCTCTAATAAAGCCCCCCACCGTCCCACCCTCTATATAGAGATAATTTCTCTAATAAAGGGCCCCCCTCCCTCCCGGGTGTCTTTATTAGATAATTTATAGTACAATTTCTCTAATAAAGGCCCCTCCCTCCTCCTCCCCTCTACCCCGCTTTATTAGGGAAATTATAATATAATTTCTCTATATTATAATATAATATAGAGGGTGGGAGGGGGGAGGCTTTATTAGAGAAATTATATTACTCGGGTTTTATTAGAGAAATTATATTATAATTTCTCTAATAAAACCCCCCTATAGAGGGTGGAGCTTTATTAGAGAAATTGTAATATAATTTCTCTAGTAAAGCCTCCTCCTCCCACCCTCTAATAAAGCATTATTAGAGAAATTATATTAATGACATTAAAGATTTAGAAAATCATTGCATACAAAACTTATTCTATGTACGTTTTATTATTCAATTAATTACATATATTGAAGTTTTTTTCTCAATATATAAATATATTCACAATGAAATATTTCAATTATATATTTATATATAAAGTTTTTTCAATTATAAAAGAAATTTAAGATAAAATATCTCAACTAAATTGATGTATGAAACTCTCTCTGCTCAAGAATTTCTATACATACATGAAAAACTTGAAAACAAAAAAATTATTGATAAAGTAGATAATCGACTTAAAGAAATAGATCATCACTTTGCATGCTCTCTACATCTACTCTACGAATTTTCTTGTATTACAGAAGCTGCCCGAGCAGTGGATGCCATGAGCAATAATGCTTAATGCATACGATGCAGAGGATCCTCAGTTGTTGATTCGCCCCTAGATCCGATGATCGATATTGCTACGTATTTTTGGGGGCTTGGGGAGACGTCGATCGCTTTCCTATCCGCGGACCGTTAGGCCAATGGATCCTCCTCAGTTGGACGTGACGACAGGGAACGATATTTGACGTGACGGTAGGGACCGATATTTGTTTGGAAGACCTCAGTTGTTCATCACTCAGTCCTCCCTCCGACTGCGACCATTCGTCCAAGCAGGCCTGGAGTTTGACGGGGCTACAGCCCGTCTTTGGTTCGGCAACGCATATTTGACAGCGGGTTATAAAAATTACATGTCACTATTGACTTGCACTAAAATGATTCACTGTCAAATTGACCTGTAATCGCCTATACAGCCCGTCTTTGGTTCTCCAACCCGTATTTGACAGGGGTTATAAAAATTACATGTCACTATTGACTTGCATTAAAATTATCCACTTGTCAAATTGACCTGTAATTATCTAAAGTACCCGTCAAAAACTCTTATTGGTATGTCACATGTACCTGGTTTATACGCTTAGCGCTCCCTGGCTCCATGCTCCTTGTATCCGCTTAATGCTCCATGGCCCTATTGTTCCAGTCGAGCCCTGTCAATACTCTTCATCAATTAGAACCCACTGCATAGACCTATCTTCCTTTCATTTAATGCATAACATTAGCCACACCCCGAAGTTGGGACCCATGACATGCATCACAAGACTTTTTACATTGATTGTGTATACAATTTGTCAATCAGATTCCTGACTTTCTTAATACTTTAGCCAAACACTTCCCAAACGAATGTAGTCAGAAAATGTTTACCCATTTGGTTTCGTTAAAGTCCAGAAAGGAAAACATAGGATACCTCCATGGGATTGTCAATGGCTATCTCAACAACATCTTTCCCTCTGACCAAAATCCATTCAAGAATTTCTGGATGTGCTTGGAGACGCACCACTTCAAACCCTCGTCTAGCATTAGCCAACAGGTTGTCTATTCAAAGAATTCATTTCTCATTTATCAACAAGAAGAAACATGAGGACCTGAAAATATCATCGTACAAAGCCATTGCTTCACACCTGCTGGTGGTTAAACTAAGCTGGACCAATTTGAAACTTATAAATCTGTATGAAAAGTAAAATGACATGCATGAAAAACAAACGCCTTTCATCAAAAGTGTACTTGACAAGCAAGGTAAATTTTAAATTCCAGGCTTGCATCCAAGGGTTAAGGCGTCGTAAGTAGGGTCCCTCTATTCACTTCTTCACATGAATTCCATGTAGCAAGTAATTTGATGGATAGACATGAATTTTTTCACCTTCAACTACATTTATGGTGCTACGTACATTGGTTCAATGACCTGTCTCTCTAAAACAAACAATGGAAAATAACTAAGAAGAGACTCAGAAGAGAGAGAAGAGGGAAGAAGATAACAATTATAGAGAAGGATACCACAGTGTCAGTAAAGGCTGGGTAGAACTGGGAGAGTTGACTAAATCGGGATTAGCACAAATGTCAGAGTTGACTAAATCTATCTCTGTCATTATCCCCTCCAATGTTGGAAGGAAAGCCAATACCCTTGCAAATAGAATAGCTAACGAAGGGGTAGACCAAGCAACTCATAATAAGCTATGGAATTCGAATGAAGCCATTACTAATCAGGTGAGAGATGATTGTGTTGGAATATTGTAATTATTTCTGCTAATTGCATAAAGTTCTAGAAAAGTCCTAGCTAGACATAGACTAAATCTACATCCTTTTATTACAAAAAGTTCTAGATTGTTTATTATTATCAAATTTTGTTCTACATAGATTTCTCTTTCTAGATATTTTTTAAGAATTTATCAAGAAGAAATTGTATGTATATATATCTCTACATATTTTTTTAAGAATTTATCTAGAAGAAATTGTATGTATATATATCTCACTTGTGAAGAAAAAAATCAAGTTTGGTATAAGTTTATTAGCCTTAGTTCATTCTTGTAATTGTTCTCAAATAAATATCAAAGAAAACCCTAATGGAGTAACAAGGGCCAATGCCACGACACCCCATAGGTGTTTGGCAGTAGCCGACATGCATAGCAAGGTACAAGGAAATTAGTGTGGGGAATGAGGATGCACAGGTTTTGGGTTTTCATAGTTTCTCTAGCCCGTCACCCTTGCATATTGTGTAATAAACCCTTCACAAGATGGAGAATGTCAGAAATCATGCAAAGAACAATATCCAATTTATTTTAGGCCAGGCCTCTTGGGGAAGGTTGAAGGTTTTTAGTTGTGATTGTAGTGTAGGCGACGAGGTATGGTGGGGATCATTTCATGGTTCTAGTTATGGTGTCCTGGACTTAGAGCTCCTGGTTAGTTATCTTCTCCTTTTTCCATTTCTCCTTGGTTCAATTCTTGTTGACCTCTATATTCTAGTTCTCTTGTGAGTTGTGATACTTGAGAGGTTGAAGTGGGTTTGCATCAATTGTTGGATGCTCATACAACTATGGAATTTATCTTTCTGGAATGATAATCTTTCCTTCTATCTTGAGACCCCTTTTGTTATCCCTCCACCCCTCAGTTTCTAAAAGAAGAGACTAGCAACCATCTCCAATACTTGCTTCCCCACATACTCACACTCCAGTTTCTCTATGGGATTTGAAAATGGAAAGGGTTAGTTGGGGTCATGGTTGGGAATTTGGTAAAAAAATGTCCATCAAAAGGCCTAAATTAGACAAACAAAATTACAAGTCCCAAAAAAATTCTCAATATACCATCGACGTTGAGAAGGATGTCGATAGTGTAGATAGGAACTTCCATTCCATATTCCCCTCTCATGTGAAGGAATAAATATCCCAACTGGAGGCTACAAAGAGGAAAAGGCTCTCCAAACAACAAATTCAAGTGGAATTTGATGAATGGATTTTGGACCCAAGTTTCTCTTGAACCAAAGATCTAAGATATTTGGGCTAGTGGAATTGTATTGTTTGACCAAGACTTTCATTGCCCAAGTCATGGAAGAAAGAGAGATTCAACACTAGAACACCCTCCACAAAGTGAACTTATTGGATAACAAATTTGGAGTAGTTTTTAAAGTTGTCTTTAGCATTGATATTGTAGTCTCACAACCCCATGGCAATGATAGTGATGAAATAAAAGCTTAGAAAGACTTTCTAGAGTCAAAATATACACACTCTAATCTCATACCTCTTAATGAATCTTAGAACATACTTAACAACTAAATCTTTGTAGGTTAATGAGTTAAATACAATTTTGGCTTGTTTTATTTTAACATGAGATTACTACTCTTTCGTGTAGTTTATATATTATTATTTAACTTATTATTAACACTATATCACCTTTATTATGCTTATTATTAGAAAATAGCAAAACATATTTCTTCTATTATATACTTTTTTAACTTCAATAAAGTCTTGGCATTCTTAATGGCAAGCCATAACAAGACATGCTTATACCATTATATATATAATATAAATAGTATAGTTATTTAACTAAAAAAACATTCTCATAAGTTGTTTTTATGTTAATATGTTTGTTCTTTTCATTAATAATCTTGATCATATTTATCCATAATTATGTATAAATTAAATATATATGATTTAATTTTTAATATGATCTAATTTTTATTTATATATTTTTTTATCAAAGCTTTGTGTCTAATTATTTATAATATGATTTAATTTTTGTTTATATAATTTTTTTATCAAAACTTTTTATAAAGCATTTTGTACTTTAATAAATAAATGATAGGTAATTCACTAATTTTGTAGTTAAATAATAATGAATGGAAAAGCAACTTTTAGTTTTTACCTTTTATATTAAAAACAATAATATATTTATTGAAATAAAATTATTCAATTTTTTAAAACTAAAAAATTAAATAGATTCAATAAATAAATTTTAAACTTAACTTAAGATTTAATGTCATTATATTAAATGTCAAACATAATTAAGCTCTTTTAATCTAGCTTTTTCACAAAATAAAATAAAACATAATTAAGTTTTTTCTCTATAAAATAAAACATAATTTTATAAAATAATTTTTGTTTACTTAGAAATAACTCAAATTTTATAAAAATGGTATTAAATCCTAAAAAATTTGATTTTTTCTACAAAAATATAATTAAACATTTTATAGTTTGCATATTAAGAATTAATAAAGTTAACCAAAATTTCTACACTTTAAAATTAATTTTTATCCTTAAAATCATCTATAAAACCAAATGTCAAACAACACACTTTCTACACACTTTCTAGTTATATGTCTACTGACCGACCTCTTCTACTCTACATGCTATTTTATTACTATTACTATTGCAGTTTAATATTATTATAATGTGATAAAGATACCATGTACACTATACTTTCTTATACAATGCGCCTCTCCCCCATTGAAAATTAAGTTTTTAAAAAAAATAAAAAAATAAATTTAATTTTTTTAAATGATTATACTATCCATTTCAAAACTTGTATTTTCACACCCTTCAAGTTATTCTTCATTTAGATATATGATTTTTCAATGTGGAGTAAGTAAGTTATTCTTCAGTTAGATATATGATTTTTCAATGTGGAGTAAGTAAGTTATTCTTCAGTTAGATATATGATTTTTCAATGTGGAGTAAGTTGGGTTCTCATCGCTACAGATTTGAAAAAACGCTATCTAAAATGACAATATTAAAAGAAATCCGATGGTTTTTAGTTATATGAGACTTTCCTTACTCATTTCGTTTGGGTGAAATTTTTTCTTCAGTGATTCACTCGAGAAAATTTACATAAAGGTTGTTTTACAAAACAGTTTTACCATCACATTAGTTTTATGGGAGGTATTTTTTTTTTCAACTAAAACTTCTTGCAAACAAATGTTGAGTGATATATCAAGCTCCTCTTAAAATTGATTAAAAGTTCATTGATTCAATATATTTAATTGTTTTATTTGTAAATGCGAAAACACAAATATTATATAAGACAATCAATAAATATGCAGACAATAGACATAGAGATTTATGTGGTTCACCCAAACATTGGGCTACGTCCATCAAGCATAGGTATTTGTTGTCTTATTATTTAGATCAAGGATATTACAGTAGCTCACTCACGCTCCTCATCATTATACTATTGCTTCAATTCCCCTTTATGCCTCTACGGGCTTACATCAGTAATGAACAGAATTATATTAGTTACATAATTGTTTTCTAAACTTGTGCATTCATACCAAATTGGTAGATTTGGTTGAACAAAATACTACAAAATAGGCTCCACTAAATCTGCTCATATCTACCAAATCTGGGAAATTCGTTAGCATATTCAACAATATCGACCTTGGAAACAATTAACCTGATACCTTGCTCCTTACTTTTGTTCATCACCTTGTCTGCAAGCCAAGAGAAGCCAAGCACCAACGTAGCTTCTCCAATAGTACTGGTTTTGTGAACATGTCTGTGCAGTTCTCCTTTGTATGAACTTTCTCAAGAGAGACTCCACGTTCATCGATGACCTATCTTACAAAATGGTACTTGATAGGTATATGTTTTGTTTTACTGTGGTAGGATGGATCATTAGCCAAGTGAATAGAAATTTGACTATCACAAAGTAACTTTACTTTGTCTTGCATCCTTTCGAACTCACCAAGAAAACCTTTCAACCAAACTGCCTCTTTGCAAGCATGTGAAGCAGATACATATTCTGCTTATGGAGTGGATAAAGCAACAATGTTCTGTAACTTTGACATCCAACTAATAGCTCCACCTGCAAGAGTAAAGACATACCTTGAAGTTGACCTTCTCTTGTCCAAATCACCTGCAAAATCAAAATCAACATATCCACAGACTGATTCACAGCCACTGTTATAGGTGATACAATAATCACTTGTGCCCCTCATATACCAAAGCACCCATTTCACTGCTGCCCAATGCACTTTACCTGGATTTTCCATATACCTGCTGACAACCCCAACTGCATGTGAAATGTTTGGCCTTGTACTAACCATCGCATGCATTAGACTTCCTACTACATTAGCATATGGTATTTGAGACATATATTCATTTTCTTTTTTTGTACTAGGACATAAACTTGAAGAAAGATTAAAATGGGAAGCCAAAGGGACTGAAACTGGTTTCACATCATTCATACCAAACCTCAAAAGTATATTCTCAACATATTTTTGTTGTGATGTAACCAAATCTTACCATTCCTCCTGTCTCTGAATATCTCCATGCCCAAAATCTGCCTTGTTGCTCCTAGATATTTCATATCGAACATCCTATCCATCTGATCCTTTAACCTGTTGATCTCAGTTATGATTTTGCTTGCTAAAATCATATCGTCAACATATAATACTAAGATAATGAATATGCCATTATTCAATTTCTTAAAGTAGACACAATGATCATACTCACTCCTTGTATAATTTTGTCTCACCATGAAAGAGTCAAATTTCTTGTACCATTTTCTGGACAACTGCGTCAGACCATACAATGATTTCTTGAGCCTGCAAACAGATTTCTTGTTGTGATTCTGAACAAACCCTTCAGGTTGTTCCATGTAAATTTCCTCATCCAAATCTCCATGTAAGAAAGCAGTCTTAACATCTAGTTGCTCCAACTCCAAATCAAGCAATGCAACTAATGTAGAGGTTTCTAGATTAGATTTCTTCCTTGTTTCCTCAAACAGTAAAGCTCTAACAATATCATCAAACTCAATACTTTCTATTGAACTGGAAATAATAGAGGTAACAAAATGATCCCATGACGTGGGAAAAGAAAAGAATAATGTAATTGTCTTATCTTCAGATTCGAATTTCACTCCCGTGCTATTCAACTGGACTAAAAGAGTATTAAAAGTATTTAAATGATCAGCTATTTTTGTACCTTCCTTCATGCGCAAACTGTACAATTGTATTTTCAGGAAGATCCTGTTTGTCAAGGATTTCATCGTATACAAGCTTTCTAGCTTAGTCCATAAACCAACTGCTGTCTTCTTCGAGACAATATTGAACAGAACATCGTTGGTCAAACACAGGTGCATGGCACTCGGTGCTCTCACATCCATCTCATCCCAGTCATCATCTGTTATGGTCGCAGGTTGCTTTGATTTTCCCAAAAGCACCTTCACCACGCCTTGTTGCACGAGTAGATCGTGCATCTTAACCTTCCATATCTCGAAATTGTTCTTGTCATTGAACTTCTCAATTTCGAACTTAGCACTATGTGTCTTTGCCATTAGAGGAAACAATCCAAAAAACACCATTGCTTGTAATAACCAAGGCCCTTTGAAAAAATAATGTGGAGGAATAATGGTTTAAACTTTACAAGGTTTAATAAAAGATTTAATAAAAAATTGTTTTACTAACCTTTCCTTTTATTTAAAAATAAAAAATAACAAAGGTCACATTTTTTACCATTATTCACTTTGAGATAATTAAAAAACACTTTTTAATTCCTCCACCTTCACTTTTTACCTTATACCTTTACTTAATCCTTTTACTCTATAAAAAAAAACCTTTTACTTCATTCACCCATGTTGAAGTGTTCACTCTTTTAAAAAAACAAATTCAATTTTTTTTTGAAAAAACCCAAAATTTCTTTTTGTAATTTTTCAAAAGAAAAGAACACCAAGAGGAGTTGTCGCACCTCTCGATACACCTAGAGTGCGGCGATCTTAAAAAATCTCCGCACGGTACCACATAATTGGACTGCGGCGATTTCAGGTTTTCAATTGCGCGTGAAGTATGGCTAGTAAGATGTCGCACCCTTCCAAAGGAGGGACCTGCGGCGATGTTGAACTCGGCGCACCTCACACAGATTTCACTCCTGCAGCTCCTCCGAGAATTTGGCGTTCCTGCAACTAGCTCTGATACCACTTGTTGTATTTGTAAATACAGAAACACAAATATCATATAAGACAATCAATAAATAGGCAGACAAGAAACACAAAGATTTACTTAGTTCACCCAAACATTACTTGGTTCACCCAAACATTGGGCTACGTCCACCAAGCATAGGTATTGGTTGTCTTATTATTCAGATCAAGGAGATTACATTAACTCACTCGGACTCCTTATCATTACACTATTTCCTCAATTCCCCTTTATGCCTTTACGGGTTACATCAATAATGAACAGAATTAGATTAGTTACATAACTATTTTCTAAACTTGTGCGTTCATACCAAATTGGTAGATTTGGTTGAACAAACTACTACAAAATAAGCTCCACTAAATCTACTCATATCTACCAAAATTAGTTAACATATTCAACATTAATTAGCTCACTCATTCATCAATATTTAGTATTTTTAACAAATATCGTGAAGATGCCCTTCAACTAGTTTTTGAAATATTCAATATCTGTGGAAGAATTATCGTATAGTGAATTGTAAAAGTAATGTATATTTGAAGTAAAGTAAGGTTTTGAAATATTCAATATTTGTGGAAGAATTATCGTATAGTGAATTGTAAAAGTCATGTATATGCGAAGTAAAGTAAGGTCTTTGATCAATGGAAATCAGTTTCAATGGATATAAAATATTTCATCATTTTCTTACTATTTCAAAGATTGTAATTTTACATCTTTATCTTCATCTTAACTTGGAGTCGTTAATGAAGTATGATTGGTAAATACTGCCAACAAAGATAGAAATAGAATTAAAAAACTTAAACAAATGCCTGTACATACATATTATTAATGCAAATAACTTTTGAGAACACATCTACACCTGCACATTGACATTCATTCAGAGGAGAGGAGAGCGATATTCATGCAGGTTAAGGTTTGGAAGGTAGAAGAGCTTCGTCAAATTATTT
Organism: Picea engelmannii; assembly: GCA_009831015.1. NCBI lineage: Eukaryota > Viridiplantae > Streptophyta > Pinopsida > Pinales > Pinaceae > Picea > Picea engelmannii. Next base: position 621,389 of record ML785600.1, on the reverse strand, counting down.
GACATAATATGCTCAAGGAGTGCTCAGGACAGACACTACACAGACAAAAAAGTTGCTACACAAAGAAAGACAGAACAGGACTTATAGATATGGTTGGCGTTTTCCCAATTCCAAATCCTTCCAAAAAACAGAACAGGACTTATAGATATGGTTGGCTTGCCTCACATGCAACTCCAAAATAAACGGAACTTTTGCTTTAGATTCATCTCACTCCGCTATGCACATACTCGATTCTCCCCGGGCTTTAAGGATTTAATATCACCGTAATGTAAGATAAATTTCCTACAGGTTTTGACCTCGGATGAAATCTGCCCCATAACTAACAGGATATTTGTTCACCTGTACTTTCAGTTTATCTTATACCTCATAGCGCTCATACAAAATCAAGATATCTGGCAAAGAATTCATCTTTTAAGGTCTTGTCAAATTCAACTGTTTAATGACCTGCAGATTTTGAAGGGTTTGAAGTCGCCGACCGAAGCATTTTTTTTCTTTCCAAAAACCCTTATAAGCGAAGAAATAGCTTCGGATGAATGGAATAAAAATCATGCATGGAAGATTTGCTTTGGTAGAGACGAAGTAGATTGGACCCTATGCCTGTAACGTTATGTACGTGCGAAGACACAATCTAATCAGACCCTACATCATACTTTATGACAGATAGAGATTCAAATTTCCGCCGCAATTTGAAAACGATATGTTTTATCTGTACCGTTAGTTACGTGTGACGCACAATCCAATCCAGATACATTCCTTTCTGACCCTACCCTTAAAGGTGAAGGTTTTAATTATTTCTTTAATTAAAAAGTGCATCTTAATTATTGCATCTTCCTTATTTCTTGTTTTAATTTGCAACTTCCATCTTCCTCATATTGAGTAGTTTTTTTTAATTCGTAACTTCCAACTTCCTCATATTGGGTAGGAGTTAAAAGGTGTGAAGGGTAAAGGGTGAGGATGTGTACACTGCGCATATAGAGGGATTTTTGAGTGGTTTTTAGATCCAACTTATTCTAAATTTATAGAGAAAGGTTGAGAGAACGTCTCAACTTTTTTTAACAAACTCAAACTAAATATGATTGTATTAATGGAAGTATTATCTCCAAGAGTGGAAAGGATGACAAATGTTTTCTTCAACTTTTAAGAAACACTATGATGGTATTTATGTAATTTGTTATTTGTGTAAGGGGTGGAAGGGAGAGGATGACAAATGTTTTGTTGATATTCATGTAATTTACTATTTGTGTAGGTAGTGTGGTGAAGTGGAGGAGAGGGAAAATATTTTCCCTCTCCACTTCACTACACTACCTACACAAATAGTAAATTCATAGAAGAGTTTGTTATATATATATATATGATGATGATGATGATGATGATGATTAACGCCCACTAAGACTGAATTGGTCTATCAGAACTTAAGAGAGTAAGTGATTACTTGTGATTCTTTAGAATTTTGTTTATGTGCTCGAAAAACATTAAGAGAAGCTTTCCAAGATCACCATACTTTTATTGAGTTAAGAGGTTAGGAAGGTTGGTAGTGTGATAAATATTTTGAAAATGAGATCTAATATGGGTATAGGATGGACAATCTAAGAGAAAGTGCTTTTCATTTTCAACCTTCTTAGTGTCACAAAGGTGACAGACTCTTTCATCCCATGACATTTTAGGAATTGACCAATGCACGGTTTCACTATGGAGCTCATGAGCATTTGTTCTTATCTTAGCAATGCTTATTTTTTTCTTTACACTTGGCAAAGCAGATAGATAATTTTGATCTTCTAGATTAGGGTTGATTACATCTTTATAATACCTTAATTTTCTTTTTTCCTCTAACTCTTTATCACACCACA
>ML785600.1:568989-604581 GCA_009831015.1 Picea engelmannii | reverse complement strand
CACCTTTAATAATATGATTGTACTAACTATAAATATCTAAACATTTATATTTCAATTTTTTAAACATTTAATAAATTTAAAATTTAATAATCTAAACATCACATCATACATTTGACAAAAACACTTTCAATAATGAATATAATAACTTCTTAAATTATACACTAGATGCCATAAAAAGTAATATGTTTTCCTATAAAAAATACATTCTATTTATTAAAAAACAATAATAATAAAAAAATACATTCTATTTATTAAAAAACAATATATTATTTTATTAAAATATAATTGTTTTATTTAAAGTAATATTTATTGCTTTAAAAGTAATATAGTTTCCCAAAAAAAATACATTCTATTTATTAAAAAATAAATTAAAATATAACTTTTTATATTGTTTTATTAAAATATATATTTTTATTTAAAGTAATATTTATAATTTTAAAAGTAGTAAAATTTATCTTACTTTACTTTAGTTGTTAAAAAACAATATATTATTTTATTAAAATATATTTATTATATTTAAACTAATATTTATTGTTTTAAACGTAATATAGTTTCCAAAAAAATACATTATATTTATTAAAACACAATATGTAGATGTCATAAAAATAAATATATTTTCCTATAAAAATACATTCTATTTATTAAAAAACAATATATTGTTTTATTAAAATATAATTTTTTATTTAAAGTAATATTTATTTATTAAAAAACAATATATTGTTTTATTAAAATATAATTTTTTATTTAAAGTAATATTTGTAATTTTAAAAGTAGTAAAATTTATCTTACTTTACTTTAGTTGTTAATTGGTTGTGACCACATTTATTATTGGCTTTTATTTGTTCGTTAATTCATTATTGCTATTAAAAAAATCACACACCTAAAATAACTAGTAAGTTTGTACTAGCGAAGATTTTCATTTTTTTAAAGATTTTTGGGTCTAAAAAATCACACCACCTAAAATAACTAGTTGGTGGTTTGTAAGGGTGAAAACTTTCACTTTTTCCAAATATATTTGGGTTTTGGACTACTTCCCACTCTAGCTTAGAAAAATTATTTTTTATTAAAATATATTTTATTAATTTTAAGTTTTAAATAAAATATGTTATTTAAAGGTTATCCTCCCCACTCTTGGAAAGACATCAATGCGTCGACGGTGCGTGTAGTGTACTATGTGTGATGCGGTTTCAAATACTGCACACCAAACAGGCTATGCGATAGAGTTCTCAAGACCACTGCACAATGCACAGACTGCCTAGTTTATTGCGCACTGTGAATACACACACTTAATGAAATGATTTATGAATGTAGAATAACACAGTGCCTTACTTAGCACATAAACTTAGAAATAACACAAAAAACTTGTAAATACACAAATTGCTTGATATTAAATGAACTTCGGTGCAGTGCGTGAATACAAAATACAATAACAGAGATGAGTTTCCGCTCCAATGACTCCTTCTACTGACTTCACAGACACAGATCATGTGCTCAGACTTCTTACACTCCTCAATTGCTGCTGGTTCTCGGTTGTTATCTCTACCTCTCTTTTCTGCTCTGCATCAACTGCTTCTCTTCATCGTCATCTACTAACTGAATGACACGGACTTATATAGACTCCGACTATGATTTCCTACAGAAGCTAAGACCAACTCAACATTAAAGTCTACCATTAATATAAATAACTCTTCAACCACTTAATTAAACCCGAGAAGATAGAGATCTGCTCCATTTATAGCTTCCTGCTTCTCGACATACATTTGAGTAAATGTACAACTTTGCACTTACAAACTGTCAGACAGATTGATTGACAATTTAGCTACTGACAGATTGACTGACAGACAAATCAGTGGAGACATGAAGATCTCACCAAATTGTAATTACTATTTCCAACACTCCCCCTTAATTATAAGTAGGTGGGATTACAAAAGAAAATTACATCAAAAAATTGAATTTTCATTTTATTGTCACTCATATGTTATTGCGTGGACTCCCAGATTATTGCGCAGATGCTAAAATGCATCTCTTGCTAAATCCTTTGTGAGAATGTATGCGACTTGTTCTTTTGACCTGCAAAACTCTAAACCGATCTCGTTGTTATTCACCAATTCTCTAATGAAATGATACCTTGTATCAATGTGCTTGGTTTTCTTGAGAAACACATGATTTTTTGATAACATGATGGTTGAATTGTCGTCACGGAATACTATTGTTGGTTCCTGTTGTTCCTGCAACAAATCTTTTAGCATTCTTCTCATCCAAACTGTTTCACAAGCTGCACTTGTAGCTGTGACATACTTTGCCTCTACTGAAGAGAGTGTCACTATGGGTTGTTTCCTTGATGCCCATGATATCATACATGTTCCAAAATGAAATGTGTACCCAGAGGTTCTTTTTATGTCATCTATGCTACCTCCACAATCATTGTAAGTGTATCTAATGAGTTTGAAAACTTCTGAAGTGGAGTACTTTATGCCAAAATCTTTTGTTCCATTCACATATCTCAAGATTCTCTTTCCTTCCTTCCAATGTGATTCTTTTGGAGTTTCCATGAACCTTGAGATTAGGCTCACTCCATACATAATATCAGGTCTTGTCATTGTGAGATACATAAGACCTACCTACCAGTATTTTAAACAATGTGGGATCCAGCTTCGACCCTTTATCTTCCTTGCTTAACTTCAATCATGTTATGACATGTGTTGGTGCTGCTTTGGAATTCATCATATTGATGCTTTTAAATATTTCATGCGCATACTTAGACTGTTAGATAAATATGTCAGTTTTGGACTGGTGTATTTCTATTCCCAAAAAAGATCTCATAATCCCTAAATCAGTCATTTCAAAGTCATCCTTCATGACTAACATGAATTCTTTTATGCCAAAGTCACATGTAAATATCAAATCATCCACATAAACAAACAATTAACATGTTACCTTGTTGATTTTCTTTGATGTACAATGTTGGCTCACAGTCACTTCTCTGAAATCCATTATGTGTGAGAAAGGAATCTATGCAGCTATACTAAGCTCTCGGAGCTTGCTTTAACCCATATCGTGCTTTCTTCAATCTGTACACTTTATATTCTTGTCCTGGAATCTCATAACCTTGTGGTTGTTCCACATATACTTCTTCTTCTAAGTTTCCATTCAGAAATGTTGACTTTACATCCATTTGATAAACTAGCCATTTGTATCGTGCGAAAATGGCTAACACGGTTCTGACTGTGTCCATGCACGCAACTAGTGCAAATGTTTCATTGAAATCAATTCCAGGTTGATGTGTAAAGCCTCTTGCAACTAGAATTGCCTTGTACTTTTGTATTTTTCCTTCTGCATCTTGCTTGGCTTTATAAATCCACTTTACACTTATGACATCCTTGTCATCAGGTACATCTACCAATTTCCATGTTTGATTGCTCTCTATGCATCTGATTTCTTCAAACATGGCTTGTGCCCATACATCATCTTTGACAACTTCTTCAAAGGTTAATGGATCATCTATTTTTGAAAACAAAGAAAAAACTGAAAATGAATTTGATGTGTCCTCATTATAGATGTCACACATAATTCTTGTCTTTGTTGGCAACATAATTGCTAAAGTTGGATATGGAGATGTAGAACTACTCGGATTTCTTCATGGTGTTTGTTGCACTCTAGGTGTAGACTGCGCACTTACTATTCTTAATGGAGTACTCTGCATGTTGATTTTTGATGCAGGAGCATCGCTCACTCATCAAACGAGCCAGCGCGTGGAGCAGGGAAAGACAGTTGGACAAGCCAGCAAAACTTCTTTTTGAATTTTACTTTGATATTTGTTGCGCCAAGCATTAATGAGTTGATGTAATGAAGCGCACTTGTATTGTATTGTAGATAGGAAGGCATTTAATAGTTTTAATGCTGTTAGATAGGAATTTATTGTAGATTTGATAGTTGTAGAATTCGAGAGGGCAAACGGAATATAGGCACCCTCCTTTGTACATTGTATTATTCATTCACTCTCGCATCCAGAAGAGAAGAGCAGAGCAAAGAACTTGTGTAGAGCAACCATGTACAGATTGGATTAAAAGAAAAGTCTTTGATTCAACTTCATGGTTTGTGTTGTGTCTCTGTGTTGATATTATGCTCATGGATGTTTATTTTCCTTGTATGCATTTGCTTTGATATGCTGTGTGTGTGATTTCTTAATTGAATTGGAAATCTGTGAGAGAAAGAGAGGAGAATGAGTTTCAATTGTTTCTCTGTCTGAGCCAGGAGATTCCTGCATAGAGTGCAGTCGAATTCATCCGCATAGAGTGCGTCGATGAGGCTAGACAGTTGAACTCTTGTTCTCATCTGCCCAGAAGTTGATTTGGGTGGAGGAAACCGTGCAGGAGAAGTGCAGGTCGGACTGAAGTCTCAACGTGATTCTGAGCTTAGGAGAGTGGATGATTTCTGCTGTAGGTGAGTGCACGGAATCTGAGGGCCTAGCACTTTGGGAGCGTTGAAGGTCCGTTGAGAAAATCGTGTGCGAAAGGTCTTTGAAGGAGTCAGAGGAATTAAGCTCAAGAGGGATAGTTTCCGTCGTAAAGACTTTGGGAACAGACCCAGGCGAAGTTCCAAACTGGAAGGAACTTTAGAGCAAGGAAATCTCCAAGAAAGAGAATTGATGGACAAGGTTCGCGCAGAAGAAATCGCGAAGTCCCGAGGATCGTTAGATCGCGGAGAAGTTGTGGGGAAGTTAACCCGTGGACGTAGGAAGGATCAAAGTCCATTGGGGTTCGGCATTCGACGTTTGGCAAAGTAAGAGTTTTGTGCTCATTGAAATCGCGAGTAGCGATTTCCCAAAATTATGGGAGCCGTTGATTTCCACGGGACACGTGTCGAGAGATCCCAGTATATCGAGGTTCGACGTTCGGGGTTTTCGACACCTAGGAAAACTTGTATCGTGGATTTGCGATCCGCGAAATCCCGAAGTGACGTGGCTGAGTGGGACCACATGTGTTAGTGGAATCCAAGTGGCGTTGGATCGGAATTCGGGGTTCGGAGATTTGGAGGTCGAGGGAATCACGACCTCATATCGGTCGATTTCCTGATAGGGGAATCCCCGCCAAGAAAGAAGTGTTGACCCTTTGACTATCGGGATTCGGGGAAGTGAAAGACCCGATAGTGTGAGCGTCGAACTCGCGAACCCGCGAGTTCCGATTTCCCGATAAGCGAGGGGAAGATCGAAGAAGGAGTACTGTGGGTAGAGGACTCCCGAGAGGAGTTGGAAGAGTCTTCGACTCTTCGGGCCTGTGTTAAGGAAGGTCCTGGTGGAAGCGGCTGCTGTCGAGAGCGGTTGCGTCAAGAGTGGTATCAGAGCAGGAGTATCTTTGCTTTCTGTAGCAGAGAGAAGCGGATTACACCATGCCGCCCAGAAGAGAAAGGAAGTCACCTGATCGTGAAGACAGGGATGCTCGAAGAAGGGGTAGACCGGCAGGAAACCCAAAGATGGAGCGCCATATGCAAGATCTCCGAGCAAGGCTTGAGGAGATGGAGACTGCGCAGAGACACGGAGCTGGTGCAGTAGAGTTCAGTGATTCCGAAGTTGAAGAGGAAGATGGACACGATGCAGAAGAGTTCTCAGCAGAGGACGCATTAACAGAGAGGTTGATCAAAGCCATCACCAGGATGAGCTCAAAGACCAAGATGGACATTCCCGTCTATGAGGGAAGTCTAAATGCAGAAGAGTTGCTGGACTGGATCCGAGCACTCGATACCTACTTTGATTATGAGGATATCGAAGAGGACAAGAAGGTAAGGCACGCTGTTACCAAGTTGAAGGGACATGCAACCTTATGGTGGGATGAATTGCAGGTTAATAGGCGCTGCAAAGGAAAACAGAAGATTAAGAGATGGGATCAGATGATCGCTAAGATGAAAGCGAAATTCATCCCGAGGGATTACCAGATCACTCTGTTCAGGCGAATGCAGAACCTGAGACAGAAAATGATGACGGTGAAGGAGTACACCGAGGAGTTTTACAGACTCAATATCAGAGCAGGTCATCGGGAGAGCGATGATGAAAAGGTGGCGAGATACCTGAATGGTCTGAGATATGACATTCAGGATGAATTGAGCATGGTTACCATACGAACGGTTGAGGATGCGTACCAGATGGCTCTGAAAGCCGAGGAGAAGCTGAGCCGCAAGCAGGGACAGTGAGGGCGATGCAGGAGTCAGCCAAGAGGCAAATCAATTACCCAAGAAAGATTCCAAAAGCCCAAAGAGGAGTGGCAGAAGCCTCAGGGAAAAGTTGAGAGAGGTGGAACCTCACAAAAAAGGCAGCAATATGCTGAGCCGAGGAGGCAGTATACAGAGCAGGGTGGCGGATATGCTGACGCCAACGCTATTCCTCATACCCGAGGTAGAGGAAGAGGCCGTGGAGGAGTTATCACATGTTTTACATGTGGAAAAGATGGACATAAAGCCATGGATTGTCCAGATAGGAAGATGGACCGAGGGGAAACTCACCTCACTGAGGCGCGGGGGCGTGATGTTGAAAATGAAGATGCAGACAGCGAAAGGTCGCTTGGGATGCATAAGATTCTTTTGACACCTGAGAAAGAGGTGGAAAGCTCAGTGCAAAGGAGCAGACTGTTCAGGACGGCTTGCACAACCAAGGACAGAAAATGCAAGGTCATCGTTGACAGTGGGAGAAATGATAATATTGTTTCGACCGAGATGGTGGAAAAGATGGAGCTCAAAACGACTAAGCACCCGAGCCCATATAAGGTGTCATGGCTGCAGAAAGGACACCGGGTAAGTGTCACTAAACAGTGTTTAGTTGAATTTAATATTGGGAATTATCATGATGAGATTTTGTGTGATGTCATTCCCATGGACGTATGTCACATATTGCTGGGTAGACCATGGCAGTATGATAGAAATGTTGTTCATGACGGGAGGATGAACACATACACCTTGGAGAAGGATGGGAGAACACACAGGTTCCTTCCGATAAAAGATAAAGAAGTGAAGCCGGAAGTAAACAACATGATACTTCTTATGAGTAGGAAGGAGCTTCTCACAGAGATGGAGAAGAATGAAGATCCACAATTCTTTGTGGTCAGGAAACCGAGAGTTGTTCTGACAAGCATAAGAGTGGATGATTTGCTAGAAGAGATTCAGGAACTGTTGGGAGAGTTCGCTGATATCATCGTGGACGAACTACCTCGTTCGTTGCCACCGATGCGGAGTGTGAGTCATCACATCGATCTCATACCCGGAGCAAGTTTACAGAATAAAGTTGCGTACAGGTTGACACCTCGGGAGAACGAGGAGGTCAAGAATCAAGTACAGGATTTGCTGGACAAAGGACTGGTCAGGGAGAGTCTCAGTCCGTGTGCTGTGCCAACAATACTAAGTCCGAAAAAGGATGGAGGCTGGAGAATGTGTACAGACTCCAGGGCGATAAATAAAATCACCATCAGGTACAGATTTCCACTACCAAGAATGGATGACTTGATGGATTGCCTAAGTGGGGCAAATTATTTTTCGAAGATTGATCTTAAGAGCGGATATCACTAGATCCGAATGAGAGAGGGAGATGAATGGAAGACGACATTCAAGACAAACGAGGGTTTGTATGAATGGCTAGTCATGCCGTTTGGTTTGAAAAACGCGCCGAGCACATTCATGAGGCTGATGAATGAAGTCCTGAAGGAATTCATTGGCAAATTTGTGGTCGTGTACCTGGACGACATACTGATTTTCAGCAAGACCAAGACCGAACATTTGGAGCATTTGGCCATTGTGATGAGAAGGCTACAGCAGGAGAAGCTGCTGATCAATTTGAAGAAGTGCTCGTTCATGCAGACATAACTCATTTATTTGGGTTTTGTAATTTCGGCTAATGAGTTGAAGATGGATCCCGAGAAGGTGGAAGTAATAAGGAATTGGCCATCACCGAGAAATGTTTTCGAGGTAAAGAGTTTCCATGGACTGGCTAGTTTCTACAGGAAATTCATTCGGAATTTCAGTGGAATTAGTGCAGCAATGATGGACACCGTGAAGAAACGGCATGAAGTTTTTCACTGGACAGCCGAGGCTGAGAGGAGCTTCAACCTGTTGAAGCGAAATATCACAGAGCAACCAATTCTGGTATTGCCTGACTTTCAGAAGACATTTCAGGTGAAATGTGACGCCAATGGGTATGCTGTTGGAGGGGTCTTGAGTCAGGATGACAAACCTATTGCATATTACAGCGAGAAGTTGGATGATGCAAAGCTAAAATACTCCACATATGACAAAGAGTTCTATGCCATCATACAGGCATTGAAGAAGTGGAGGCATTACTTGATACCCAAGGAATTTGTGTTGTACAGTGATAATCATGCATTGCAGTTTGTAAGTCAACAGGAGAAGTTGAACCAGAAGCATGCAAAATGGGTAGAGTACATGCAAAATTTCACATTTGTGATTAAGCACATTTCGGGAACTGCTAACAAAGTGGCTGATGCTTTGAGCAGGAAACGTTTGTTACTGCAGGAGTTCAGAGTCAAGACGCTGGGTTTTGAAAATCTGAAAGATATGTATGCAGGTGATGCAGATTTCGGAGAAGCATACGAAGTAGTTGAGAATCCAGTTCTCAGGGATCAGAGCCCATGGATGGAATATATGATCCAGGAAGGATTGTTGTTTAGGGGCAATCAGTTGTGCATACCAAATTGCTCCATGAGGGAGAATTTGGTGAGAGAAAAGCACAACGAAGGCTTAGCAGGTCATTTTCGACACGACAAAACATTCGCAAAGCTGAGCAAATCGTATTATTGGCTGGGCATGCGAGCAGACGTAAAGAGGTTTGTTGACAGGTGCAGGATATGTCAACATTCAAAGGGTCGAAAACAGAACACGGGTTTTTATCAGCCATTACCCATACCTGAGAGGCCGTCGGAGGCAATCAGTATGGATTTTGTTCTGGGTTTGCCGAGAACACAGAGAGGAGTTGATTCCATCTTTGTAGTGGTGGACAGGTTTTCGAAGATGGCACATTTTATTCCGTGTCATAAGACCAGCGATGCGACCCACATCGTGAATTTGTTTTTCAAAGAAATTGTTAGATTGCATGGATTGCCGAGAAGCATAGTCTCGGATCGGGATACGAAATTCATAGGTCATTTTTGGAGGACGCTGTGGAAGAAGCTGGGAACTAATTTGGCATTTAGCTCAGCTTACAATCCACAGACAGATGGGCAGACCGAGGTGGTCAATAGAAGTCTGGGGGATTTATTGAGGAGCTTGGTGATAGAGCACCATAGCAGTTGGGACCAGATATTGCCACAGGCAGAATTTGCTTACAATGACTCTGTGAACAGGAGTACAGGGAGAAGTCCATTCCAGATTTTGTATGGAACACAGTTGAGGGGATTTTCTGAGCTCAGGGAGTCAAGACAGGCTGAAACTAGCAGCGCGAGTGTTGAAGAATTCGTTGAAGCGATGCAGGAACTTCACACGAAGGTGAAGCAGCGACTGCAGAAATCAAATCAAGAGTATAAGCGCAGAGCCGATCAACGAAAGAGACAACTTCAGTTTGAAGTTGGTGATCTCGTTCTAGCACACCTAAGGAAAGAAATATTCCCGAGGGGAACATATAACAAGCTTAAGATGAAGAAGATTGGACCGTGCAGAGTCCTGAGGAAATTTGGCGAGAACGCATATGAGCTTGAGTTGCCAGGGGGAATCGGGATATCTCCGATTTTCAATATTTTGGATTTATACCCATACAGGTCCAGTGGAGAAGTAGAAGCTGGAATTGAGGAACCAGTGGTCCAGTGGCAAAAGCAGTTTCCAATTGCACAAAAGCCTCAGATGGAGTGCATACTGGATAAAAGAGTAGGCAGGAAGACCAGGAGAAAGAAATATTTTGAATACCTGGTAAAGTGGAAAAATCACCCAGTGGAGGATGCCAACTGGGAGACTGAAGCAGTGATACAGAAACATGGGTAGACTGTGCAGGAGCTCATGGACAGGATCCCATGAAATCTTTTGAGCCGAGGAGTATGATGCAGGAGCATCGCTCACTCATCAAGTGAGCCAGCGCGTGGAGCAGGGAAAGACAGCTGGACAAGCCAGCAAAACTTCTTTTTGAATTTTACTTTGATATTTGTTGCGCCAAGCATTAATGAGCTGATGTAATGAAGCACACTTGTATTGTATTGTAGATAGGAAGGCATTTAATAGTTTTAATGCTATTAGATAGGAATTTATTGTAGATTTGATAGTTGTAGAATTCGAGAGGGCAAACGGAATATAGGCACCCTCCTTTGTACATTGTATTATTCATTCACTCTCGCATCCAGAAGAGAAGAGCAGAGCAGAGAACTTGTGTAGAGAAACCATGTACAGATTGGATTAAAAGAAAAGTCTTTGATTCAACTTCATGGTTTGTGTTGTGTCTCTGTGTTGATATTATGCCCATGGATGTTTATTTTCCTTGTATGCATTTTCTTTGATATGATGTGTGTGTGATTTCTTAATTGAATTGGAAATCTGTGAGAGAAAGAGAGGAGAATGAGTTTCAATTGTTTCTCTATCTGAGCCAGGAGATTCCTACATAGAGTGCAGTCGAATTCATCCGCATAGAGTGCGTCGATGAGGCTAGATAGTTGAACTCTTGTTCTCATCTGCCCAGAAGTTGATTTGGGTGGAGGAAACTATGGAGGAGAAGTGCAGGTCGGACTGAAGTCTCAGCGTGATTCTGAGCTTAGGAGAGTGGATGATTTCTGCTGTAGGTGAGTGCACGGAATCTGAGGGCCTAGCACTTTGGGAGCGTTGAAGGTCCGTTGAGAAAATCGTGTGCGAAAGGTCTCTGAAGGAGTCAGAGGAATTAAGCTCAGGAGGGATAGTTTCCGCCGTAAAGACTTTGGGAACAGACCCAGGCGAAGTTCCAAACTGGAAGGAACTTTAGAGCAAGGAAATCTCCAAGAAAGAGAATTGACGGACAAGGTTCGCGCAGAAGAAATCGCGAAGTCCCGAGGATCGTTAGATCGCGGAGAATTTGTGTGGAAGTTAACCCGTGGACGCAGGAAGGATCAAAGTCCATCGGGGTTCGGCATTCGGCGTTTGGAAAAGTAAGAGTTTCGTGCTCGTTGAAATCGCGAGTAGCGATTTCCCGAAATTACGGGAGTCGTTGATTTCCACGGGACGCGTGTCGAGAGATCCCAGTATATCGGGGTTCAGCGTTCAGGGTTTTCGACACCCAGGAAAACTTGTATCGTGGATTCGCGATCCGCGAAATCCCGAAGTGACGTGGCTGAGTGGGACCACATGTGTTAGTGGAATCCAAGTGGCGTTGGATCGGAATTCGAGGTTCAGAGATTTGGAGGTCGAGGGAATCACGACCTCATATCGGCCGATTTCCTGATAGGGAAATCCCCGCCAAGAAAGAAGTGTTGACCCTTTGACCATCGGGATTCGGGGAAGTGAAAGACCCGATAGTGTGAGCGTCGAACTCGCGAACCCGCGAGTTCTGATTTCCCGATAAGCGAGGGGAAGATCGAAGAAGGAGTACTGTGGGTAGAGGACTCCCGAGAGGAGTTGGAAGAGTCTTCGACTCTTCGGGCCTGTGTGAAGGAAGGTCCTGGTGGAAGCGGCTGCTGCCGAGAGCGGTTGCGTCAATTTTCATCACAGTGCCAGGTGTTGAAGGGACTATTCATTGACCTTTAGATGGTGTTTGAACCACTTCATATTTTGTGTCATCATGCTCCATTGCATCCATAATTTTCACTGTCTTTGCTATGGTTCCATCCCATGCTTCATTCTCCACGAACTGAACATCGTAGTTGATTATGACTTTTCTTGTAATAGGGTCATACAACTTGTATTCTTTTGTTTCTTCAAAATACCCAATAAATATGCATTTATGTCCTTTCTTGTCTAGCTTCCTTCTCAATTCATCTGGAATATGTGCATATGCGACACAAACAAAAACTTTTAAGTGCACCACATTATTCTTTGATCATGTCTAGGATTATTGAGGAACTCTATTCTTCACACTCTTTGTCAAACATATGTTCAAGATGTATAGTACAGTTGTTATTGAGTCATCCCATTACTCATTTCAAAATTGTTTGGCTATCAACATACTGCGCACCATTTCCATGATGGTTTTGTTCTTTCTCTCTGTGACACCATTTTCCTGTGGTGTGTATCACGCAGTAAGTTGCCTATAGATGCCATGAACTTTACAAAAGTTATGAAATTCTCTTGACATGTATTCTCCTCCTCTGTCATTTCTTATACACTTGATGTAATAGCCACTCTGCTTCTCCACAAGTCATTTAAACTGCTGAAAACAACCCAATGCGTCAGATTTATGCTTTAGGAAATAAATCCATGTCTTTCTTGAGAAATCATCAACGAATGTTAAAAAATATGTGCTGCCTCCTATAGACAGAGTTTGCATTGGTCCACAAATGTATGAATGTATAATTTCCAGTGGAGCTTTTTCTCTGTAAGACTTTCCAACTAGAAATGATTCTCTATGTTGTTTGACAAATATGCAGCCTTCACATATCCTTTCTAGTTTTTCAATCAATGGAAAACCTTTTACCATATCTTTTGTGTGTAGCATCTTTAGACCTCCAAAGTTCAAATGTCCAAATCTGAAATTCCATAACAAGGAATCATCCTGTATTTCAGATTGGAATGTTTCCTTCAACTATGCGCCATTTTCTCCTTTCTTGATATTGCGCGCACTATTTTCCTCATTAGTATTGCGCGCACTTTCTGTTGTAAATGCAGTGTCTAATTGCACACTTTTTCCCTTATCAACAACTGGGGTTGTATTCTTCTTCTGGGTTGGCTTCAATGTCAATGGGAACATTTTGTTACTTGTCATCTAGATTTTTTCAATAAGTAGATTGCTTGGGCATATATCCATAATCACACAATGGTTATCTTCCATGTAGATTTTGTATCCTTTTTGTAACAGTTGTCATGTGCTCATAAAACTACACTTTAGACCAGAAACATAATACACATCTGTTGGAGTTAGCTCACACACACCTAGGATTTATTTTTCCTAAGGTTTTTCCTTGTTTATTAGTCATAAGTAGTCATTATCCATTCTCCTATATTTTAGGGGAGAATATTCCACCTAGAGAATATTCTTTTTCAGTTGACACTTCAGTTTGACTAGTTGAGTTGAGTCTAGATGTTGCATTGGTTTTGTTACCATGAAACATTGGGATCATCACCATGATAATGCAGACTTGCCTTGGAATCATCACCAAACTGACGCATTATCCTTGATTCCTTGATCTACTCCTCACTACACTCTGTTAAGACAATTAACTGAAGACTGGTTGACTAGTTAACTCAACTAGGTGATAGTTCACTCCTGTAACTTCCTGAGAGACTATACTAGGTGGCAGTTCACTCCCGTAACTGTTGGTGTGTGTCCAAATCACTCTATACCACCACTATGGCACATTGTTTCTCCTCCAATGCGCATTCATTGAGTTATACAGAGTATATCATGTGTAAATTACTCATTATTCATCATGGTTAATGAGAATTCTTCCATTCTTTCTCTCCTTCTTCTTCTTCATTCTCAATTTCTCTCTGCAAATGTGTGTAGTATTTTCTAGCTAGATCTACTATGTGCAGGCTCAATACATTTATATGGTATCAGAGCCGACAAACTGCTAAGAAAAAGCTACACCAAAATGTTTTGCAAATACAAAAGATTGAAGACATCGAAAAGATGGATTTCCAAAAAGAATTCATTCTTACACCTTACAGTTACTTTGCATGGAAGGAGAAAATATTCGTACATCTCCTAACCAGAGGATTTTACAGGTTAACCTTGAATACAGACACATAACCAACATCAGCCATAGAAAAATCCAAGTACTTAAATCGAATGGATGAAGCATTCAAAACAATTTGCAGTCTTATTTCTCTCGATCTCCTTTTTCACATATCTTCCTGTAAGACTCCCAATGAACCTTGGACCACCTTGGAAGGGATATTTGGAAAATAGGATGATATGAGGGGACACATGTTGGAGGTATAATTTCTCACATTGGATCCAAAAATCTTCGACAATATCCAAGATTTATTTACAAAATTCAAGGATTTATTGTCACAACTCAAAGCTTGCGGGGTTGATAAATCTAAGGAGGAGAAACAAATGGTTCTCACCATTCTCTCCAAACTTGGTCCTGAATTATCTGTGTTCGTTTCCACATTCTATTCATTCATATTCACCTTCGAAGCCACCTGAAAGATGCCTTCTCTTGAGGACTTTATCGAATCTCTGACACAAGAGAAAACCAAGCTCATCAACATGGGAAAAATCAAAGGCCCAAAGGTGCATGCACTTACTGTGCAAGATGGAAGCCATAAATATCATAAGTCTAAAGATAAAGACAAAAGGAAAGCTCATGCACATCCAAAGAAGGAAGGGTACACAAAACCCTTCACTGATGCCTCCGGATCCAAAGGGGGAAAGGGAATAAAAAGGGAGAAATGCATGTACTGTCACAAAGGATTCCATCCAGAATCCACTTGCATGCAAAAACAAATAGATCTAATGTCTCAAATACTTCAGCAAAACAACCTTGGATATCGCATCCCCCAAGGTGCCAAGAAGAAGAAGCCAAAAGATCAGAATCCCAAGAAAGGAAATTCTAGCCATGCCTTGATTTCCATCAACTCCTCTCCCAATGCTTGGATCATAGATTCAAGAGCATCACATCACATGGCTGCCTCAAAAGCAATCTATTCTTCATTGGATGCATGTAAATGTCCTCCTCTTCTGATGGGGGACAACTCTTCAG
Organism: Picea engelmannii; assembly: GCA_009831015.1. Classification (NCBI taxonomy): domain Eukaryota; kingdom Viridiplantae; phylum Streptophyta; class Pinopsida; order Pinales; family Pinaceae; genus Picea; species Picea engelmannii. The sequence goes on along the minus strand of ML785600.1, from coordinate 589,774 downwards.
TCGAAGTCACTGGCAAAGGAAGGATTGAACTCACCAACAGAAGCTTCAAGAATGTGTTGCACATTCCCAAAATTTTCTTCAACCTTCTCTCCGTGTATCAGATGACGAATTCAAATTTTGTGGACATCTATGACATGCAAACCAACTCCAGGTTTTCTACCGGTGAGGTAAATCATCACTCTAGATTGTATATATTTTCTGAATGTATTGAACCAGATTATGCTTTACTGCTTACTCATGCTGATGAAAGTAGTAGGATATGGCATGAAAGGTTTGGGCATTTGAATTTCAAATACATGCAACAAATTAGCAAGAAAATATTGGTTGATGGTCTACCAGAAATACATTTCTCCAAGGGAGTATGTGAGGGATGTGTTCTTATAAAACACCCTCAAGAGAAATTCGACAAAGGAAAGTCTCAGAGAGCTTTCACGCCTTTAGATCTGATCCATAGTGACCTTATGGGTCCTTTTCTTCATCCATCTATCGGCAAAGCGAGGTTTGTTCTCATTTATGTTGATGATTTATCATATTTTACGTGGATTTACTTTCTCAAGAAAAAATATGAGGTCTTTCAACACCTCAAAGATTTCAAAGCCTTGGTTGAGACACAGTCCGTAAAGAAAATCAAAGTCCTATGAACTGATAACGGGGGAGAGTATTTCAATCATGAGATCCATAATATTTTCCATGAGGCAGGGATTCAGTTTCAACACACAATTCCCTATACTTCGCAGCAAAACGAAGTTGTTGAGCGGAAAAATAGATCTCTAAAGGAGATGGCATATTGCATGTTGGATGCAAAGTCACTACCACAAAGACTATCGGCTAAAGCACTTATTTGTGAAAAATACATCCAAGACAGATATCCCCATAGATCTGTCAACAATAAGACCCCCTACAAGGATTGGAGCAGAATCAAACCGGAAGTGACCCACTTTCGCATTTTTGGTTCACGTGCATGGGCCCAGATTCCCTCTGAAAAGAGGAAGGCACTTGATCCACATAGCATTGAGTTTATTTTTGTTGGATACCCTGACAGTGTGAAGGGATATAGGCTTATTGATTTTTCCTTGGACCGGCTCATCATTGAACGTAGTTTCCAATTCGAGGAAAGTGTCTCGCATGTACCTCAACAACTGCATGCAGACACCTTCATTCTTCCACCTATCCGAGACGATGAGCATACACATGTTGACTCTTCTTCAGAGGACTGAGATGATTCAGATACAGAGTCAGTACAGTTAGATGCAGAGTCAAAGCATCTAGATGTAGTTGCAGAGCCAGAGTAGAGGCCCAAGTGGGCACAAACTACTCTTCAAGATGCAGGGGATCTCGTTGGTGATCCAACCGATACTATGAGGACTCGATGTGATTTTGATGAGCCTCTTGTTGCACTCATTGCCACTGAACCATTGCCCTCCAAGCATGTTTTCTTTCTTCAGTCTTCAGATCCATAGTCTTATGGCGAGGCTTCTGGAAATCTCTTTTGGAAATTCGACATGCAGGAGGAGTACAACTCCCTCCTAGAGAACCAGACTTGTGATCCGGTTCCCCTTCCTTATGGGAGGAAACTTGTCAAATGTAGATGGTTCTACAGGACCAAGAGCGCAACAAATGGACAAATTAGTAGATACAAAGCCAACCTTGTTTCCAAAGGTTTTCAGCAGGTGCATGGTATTGACTATGATGAGACCTTAGCTCCAGTAGAGAAGATGGATTCCATATGATTGGCACTTGCCATTGCGGAAGCCAAGGGATGGTAATTCCATCAGATGGATGTGAAGAATGCATTTCTTCATGGTGATCTCTTTGAGGAGATCTATATGGAGCAGCCCTAGGGATTTATGCAAGAATCATCTTTGGTCTATCGACTGAAGAAGTCTCTTTATGGCCTCAAGTAGGCTTCGAGGGCATGGTATGCCAAGATGGACTCCTACCTGTTTTCACGGAACTTTGTACGTTGTAAATCAGGCCCGAATGTCTAAATGCTCAGGACGACTGATTCACTTCTACTCTTAGTTTTGTATGTTGATGATTTGATGATCACCGGTTGCTTGACTTCAACAATCATTGCAGTCAAGAGGATTATACATGATAGGTTTTTTATGATGGAAATGGGTCTAGTACACTTCTTCCTTGGACTCGAGATCAGTCAGGATGGATTAGGCATCAAAATATCTCAGACCAAGTATGGACAAGATCTCCTTGAGAGATTTCACATGACAGACTGCAAGTCTGCTCCGACTCCTTTCCTATCAAGATTCAAACTTGAGGATGGTAGGGAGACTCCACTGGTTGACAACACACTATACAAACAGCTAGTGGGGATCATTTTGTATCTCACACACTCCATACCAGACCTCTCCTATGTAGTTGGCGTAGTTTCCAGGTTCATGCAGGAGCCACATGAGCGACATTGGAAGGCTGCAAAGCGTATCCTTCGATACGTACATGGAACCATCACCTTTGGGATTCATTATTCATCATACTCTACATTAGATACTCTACATTAGATCTCATCGGGTTTATTGATTCTGACTAGGCTGGCGATAGCACTAATCGCAAATCCACATCTGGCTACTCACTTAGTCTTGGTTCTAGGCCTATCTGTTGGTCGAGAAAGAAGCAAGCTTCCATTTCTCTATCTTCAGCCGAGGTAGAGTATAGAAGGGTAGTTAACATAACCATTCAGGCTATGTGGCTACAACATTTTCTCACTGAGTTGGGAATTCAGTTTCATCAGTCAATCATCATTTGGTGTGACAACCAAAGAACTTTGAAGTTCTACAAAGATCCAGTTCATAGGCAACAGATGGAGCACATCGAGATCCACATGCACTACATCTGGGACTTAGTACACGAGGGGATCATCGACCTACATTTTTGTCCATCGATAGAACAAATGACATACATATTCACCAAGACCTTCACTGAGAAGAAATTTCATTCTCTGTGAAGTCGTCTTGGAGTGAAGGACATAGTTTCCTAGCAATTGTAGTTCTTCTTTTTACATACATTGCACCTTGAAGGGGGATTTTTCCCATGAGTTTTTCCCTCTTTCCTCATTTTATTTTTAGTGTATATTTTGTATTTGGGTACCTAACATGGCCTCATTGTCAGGACCCGTTATTTATTTTCACTATAGTGATGTTCAGGGGGTGTGTTGGAGTTACTTCACACACACCTAGGATTTCTTTTTCCTAAGGTTTTTCCTTGTTTATTAGTCATAATTAATCATTATCTAGTCTCCTATATTTTAGGGGAGAATATTCCACTTGGAGAATATTCTCTTTCAGTTGACACTTCAGTTTGACTAGTTGAGTTGAGTCTAGATGCTGCATTGGTTTTGTCACCATGCAACATTGGGATCATCACCATGATAATGCACACTTGCCTTGGGATCATCAAAAGAATGGCGCATTACCCTTGATTCCTTGATCTAATCCTCACTACACTATGTTCAGAAAATTAACCGAAGAATGGTTGACTAGTTAACTCAGCTAGGTGTCTGTTCACTCTCGTAACTGCCTGAGAGACTAGACCATATGGCAGTTCACTCCTATAACTGTTGGTGTGTGTCCAGATCACTCTAGACCGCCACTATGACGCATTGGTTCTCCTCCAATGCAAATTCATTGAGTTATACAAAGTATATCATGTGTAAATTATTCATTATTCATCACGGTTAATGATAATTCTTCCATTCTTTCTCTCCTTCTTCTTCTTTCTCAATTTCTCTCTGCAAATGTGTGTAGTATTTTCTAGCTAGATCTATTTTGTGTAGGTTCAACACATTTACAACATCAGACATACCTCTATGTTCTCCTTGGTTTGTTAAAATGTTTATATTGCCTTTTCCTAAGACAGTTACTTGGATATTTGTTCCAAGTGTAACCTTGGTTTGGACTGACTCATCCAAACTAGAAAACAATTCTATGTTTCCTGTCATGTGGTTATTGCATCCTAAATCTAAATACCACATGTCACATGGACTTGCTTGAGCAACATTGCATTCAACTAGTGATGCTATATTAGGAATTTCTACAACGTTAGGCATTTCTACAACATTAGGCATTTCTACAACGCGCGCCATAAACATAGGGAGAGTTTGGTTATTTGTGTTGTTTGACTGATCTTGACTTTTCTTGTTTTGATTATACTATCTCTTTCTGCACTCATATGCATAATTTCCATACCTTTTACAGTAATGGCACTGAATCTTTGATTTGTCAGTTCTCTGACCACTTGGCTGACTAGTACTTGAGTTTTGACCTCTTCCACCAGTATTTCCAGGAATGCTACTACATCCATCTCTGACATAACTTCTTCCTATGCTTTTAAAGTTTTATCTCCCCCTTCCTCTTCCACGACTTATAGATGACTACACAGAAAATGCATTCTCTAATGACATACTTGACCTGTTCAATCTGTATTCATGAATAATGAGGGAGGCTTGCAGTTCATCTACATTGAACTGACTCAAGTCTTTTCTCTCTTCTAGAGTCACAACAAGGGTATCAAATTTAGGAGGAAGACTCCTAAGTACCTTCTCAACAAATTTATTGTCTTCTATGGTTTTACCATGAGACTTTATTAATTTATCAGTCCAATGACATGGGTGTAGAATGAATCTACTAAATTTGAATCTTTCATTGACAAAGTTTCAAAATCTCTTCTAAGAATCTGCAGTTTTGTAGTCTTTACTTTATCCATACCTTGATAAGAGGTTTTTAATATGTCCCATGCTTCCTTGGCTTGCTTTGCTGATGCAACTCTTGGAAGTATGCTCTCATGCATCATGGCTTAATGTATGTAAAACAACGTCTTTCCATCCTTCTTTCTTTGATCTTTCAAGACATCTTTCTCAGCTTGTGTGAGGGCATTATATGCTTCCTGATCTACTAGTTCTACATAGACATTCTCGACTATCTCCCATAAATATTGACCTCGGAACAACGCCTTCATGGTCAAGGACCACATCTCATAATTCTTGCCTGTAAAAGTGGGAGGTTGCAGATTTGAGGTAGAAGCCATTTTCAACTTTTCAACGGTGTTTCTGCTCTTGAACTTGTTTTGATAGAACCTTCTATGATACTAGATCTCAGAACGATGTCGGTGCGTGCAGTGTTTTCTACGTGACACAATTTCAAATACTACACACCAAATAGGCTACGTGACAGAGTTCTCAAGACCACTGCATAGTGCAAAAATTGCTCAGTTTGTTGCGCGTTGTGAATACACACACTTAATGAAATGATTTATGAATGTAGAATAACACAGTGTCTTACTTAGCACATAAACTTAGAAATAAGAAAGAAACTTGTCAATACATAAATTTCTTGATATTAAATGAACTTCAACGCAGTGCGTGAATACAAAATACAATGACAGAGATGAGCTTCGGCTCCAATGACTCCTATTGTCTTCACAGACACAGAGCCTGTGCTCAGACTTTTTACACTCCTCAGTTGTTGCTGGTTCTCGACTATTTTCTCTACCTCTCTATTGTGCTATGCATCAACTGCTTCTCTTCAGCATCATCTACTAACTGAACGACTCAGACTTATATAGACTATGACTATGACTTCCTATAGAAGCTAAGACCGAATCAACATTAAACACTACCATTAATATGACAGACTCTTCAACCACTTAATTAAAACCAAGAAGATAGAGATCGGCTCCATTTATAGCTTCCTGCTTGCCGACTTACATTTGAGTAAATGTGCAAATTTGCACTTATAGACTGGACTGACTGATTGATAATTCGTCTACTGACTGATCTTGATTGGCTCGTCTACTGACTGATCTTGATTGGCAGACAAATCGATGGAGACAGTGAAGATCTCACCAACTTGTAATTACTATTTCCAACACCCACCAGGGTTCAATTCCCATAAATGACATGTTAAACTCATAATGAATATGTTGTAATGGCTTCGAGCCTTTGACTATATGTATTGGAAAGTTGTCTTTGATTCAATTGAATAACAAGAAAACTGCTTTTATATATATATATATTTTAAAATTTAAAATAAACATCTAATCTAGAAAAAAAACAAAACATGGTTAAAAAATATTATTTTCATAATTACACGTTGTTTAAAGAAAATTATTCTTTTAATTACGTAGAAGGTGTCTTGTAGGTATGAAACGCATGAAAGCTGTGTGAAAACGGTCGTCCCAAAAAATCGCGTTCTGTAAATCGCTCAATGTCCCACTGTCCTTTGCATTCAATCAATGTCTCGTCCACGTGTTTCTTTCACTTTGTGACGGACTGTTAGTCTTTGTTGTTTCTGGATCAACACGGGATACGGTGCCATCGTATATGGCCATTTCGGCGGTTTTTCCTTCATATGATCAAAATCTTGGATTTTTCTGTAAAATTGCAATGGTAGATTGTAGCAATTGTAAATTGCGATTATGACCTAAATCTGGTTGGATTTTTTTGGATTTCTGTGAAATTGTGACGTAAAAATTAACAATTGTAAATTGTGATTTTGAATTAATTCTATAACTTTGAATCTATCCCATATTTAAAATTATAATTCTAATAACACAAATTTTTGAATTAATTCTGGAACTTTGAATCTGGTTTTCATCAATTAAATTTCCACAGATACTGACGAGTTAAATGCGCAATATCAAACACCTTTAAAAATCGATCTAATCAGATTTCCTTTTATATATATATATATATATATATCACTCTCTATATTATATTATTTTATACCTTAGTATTTAGTCATTCCAGTTTTTTCTCTCTTGTATTTTATACCTTAGTATCTAGTCATTCCAGTTTTTTCTCTCTGTATCAGAACTGAGATTTGATGTACTGTCCTGCTGCAGTGATGAAATTATGACAGTTGACCCTTCCCCAAACAAAGCAGCCCATTTCTGTTTTTTGTAACTTCCACTGCAAATCGCAATAGTCACCTGGGTGTGATTCTAGCTATTGACCAATTCATCGAATGACCATGAATTTGAACGTATTCAAACCTAATTTTATGAGATATTTTGTTGAATTATATAAGTTGCTTTCACAAGCTCCTCAACGTCCACGTGAAAAGCCCAGGCTAATAAGTGAGTCCTGCTTTGTTCCTTTATGTCAGTAGAGTTATGAACCAAGAGAAATATGAATATGTATCCACCGTTCTTCATATAGTTTTAAAAGAGTTTAACTCATTGCAGGTTGTAGGAAGAGTAGTGAGTTGTTTTATAGTTTAGTATAGGAAGATGTTGCATAAAATTATATTCGAAATCACCATTTTTTATGGGGACATTTGTAGATTTGAGTGATTATTTCTGTATAATTTTAATGTCTCGGGGGTTTTTAGCATGCTAAATCCATTTTTTCATTTAGAAATGAATTTTGAATAACAAAAAATAGTGATTAGTGTAAATTTATATCACCTGTAATGATATAAATTAGACAACTAAAAAACCCATTTCGTAGAACAATTAGACAACTTCAATAACTATATGCTTAATTTGTACTTAGTTAAGTAGAGAAACATTTATTAAACCAACTGTAATAAAATGATAAACAAATTTACACCTTGAAAAATTTGATACCTTTCTGTACTGTACTTTCTGTACTGTACTTGATAAATTCATATTTAACATGGATCTCTGTTGGTTACATTCAAATGCTTCTATGCTAAAATAGAAAAGGAATAACCACTACTTATGTGCTGGGACACCAAAAGTGTGCTTGGACACCACTTTGTAAATCAGATTATGAAGCTTGCATATGCAACAGTTCATGGGTAGTATTATCCCTTTCCCATGGATCGATTGATTGCATAATATCGTTCTGTCCAAAAGCAATAGAAGTAAAGAAACTTGGAGACAAATTTCCAATGCCAAGCTCCCCAAATTATCTCGGTTTTAAAGGGAGAAAATGGGTGAAAACTATTTCGTCCTTTGGTTGCTGTAGGCGTGGAGGTCAATACGATACCATTTTAGGATTTCCTTGTTGAGGTTTAACAGGAAACAACTCACGAGGATGATATGACAACATTTTTTTTTATTAAAACGTCTTCCAAAGGCCGTGAGGGCTTGAAATTTATCTAGGCAAATGACAAATCATGCAATTTGGAGGTTTTAGGATTGATGGCTAATAGAATTGGAGGTTATTGAGAGTCATTTTTTTTTTGGGAATAAAAGATCTTCCTTTAGCAATTCAGTTTTACTCTTCTCGAGGGACGGAAATTAAGGATCCGTCCCTCGAAGAGATTGAATACCAAGTCAAGCTAAACAACACCGTTGAAAACCAACACAATCTACTAATTTTGGTTAAAAACCCACTCGTGGAGGTTGAAATTGATTGGTTATAAGTTGCATAAACTTTTGATAAAGAATCAAAGGAAAACACTAAAATATTTGGTTTTACCGAATTGATAGTGTTCAAAATGACGGGGGACACCCAAACTTTTCATTCTCAATTTTGAAAGTTTTTCAAAATTGCTCAGAAGGGATTTGTATTGGTTGTATTTGTCCAAAGTTAATTGATAATTAAATTAGTATGCTTTAATATGTTAAATTTTATAATTAAATTATTTATAATTTTCTCCATTTTATGGATAAACAGTTGGATTGGGTTGTCCAAGATTCAATTGAAACATTATATGCATTATTGTTATTTTTAAGGAATAAAAAGAGCCAAGTGTAAATATTTATCAATATCTCTTTGGATGTAACTATAAGTGGGTCAATGTTAAGTTTTTTTGTTTTTTTGTTTTCACCTTAAGAGTGAAGTGTGTAACATGGTATTGATGGTGTCTTTCATATATTGCATTTGATGATTTGCTCATTGGTGTAATTCTTTTAGGGTAAAATTTAGGAGTAAAAATTCATAAAGGAATGTGTATGAAAGATTATGTGTTATTTCAAATATTTGACACTAATTACATTTAAAGTTCTTGGTCCTCGGTAAAATTAAATTACAAATCCATAAGAACAATTCTCTTTGGGTTAATAGTTGGTTGACTCATTAAACCAAGTGATTCAATTGTACATTGTATGAGTAGGAAAAAACCCTTTGAAGCTCAATTAGTGATTTTTTCAATTCAAAAGTATATTATCAAGAAGAACTTCCTAGAATAATATGGAAGTAATTAAAGTCAAATCATTGTAAAATCACACTTCGGGGTGCGTGATTGGTAGTACCTAAAAACTTAATATTTTTTGTGGCAAGCTAGAGTGAAATAAAATCAACTTAGAGAAAATGAGCATGACACATAATCAAACAAATAAAAAAGAGAGTGTGACATAAAAACAATAAGTGCAAGCAAGCATGAAAACAAGTATAATATTTTCACTTCAATCACAATGCCCAGTAGTACATTAAAAAATGTCCTTACATATTTTCTATTCATGCACACATAGGTCAACTTGCTACAAATCCAATACCAAGATTTGAATGACAAGTTAAGGATGTTAAATAACGATGGGTTGGTCAAAAATCCCAAGCTAGTGTTTGTTTAGAATAATCCTTCATATGAGATCAATCCTCCTCGACATGCAGTTTAAGGAAGTAAAATAGTTGACAATGAATCACAAGATGCCAAAATGAAAAGGGATACCAAATGTAATTTAAGTGAAAGTGACCTTAAATATTTTTTGTTTAGGGTTATAAAAGAAAACATTCATGAATTTATCAAAGAAAACAAACAAGAAAAGAATAATCTTTCAAAAAATGTCAAGTTAAACCATGGGAAGAATTAAAATTCAATAGGAATCAACATGACCTAAGATATGGAAAATACATTGAATTTCATATTCCTAACTACTTCAATCCAATTCAGTTTGTGGGTGTCAATTTTCTTGCCAAATATTTCGAAGGGAAATAAATTGATGGAGGATTAATGATTACTCAAAGAATTTTATCGATACAAACACTCCTAAAAACCATCAACATTATCATTGATTTGGTCATGTGGAGACAAAATTATTTGATCTACATCATTGTCTTCATTGTGAGAAGACAAACCACCTTTCAAACAAATGCCGAAGGAAGAAGAAGGTTCATAAATGAACAATTCACTATTGTTGGATTAGCTCTTGGTGATGGAATTGAGAGGCTAATAATTTGCATAAGTCTTATAGTTGAGATTAACCATAGGTACATGCATGTTTGATTAATGAAGTGATAAGAGTATATGTCTTTCAGTGTATTCATTCAATTTATCCAAGATACAAATGATTCTTTTGGGCATGATTGGTGCCCAATTTTAGATGGTTTTGAGTTTAAGATTGAGTTAATGAATTCAATCTACGACAATAATCTCTTCCACCTTAAGGGGATACACTAATGAAGTGCACATGCTTAGTAGTCAACCAAAAACATTGAATGAAGTACACATCATTAGTGGTAAACCAAAACCACCAAATGAAGTGAATGGTTAGTGGTCAACCAAAACCACCATAACCAATGATGAATTAGCTTAGGGTAATCCATAGGAAAATCCATGTCTTCTCACCTTTAATTTGACAAAGGGAGAATATTGATGATGATTGACAGACTTCAAGTTTTGATAACAACAACAAAATTCCAAATGGAAAACAACAATCAATAGATTGTAGATTTAGACAAACAAAATGCCAAATGGATGACAACAAAAACAATAGAAACATTGCAAAGATTTCATCACTTGTGATAAATTTTCAATTTGGAAACTTTGAGGTTTTTTCTACTTGTCGTATTTTTATGAAACATGCATTTATGTGATTAAGTTTTCATTGACATGATTGATTTAAGGTTTTGGCAGTTCTAACATGACAATTCGTTTACTATTGCATGGTTATTTGGCAAAATTATGGCTCAATATCTTGTAGTTGGATCATGCACAAGAGGGATGCTAATTGACACTATTAGTGTGTCAATTTCTGAGAGTGGTTTCGTAGAAATTTTGTTGACCTAGATGGTCGTTAGAATCACCTAAGGAAAGATATATTCATATGCATTGTTTCTTGGAATTGATGGGGTTGTCAAGCATTTTCAGGGATGTGTTAGATTCACATCCAATTTACATCTCATGGTCAGCTCTCATCAAATATTGGAATAAATATCAATGAATAATTACATATGTTCTTCTCACATGTTTATACAGTGGGATTTTCCATATATATATATAATAATAATAATAATTTTTCAAACACTTCTTCATCAAGGTGCAGCCTAGGAGTTTCAAATTCAAGACTTGTAGATGATATCAATTTATGCACTAGTTCTTGTTTCCTTGTTAGTATAATTTTTTTCACTTATGATTGAGGGGGATTTCTATTTTGTGACTCACTATAGAATCATGAATTCCTACACCACTTTTATGTATTTCACATTATAGGATATAGTTTTTATCCAAAGTATGTATTAGATCATATTTTTTCTCCTCCTAGCCTCATCCCTTGATGAGGTGTCAATGTGTGAGCAAATCTAATCTATGAGTTGGTTACATCCATGTACTATAAATTTGCACCATTGGAATAAATATGGATTGAATTTATCAAGCCTTTTATTCCAACTTATTGTGATTGTGTCTCATTGCATATTCTCCAATTGGCGTTAGAGCCCTTTTTGTATGGCCATCATCTGGAGGCACACCATTCCTTGCTTATGTGCTAATTGCATGGGAAACAATTTCCTACAAATTTGATACACAAAGTAATTACATAAAGAAAAAATAATTGACCTCTATTCATGGAATGCATATGTATTCAATTTAGGAGTTAATTGAATTAGAAATGCCAAGTACATGAAGCATACAAATTTATGAAAAATAATTAAAATTATGAAGAATATGTCACATTACATATAATTTTGACAAAATTCCAAATTGCCAATTTTTTGTTAATTTCTAGAGTCTCATACGTGAAAAATATACTCGAACATGAATTTGTTGAAGTGTAAATTCTTGATGAGGAAAAACCTATCACTCCATGTATTAACTTACATGGGAAAATATATCCCACACTTGTCTTGTTCTATGTCAACCTACCAAATGCATGTTAATAGCCATGATAGTGGTTTGCCTTGTCAAATACTTGTTGGTCACCATGATTGACACCCACTTTTGCCGAAATAAAAATTAATGTACATAAATATTATTTGGGTTGTGACTTGATTTGATATTACATATTCAAATACCATATCTTTTCTAAAAGAATAAATATGGTCTTAGAATTTTTTTTAAAGAGATAAGGCTTTGGAAAGACTCCTAGAAATATGAGAGAGCTCAAATTCCTGGGAGAATTTGAGGCATGCACTAGCACGGTTCCTTTTAGATAAGGTTATCTTTGCATTTCTTACATGTATCTTCTCTCCTAGTTTTCCTAAATTTCTTCATTTCGTTAATAAATGAACCACCTCGCCACATTCTCATCGCATTGGCGATTCAAGCGATTTGTATAAGACAATTGCCATAAACAAGTCGACACCTTGCACCTTCCCAAACATAGAGGTGAATAGTGGTAATATGCCTATGTGAAAGGGAGTGAAGCCCAAACATAGAGGTGAATAGTGGTAATATGCCTATGTGAAAGGGAGTGAAGAGCTCATAGCAGTTGTCGAGATCAATGTCATCTAAAATAGGTAACAATAGTCCACCTCAAATATTGGAAAAATCAACACATGATGGTGATCAATATCCACCCTACTTATACACACCATTGAATATTGCATGAGGTGGTGTACGAGCCATTGAATATGAAGCAATTCAAATCCGAGGGCCTATAGACCACCCCATGAGCATTCGATGCTACGTAAAAGGGTTTAAATCTTTTGACATATACACCACCCCACACATCATTGAATGCTATGTAACATTATGGATATTGGCACCCACACATGATTGTGTACCTGGGTTATGTGCCTAGGTTGTATGCTTGTGTTGGTTCGTGCGATTACACTATGTTGTTTCATTATATTTTCTTCTACAAGTATTTTCTTTATATTTTCTTCTACGAGTATTTTCTTTTCCAAACTCTTAGTGTCCTTCAAAATAATGTTTTCATCATTATTTCAAAAACTTGGATGCCATGTTAGTGACTATTGCTTCACTGAAGTTTGGAGATGAGTCTTTATTAATAATGTATATACTTCATGTTAGTGACTATTGCTTCACTGAAGTTTGGAGATGAGTCTTTATTAATAATGTATATACTTCATGTTAGTGACTATTGCTTCACTAAAGTTTGGAGATGAGTCTTTATTAATAATGTATATACTTCATGTTAGTGACTATTGCTTCACTGAAGTTTGGAGATGAGTCTTTATTAATAATGTATATACTTCTTGTGTATTGGGAATAAAAAGGAATAGGGCATGAAAACAAAATGGGTTCTCTTTTTGCTCTCAAATGCTTTGTTTGTGGATTAGGAGTCGATCAAGATGCTATTTTGATATGAATTCAGATTTGACGGATACCCAAATAAATTACACCCAAACAACCATTAGCTTTGTGATAACAAACAAGATGCTCTTATAACTTTTATCTTAAAATTTTACATTCATTAAAGCTCTCTAGATCCAATATGACGAGGATCGCATAATATTTGATTTAATGAACTCTAACCCAATGCTACCGTTAATATCTAGTGTTAGTGAAAAGATTTAAAGTACATTTGAGCATGACTGAAAACACGAGAAGAACATAAATTAATGTTATTGTTTTGTCGTTTTTATAGTTACAGTGTTTGTTGAGGTAATATTGATAAACATGTATACGAATAGTGAGGTTCACTTCATAGGTAATGTCACTTTTTTTATTCGGATTATCTTTTTCATACCTTTTAAGTTTAAGATTTTATTTAAAAAATTAAACTTGTTAACTTTATAGGAGACAACCAAATCCAAGGGAGATTAATATGGTTGAAAATTGATATCTTAAAAGATATATATATTTTTGAAATGGCATTAGCAAGGTTCATTGTTAGTATTGGATGAACCAAATCCAAGGGAAATTAATATGTGGTTCGAATTTGATATCTTAAAAAATATAATTGTCTTTTTGAAATGGTATTAGTAAGAAGGGAGGTTAATATGGTTAAAATTTGATATCTTAATTTTTTTTGAAATGACATTAGTAAAGTTAATTGTTAATATTGGATGGAAGGCTTGACCTTCTTAGAAAAGTTACCAAGTACATTATGCTAAAAAGAAATTACATGCATATGTGTTGCTTAAAAAAAAAGTAGATGAAAATCTAAACTCTTTTGGCCTTGCACAAAGAAAATTTACAAATTCAACTCCTTGTCATTATTTATTTGAATATGCATGGTAGTCATGCATCAATTTCCAATTAAAAAGAGTTTTATGGTGGGAATACTTGTCCAATCAACAACAATTGAGGTTTCTAATAGAGCTTTAGTAAGGTTTCAATAAAAAACTAGATTACTAAACAATTTTTTTGTGAAATTCAAACATGACACTTGTTAATTGGTATCTTAACGAACATTATGATAAATTAATGTCAATTTGGAAAAAGGTTTCCTTATTCATAGACTTTGTTCCACTAATCATATAATGGTTATACATGGACCATCCAGAAAAAAAACACTTCTTTCACATAACCACCCAAAATCACTTTGAAATTATATTTCCCTTGCTTTCGAGGTATGCTAGTGATAATTATGTTGAAGAAATGAAATAAAGGAACTTATATCCTTCAAAAACCTTTCTTTCTGGTGAAACAATTTTTCTTATATGACTTGTTTTAAAAAATACGTTGATACGTGTCTCCCATTAGTGTATAATGGGTAACTTGTATATGGCCTACACACTAGAGAAAAGGTTGGAGATGACTAAGGTCTAGTGATATTATGATCCAGGACGATATTGGTGGTGACCCACCTATTTCAACTAGATCCTCTTGACAATTTTTAGTTCAACACGTTCTTTTGTAATTCTTTGTAATTGTGGGTTCTACACTTTTGAGGCTATTTGAAGCCCTACACATCTTCCAGGTGGAGATTGGTGGCCACCCACCTAATCCAACTAGCTTAGTTTGGAATTTTTCATGTTAATACATCTTTTTGTACTTCCAGGGTCGTTTTGGGGCCCTAAACAATGTTTTTTTGGCTTGCCACAGTCAAACTGTAGATTGAGTTAGATTTTGATGGAATAATGTGTAGTTCTCAAAAAGAACTTTCCAATGGGCTATCACGCGCCTAAAACGAAGGTCGTATGAAAAAGTTACGACCTCGAGAAGTTGAGGTACCAGCTTACACATTGGGGCCCACATAACTTTTGGGGTTTCACCTCCTAGGGTTAGGTTTTTGGTATTCATGAATAATATTAAAAGGACCTATGGAGCCTAATTGTAATGATTCTTCTTATACGGATGCACGTAGCAGCCACATCTCTTCTCAGAGATAGGTACCACCATTCGAGCAAGTTGTTTCAATTTTGTAGTTTTACAGTTTCAACCTATTTCATTTATTCAATAGAAGTTATTGTTCACTAGATATCTATTTTTATATTTGTGTTATTGTATTCAGTATGTTATTCATTTCGTTCCTCTCATAAATCCACATTAGTGGTATCAAAGCGGTCTGCTCTTTATTTATTTTTCTTCGTGCATGTCATCAACAAGATCTGGGTATAAGAAGTTGGGACTCCACCTTGTTAAGCCTTTGGAAGATCAGTTGTGCCGAGCCTAACAACAACCCATGGGAGACATAAATAAAGATGATGGAGCAGGATATCCTTTTAAAACATTTCTCAAGGAATCCCTTCACAAAAAAGGAACGAAATGATGGACAACTTTGCACAGATCCTTTGGCGGCTGCCCATAGGAGAAGAATCTTCATCAAGAGGCCATGCAACCCCCTTCAAAGTACAGGTAAATTTTAATATTCCATTACTTGAATTACTAATAGATGTGGATTTTGTAGATAAATGGTTGAATTTGCTCGAAGGGTATTTTTTGGTCCACAATTTTTTCGATAGGGACAAAATTGCTTTTGCACTCCTCAAGGTTGTCCCCCATGTTAAGGATTGGTGGGATACATAGTCTAAGAAAAGGGCCATAGAGGAATCTGCAATATTTGTGGTCGCCCCCACATGGGATTCCTTTAGGGATGCCATTAAAGAAAAATAATACCTTGTTTGAATCTACAAGAACCAGTACACTAGATGGACCACCCTTTATCAGGAAAGGGACCAGATAGTACTAGATTTCGCCAATATTTTCCATACCATGTGCACCAAATTAGGTATCAAAGACTCTGAATGACATTTGGTGCTCAACTATTGCGGTTGTTTGCATAGATGCATTCAAACATAAATGGAGTTTCTAGAAATCGCGTCATTGAGTACAACGTATAGATATGTTGTCAAGATCAAGCATAAATTTAAGCAGAAGAGGCGAGAGTTTGGATCTGCATACTCCTCACATCCGAAGTAAGGAAAAGGTTTCCCCAACCCACACAACAAGGGACATAGAAAATATGGCCACTCTTAGGAAAACCAGTCCAAGATGCAACACAAGAAGGGCAATGAAAAGTCAAAGAAGGACATGAGAAAATGGTGTGAATACCATAAAATCCCTTGGCACAACAGTGAAGAATGTTTCTCCAAGAAGACACTCGTGGACAAGATGAAATATTCTGAGTCAAAGGTCAATTCAGACTCCGAATCAAATCTAGGAGGGAAGCAAATTATCGATGTTGAACCCAGTGCCACGGTTGCTACCACCAAATTCCAACCAAGTGAACCTGAAGAACCAGAGGAAGGGGAATGCCTCTTTCAGTCGCAGATGTGGGTAAAGGGGACTCCGCTTGATTTCATTGTCGATAGCGACAGTCATAAGAAATTGATCTCAATATATGTCATCAATTGGTTGGACCTGTCAATGACACCGCACCTGCAACCCTACACTATTGGATGGCTTCGCCAAGGAAGAGATATTTGTGTTAGCCAACAGTGTATTTTTCCCTATGGCATCAAGCCCTTCAAAGACTAGGTATTGTGTGATATTTCTCCCCTTGAAGTTTGTTATGTTGTTTTAGGACAACCATATTTTTGGAAGAGACATGATGTGTATGAGTCTAGACCCTGGAGTGTTATTATTACTTTGGGTAGACAATTGTACAGGATACTAGAGGTGACGCCACCTACCACTATTTCTTTAATCTCTGCTAAGCAATGAAATAAGGTCATTTCATAGACCGAGAAGTTCATCTTCTTTATGATCCATACTCATAGTAAGTAGAAGGTCGTCGCTGCATCTGTGGCCTCTACACATAGTCTCTCTTTGCAGTAGAAAAAAGTGGACGGGATCATGGAAGAGTACAGATACATCTTCTCCTCACCCATCGGGGTACCGATGCATCGCCAAGTCAAACATACAATTGATCTAACCCACGGAGCACCTCTGCCTAATGGACCAGTCTATCGTTGCTCACTGATGGAAAATGAAAAAATCAAGTGTCAAATGAAAGAGTTGCTTAAAAAGGGGCACATCACACCCAAATCCTCCCCTTGTGGAACCCCGATTGTACTGGTGCAGAAGAAAGAAGGGACCTGGTGGCTCTGCATTGATTACAGAGCATCAAACAAAATCACAGTCAGGGATCAGTACCGAATTCCAACAATTGATGACCTTCTTGACCAACTCAAGGGGGAAAACTTTCTCAACAAGATTGATCTAAAGTCTGGCTACCACCAGGTTCCCATTGAACCAACTGATGTGTGGAAGACAACTTTCAAATGTGAAGAAGCTCTCTTCGAATGGTTGGTCATGCCCTTTGGCTTAACAAATGGACCAACCACTTTTATGAGGTTGATGGATGATGTATTGATACCCTTCACCAAATATTTTTTGGTGGTATATTTTCATGACATCCTCATCTTCAACAAAACTTGGGAGGAGCACATGCAGCATATTCAATAGGTTTTGAGCACTCTGTGAAAGAAAAATCTATATGCCAACTTGGAAATATGCTCCTTTGGCATGAACAACCCCGACCACACTCATTGAGCTTCATAGCTTCCTGGGATGGGCCAACTTCTATCGACGGTTCATGTTTTGATTCTCCCATATTTCTTGGGCCCTCAGCCAAGTGACCAAGGGTGGTGGCAGGGAAAAAATCACATGGGGGAAGGAAAAACAATGAGCATTTGATGATATGAGGCATCGCTCGTGCTAAGCTCCAGTACTCTCCTTACCCGATCTACAAAAACCATTCGAGATTTATACTAATGCATCCAACTATCCTGTAGGCGCAGTTCTCACTCAACACAGTCATCCGGTGGTATACCATAGTGAGACACTCTCAGATACTGTCCGAAAATACCCCAGTTATGACAAGGAAATGTATTCCATTGTACAAGCCTGTCGTCAATGGAAACATTACATTTTGGAAAAGGAGACAATCATCCACATTTATCACAAGCCTCTACACTTCATACATACATCGGGGAAGTTGCAGAACAACCGCCATCAGAAGTGGTCCACGTACCTGAAACAGTTCCATATAACCATCAAGTATAAGACATGGAGCACAAATCGTGTCATTGACTGGCTCAATTGACCTCCCATGGTTGTACTCACCACCGTGCTCCATTCCTGTGGACACGAGGCATCTGAGTGGCCCCAACTTTATCAACAAGATTCATACTTCACCACAACCTATCAGCTCTTGGGTATAGGTGTGAATGTCACCGATTTTCACATTCAGGATGGGTTGTTATGTCATCTTGTTCATCTCTGTGTTCCTGCAAGTGAACATGAAAATTTGATCTGGGAAGCTCACCACAGTCATATGGCATGACATTTTTTGTGTGGATAAAACTGTGGTCGTTCTAAAGAATCATTTTTATTGGCCAAAAATCTGTCAGGATGTCAGCAAGTATATTAGATCTTGTACTGCCTTTGCCATTGCCAAGCCAACCATCAAGAAGCAAGGCTTATGCATCCCTCTTCCTACTCCCGAGAGGCCTTGGGAATCCATCTCGATGGATTATATGTCTAGCCTTACGTCCACCAAGCAAGGAAATGATTGTGTATTTTTGGTAATTTATCGATTTTCGAAGATGGACATCCTCACAGCCTACAAGAAGAGCATCACAACAACAGATATTGCCAAGTTCTTCTTCAAATGATTGTGGGTCCATTTTGGGATACCATAGACCATCATCTTCGATTGGGACAGTAGGTTCCTCAACACATTTTGGTCGAGTCTTTGGTCACTGTTGGACACCAAGCTCACTAAATCCACTGCTTTCCACCCCCAAATCAATGGCCAAATAGAGTTCATCAATCAGATGATTTTGCAAATCTTGTGCATGTATAACTCTAAGCATCTGTGTACCTTGGATGAGAGTCTCCCCTATGTTCAACATAGCTACAATAGGGTTGTCCATATCTCCAACGACCATATCCCATTTCAGGTGGGGTTGGGATTCCAAACCTTGGGTCCCATTGATGTTGCATTACCTCTTGTCATCACACAGGAAAAATATTCCCATGTTCAGTCTGAGGCCGAAAAAGCCACCAGATTCATTGAGAGGATTTAGCACATCTGCCAACAAGTCCATGAGATTTTGCAGAAAGCCAATGATAAGTAAAGCAATGTCATGATCAACACAAGGTATCACACTAGTTTCAGGTGGGAGACAAGGTCTGGTTACATTTGCAGAAAGAGCGCCTTACAGGGCCCCATTGAAAGATCCACCCACTTTTCTATGGGCCTTACACTATCACCAATGTTGTGGGTAGAAATGATTTTGAGCTCAATGTTGAGTCCATTTTTGTGCTTCCATTTTGCCCTATAAACCATACTTTTGCCTCTTTATCTATCCATTTTTTCTTCATTTCATTCCACATTTTCCATGAAACAGCCTATGCAAGGTATATTTGTCATTCTTTAGCTTAAGAATTGAATTTTCTAAATTTTAGCATTAAAATTGAAAATTTATCAGAAATTACAGGATTTGACCAAATCCCGTAAAAGCTTGGTGGTTTGTATACTTGCAGGACACCTAGGCGAAATCTAACACTTGGGTCGTGTTCCCTGATGTACAAGGATGGAGAATGAGCTATCATATTTGAAATCTGAGCCTTCCAGATGTCCGGTCAACGCTGGTCAAATAGGGCCACTTCAGTAGAAATTGCCCTGTTTCAGCCTTAAATCTTGGACAGTTTTGGATTTCGTGGGATTTTGACCATATATTGAGGATCTAAAGGAGGCATTCGACCCTCCTAGGATATTGTGGATCTAATTATGATATTTAGGAGACATTTTAGCATTTTTGGTTTTAAGACTCTTGTATAAATACTCTTAAGCTTAAACTAGTAAGACACTCTTGATATGAATGAAGAAACTTGAGAATTTGCACTCTTGAAGATCAGCTCTGTGTTTTGTTCATGTGAATGCTTATGGTTATTTGAATTCTATTGGAGTTATTTCTTAGCTGAAGTCAACTAAAGTGTACCAGGGAAGCATTGGAGGGCCCCCATTGCCAACTAGTACACTCTTTCCTTGTGTTCTTTTTCAAGTACATGTTTTAGATCTTGCTTGTTGTAGATGAGTTTTATCTTGCTGTAGGTAGATGAATTTCATAGCTCAGTTACATGCTTAATGTTTTCAAGCCTTACTCATATTGTGAATGGTTTCTTGAATGAGAACTCAATGTATAGTTTGACTTCAAGCATTAAGATAATTTCGAATGCTTTTTGAATCATTTATGCTTTCAGTACTTTGATTTGATTTGATGATAGTTGTTAATGAATGAATGAAAGAAGACAATGAATGCATCTCTTGAATAAGAGTTTTGTTC